>LPNX010253721.1:697123-1029317 GCA_001517045.1 Pseudotsuga menziesii | reverse complement strand
TGTCTCTTGTGATGTGCTTATGTGATTGTTGTGCTTGTTATTCTCTCAGTGAAAAGATCTTAACATAATGCTAGCTTAAATGTTGAAAAACTAACATATATCCATCCCTATACGTGGAAAAAACCTCGATTTCCACGTGGGCTGCAGCGCCCATTTTAGGTTGGCCTACAAAACTTAATTGACCATGGAATTTCATGAAAATTGCATCAAAATGAAAGAGAAGAGCATGGGTAAATACCTGGAAGAAACGGTAGTGGATTCCGCCGACTAGATCTCCTAGAATTCGCTGTTGAAAATTAGAGCTCAAATGGGTAAAAGTTTCAAATGTTTTATAATATTTTGAATTGTTTACTATTTATAGAAAATTTTCAAATATTTGAAAATTTTTACCCCCTTTCCTATAGTTTCGACATTTTCTAACCATTTTGGACCGTTTTTTACATAATTCATGATGTAGAGGACCTTTTTCAGTGTCGTTTCAGCCGTTGGATTGACCCATTCATGCTGATATCAGGTACCATGTCTAAACTGGCATATAGGTTACGTTTCATCACCGTTTTCATTTTTCATGACCTTATGACCATATCATCATGACCTTAGGTACGAACCCACTCTGTTATGTCATGGAACCTTCTTGTTGTTTTAGAAGTGGCTTGATATGAGTGGTAGAGTTCACCTTACATGGGTACCCTAGTTAGCACCTTATTTGCATTTGGTGCCCATGCCAATGTTTTCTATTTTAGGGTGTGGGAGTCCATTTTATAGTACTACCATGACATTTTGCAAGAGCCTCATACTCCTCTTGATCTTTTGCTGGCCTATTTCCCTCAAGACACCCTCATGACAAGTTGTGAATGCATTATCATGAGCTTTGACTACCTTATTGAGCTTTATGCCAGCTCCCCTGACTTTGCGTTTCATCCATGTAGCCCAAGCTTGTCTAATGTCTAGCTATGCAGAGCCATTTTTTATATCCTTCGCAACTTGTTTCCCCTTTTACCAGGAGGGTATTTTCCCCCGAGTGTCGATATCCTACACATGTATCCTTGCATTGAGAATAGGTATGTTCCACTGCTTGGAACTAGTTTGTTTGCCCTTATGACACTTGTCTCCTCCTAGTCTATAACTATAAATCCATTTTATTCTTTTTCAAGCTTTTTAAATAATTGAAAAAGTCCAAAAAAATTAAAAAACCAAAAATCTAGACAAGGAAAGATGTTATCTTTGGTAGCTATTGAGTCCTGTCGCCTTTGAACATAGCACTGTATATCACATCCATTGGTTGGGTTATAGTTTGAATTTAGGAGTTGTACTCGTTTATCTGAGTTTATCTCCACTGACTGGTTAAGCTTCCAGTCCCTATGGAGCCTCTGTCGATGCCTCCTGTGTCGCAGAGATGTCCCAGTTTGTATATCAAGTCTATGCTACCTCTATTAAGTCAGCATACACTATTATGCTCTTATTCAAAGGAAGTTGAAACCTGAGTCGGCCATTTCTCAGTTATCTTGACTTTGTATGTTGGCCATTCCTAGTATAGTTACTGGTTCGTGCACCTTATGATTGAATCCTTCCACATTATAAAGCTTTGCTGAGTACCTCATGTTGGATGATGGGGGATGCCTTAATGCCCTCCTTCCAACAGATTTCATCCCATCGACTTCAGATCATTTATTTTGGGATTGGAATCTAGAGTCATTTTGAATTCCTTGAGACTTGCAATCATCAGTGGCAGGTTCTCTCGCCATCAACAGTATTTGGGAATACATCAATGTCCCCTGATCGATGGATCGTCTTAAGTGTTAGACCTCAACACATTTATTCACACTTGTTAGTTTTCACTCTAGTACCTTGATTCCCATTTTCATTATCGGTGGGTGATCTTGCATCTATTAACTGTATACATCAATGATCGGTAATCAGACGATGGAATACTATGTTAGACCTTGACACCTCTATTCACATAGTAGGACATGTACTCGTAGCGGTTTGTGTAGAATACTTTCCAGATTGGTGGCATCTTTTATATGCTACCTCCTTCATCATGCCAGTGTTCATGAGATTTCAACTCTCATGACTTGATTCCAGTATATGTCAGATATTTCCAGCCACTATGGAGATTTTGATCTGTTATATATCTTCAGCCATTATGGAGATCATTGTCCTTTGTATATCTTCATCATGGAGATTCTGATCTATGTATATTGTACGTGGAAATGACCACTTATGTGATATCTTGTATCATGCCTATTCATGGCCATTGTACTCTTATGTATCTGAGACTGCGATATGTATTTGCAGTTTTGTGCAGAGTTGTATTGTTGTACTATGCTGATTGGGTGGCTGGTATTCCATTTGGGATCCTTCATCACTCCACTTCTGGGATGGACTTATAATGTATTTCTGCCATCATATGACCCCTATGACCTCACACATTAGGGGGGCATCTGTTATAGCTGATTTCACCACTCCAGGTGAATCACACTTTGTATGGCCTTACCTTGTCCCACTACAGACTCATTAGACCCCATGAACCATTTTTTGTCCTTTGATGTTTCCTTGACCATCCCTAAAAACATGATAAAAATGATATACGCGACTTTTAAACCTATAAGCGCATATATACGCGGGTTTGACCACTAAAACCGCGTACATCGAGATGTGTACAAAATCCAAATCCTTTTGGATTTTTCCTTGACATGGATCTGACTCACTTGACTCCTAGCCTTCCCTATGCCTTGAGATCGCTCGTATTCGACCTTTCATTACCCCTTTGAAAAGATATATAAGGAACCCCTTGGTACATTGAAGGCATAAGAGAGAATTGAGAGCAAAGAAACTATAGTCCATTGTTTCCAGAACTTATGCTTGAGTCTGCATCCCTTTGTCCCTTGGAGCACTTTTGTGTTCTTCCCAATCTTTCCTTTTTCTTGTGAGCTTGCTATCTAGAGATGGAGGATTGAAGTGGTGGAGGCCCAAGTGGGGGATTCAAATTCTCCGGTTCGCAAACGTGCCAACAAAGGTTGTATCTTGTAATCTCTGATTTATAATAATAGAAATATATTTTCCTATCCAATAATGTGTGTTTGAATGAGTATTTTATCCATTGGATTATGTCAAATGCTTATACATTATTGATTATATATGCTAGAATATATCTAACACCATGATATATAGAATGCTTGTATTGTTTACTTGTTGTTGAGGAAGTAATCTATCAATTCAAGCTAGAGTTGGAAAGCTCAACGAGGATCTACTTCAATCATCCGGAATAAGGTACAAGGTTTGATCCTTTAGTGTTAGACTTTTAATTTCTATTGCATATTGAAAAGGATTGATTTCTAGAGTCAAGCTGTCTGTTGTGGTACCCCAAGCCATAGGAATTTCTCTCTGTAACACCAATTGACTGACATGATTGTGCAGACAAGTGCCATGTTCAAAGGTAATGACAAACAACTACCATTATTTAAAAAATTATTCTCTTCCCATTTCCCCATCATGATCGATGAGTGCCTCTTGTTGGTTTTACGAGTTCAAAGAGGGTAATAAACACTCGATATAACTTGTCAGAAGACAAGTCCAGTCTCATATGTTTTATGAACATGAGAGAGGAGGGGTTCATTCCCAAATCGGCCTCTCAATGTTTAATTTAATGAGTCCACTGAAAGAAAACTCGGTATCGTTCATGTTTAGAGAATCTGAAAGAATACAAAAGAAAACTCCATGGGGGGTCCTTTTTCGTATGATTTAGTCTCTAAGGCCCAAAAAAGTGTAAAATCATACCTTAGAAAACTCTTCCAGTCATGATTGGCTGGAGTGTTCCTTTCTTGTAAATAGTCCTATCCGAACCAAGAAAGAGATAACCTACCGTCGGACGGATGACTCTTCAGATACTTTAACGAGCGTGAAGAAGACAAGATCGCTCGACAATCTTTTCGTATTTAAGGAGCCTGAAAAGGGTTTAAAGAGAACTCCATGAGGTTCATTTACGCAACATAATGTTTTATGAGCCTGGAAAGAATCGAAAATGGACTCGACGACTTTTTCATGTTTAAGGAGCCTGAAAAAGAGGTGAAAAGAGAACTCCATGACGCTTATTTACACAATGTCGTATTTTACGAGCCTGGAAAGAAACTTGAACTGAACTCAGAACTTTGATACTAGATTTTAACGAGCGTGAAAAAGTGTCGTAATAAATTCTCAATGACCTTTTCCATTTTGTGAAAGCAAGAAAAATCCATAAACAAACTTTCCAAAGCTTCTTACTAAAGTCAACCTACAGACGACTCATAAACAAGTGTTAAATGCATTATGACAAATAGATTTTGACTAGAACATGATGTAATATCAAAACTATAGTAGGGCGGACCTAAAAAATTTCTATATAAGGCAATTAAATAGTAAAAAATCAAACATTCTACTATTTTCCTCTAGCAAAGAGCACTAGGAGCATTTTCTAGCCAGAACTTCCACAACTGATACTGGGAGTTTCCACCGTCCGTTTTCAGTCTCGTCAGTTGCAGGTAACAGGCAAGACCATTATATTTCATTTCATAGCTTCTATTTTGGGATTTGGTGGGGTTTTGGGCCTATTTGGCAAGCCCTTAAATCCAATATGTGGGAACCACAGCTACCCCTTACGAGATACGCGGTACCACCCTAGAACCACGCTAAGAACATAGTGGACAGGTGGTGCCACTACCTGTCTCCAACGGGGCACAGGCGGTGCCGACCATGGAGAAGTTAAACAAATGATATGGGAAACATTTATTCATTATTTTGATTTGCAATGACTCAAAGATGATATTAATTGTTTTTGGCAGGTCTAGGTGTCCAAAATATGGTGATATGGAAGGAAAGAACACATGATCACGAGGATGATGCTTCTGAAAGGAATGCGGTTTTCATTGCCACACTCTGGGACTATGGGCTCTTAAAGTTATTCTGGACACCAAGCATGGTGTCCCATGAGAGATTACTGGAACACATACTGATAATGTGGAATCTATAACAACAGTATTTCGAGGTGGGGGCACACATACTTACAGTGGAAGTAGAGGATATCTACTTCCTGACTAGCCTATCGAGATGGGGTGCCCCCATCTCACTAAAAGGTTCCCATGGCGGGGACATTACCACCAGAGAGCTCATAGATCAGCACCGTGTACCAGGTACAGGTACATCGGGGAAGAAAATCCCCATCAGGGCAGTGATAGACAGGGCGCTATGGATTGTCATGTTCACGATGTAGAGGGTGGCAAGGAGCTAGGGTGTGCATCAGGATTCCAAGGCACATATGCTATATGTGCTAGAGGCTATGGCACCTACGGTTGTTAGTTGGAATATTTCACCTCATGCAGACAGCAAGGTGTTCCAATAGTCTGAATGGTTCAGATCCAGAGCAAATAGAGGACAGAGGTTGAATACTCTCCCTAGACACTGTAGATATCTAGAATACAAGGCTTTGACAGTTCACATATGTACCTGTAAAAAATCTCAACACGAAACGAATCAAAGCAACCAGAATATGATATACTAATCTATGCTAGTGACTAAGGAATCTAGCAACATATATATGTGAAATCACAACAACAACATCATATGTGGGACAGAAATCAACTTGCATTAGAAATATGGAGAAGTTTACAACCAATCCTTAGTGTTGACATGCATCTGCATGAAACCAACTCTTCATCCCCAAAACCTCCCACTCTAGCTCTTTATGCTCTCTCCAAATAATCTTGGGCCAAGAATCAATCCAATAGCATAACAATACCTTCAATGTTATCTCCTCAACCATGGCTATGAGCTCTTATTTACAGGGCTTTAATGGATAGAGGTGGTTGACAAATTAGTGGGTGAGGTGGCCTCTAAGATCCTAGGATGAGGGATCTCGAGCTCAACCAACCCACAACATTAGGGATAAGGTAGTACACGAGCCTTATCATCTAGAAGCCTCAAGAAACTTCTCTTTTTCCCTTTTTACCCAGGGTACCATGCTTCTCCTTCTATGAAAAAGCAGTTCTGGTAATAACTGCCTATGGACCAAGGGCAATGAGCGGTGGCACCACTTGTGGACAATCGATGAAAGGCGGTGTGAGCAGGGGTACCACTCCTAAATAAAGGGACATGCATGGTGTTGTGAATTTGTATGACAAATTGACGAAAAACCATTTAGTTTCCACTCTAGAAGCTAGGATTCAGGGCAAGTAGGTATGTCAAATGTCTTATCACATGATGGTGACAATGTTATAATTTCATCATTAAGCTAGCATTATATTAGGATCTTTACTGAGAGAATAACAAGCACAGCATTCAAACACAAGAGACAATGAACACAGTGTTTATCGTGGGGTAAACCATAAATGGAGAAAACCCCGCAACTTCCTCAGAGATCGAATCAACACCAAAATAGTAAAAGCCCCAAAATAGTAAGTGATCTCCCGACAGCAGTGATTTTCTTCTTATCTAGCCCCAGTGTCTTCTCCTTCCTCAACTATGCGCTACACTTGAGTGTGGATGAGTTGTGTGATAAATAGAGACTCCAGTTCTGTATTTATACTAATCCTGACATGACTAAAACCCTACTAGGGCCAACCTCTACTAGGAGAGTCTAATAACCCTAGTGCCCCGGAACTACGGGGACTTTAACCCTAAAATTGGAGGGTTACTCACTATGAATTGACATGACTTGTTTACATTATTGATTCTCCCGATTGGAACATCGGGGCATGACAAAATGACTCAATTACATTATAGATACATCTCAGAATAATCATCGGGTTACAATACATAAGACACATAGATGAATACATTCTGAAGCTACAAATACATCAACACATCCTCTTAACTAGGAAGGTATTCTTTCGACACAATTTTTAGCACTGGTCTTCTTCTCTGTATCAATTGGATCATCTCGTCATCCATATCTTAGGTCCTTTGAGTATTCAAGTCATCTTCATCTTCAAGTCATCTTCATCTTCAAGTCTTCTTCATCTTTAAGTCATTGGATCTAGATCATCTCTTGATCTGGATCATCATGGTATATCATCATTGGATCTGGATCATCACTGGCTATCATCACTGGATCTGGATCATCACTTGATCTAGATCATCACTACTAGATCATCATCACTAGATCTGGATCATCACTCGATATGGATCATCACTGCTCGATCATCATTACTGGATATGGATCATCATCACTCGATCTGGATCATCACTGGGCATCATTATAGGTGCTATCTCTTGATTCTTCTCATCATAGGAACCTCTACAAAACCAGTCCTTTTTCATACTGGATGTATCATCTCAGAGCTGGTCCTTTTTCATACCAGATGAGGCAGCTACTCAGAGCTAGTCCTTTTTCATACTAGATGAGCCTTCCTAGAGCTAGTCCTTTTTCATACTAGGTAGGGCATCACAGAGCTGGTCCTTTTTCATACTAGATGAGGCATCACAGAGCTAGTCCTTTTTCATACCAGATGTGGCAGCTACTCAGAGCTAGTCCTTTTTCATACTAGATGAGTCTTCCCAGAGGTAGTCCTTTTTCATACTAGGTAGGGCATCACAGAGCTGGTCCTTTTTCATACCAGATGAGGCATCATAGAGTTGGTCCTTTTTCATACCAGATGTGGCAACTACTCAAAGATAGTCCTTTTTCATACTAGATGATCCTTCACAGAGCTAGCCCTTTTTCATGCTGGATGTGCCATCTACACAGAGCTAGTCCTTTTTCATACTAGATGTGTCTTCACAGATACAGCCCTTTTTCATGCTGGATGTGGCATCCACATATACCTAACAATTGAACGAACCAATCCTCTCACCATGTCATAGCTCTTACTTTCGACCATGGAAGGAACCAATCCTCTCACCATGTTAGAATGGCATAGCACTTACATCTGATCATGGAAGGAAGCAATCCTCTCACCATGTCAGAATAGCACAGCACGGACACATCGCTTCTTCTTGGGAGGAACCTCGATCTAGAGAACAACAAGCTTCTCCCTGAAGTACTCAAACTTCACCTTATCCAATGGCTTAGTCAACACATCAGCTATCTGTTCATCCGTCGCAACATACTGGAGCTTCACTGCTCCTCTCTACACCATATCCTTGATATAGTGATACTTGATCTCAATATGCTTCGACTTGTCATGGAATACTGGATTCTCTGACAACTTTACGCAGCTCTGGTTGTCACAGTATATACAAGTAGCATCTAACTGGAGATCAAACAAATCAGACAGTAGCTTCCTCAGCCATACTTCCTCACAACTAGCTGAACAGGCTGCAACATACTCAGCTTCAGCTGTACTCAGTGCCACACAGGATTGCTTCCTACTAAACCATGAGATCACACCTGATCCCATACTAAAGCAACACCCTGAATTGCTCTTCCTATCGATGGCACTGCCTGCCCAATCTGAGTCAACATAACCCTCCAGGTTAATCCTCTGATCAGCCTTATACTTGAGCCCATAATCAACTGTACCCTTCAAGTACCTCAGAATATGCTTTGCAGCAATCAAGTGAACATGTCTCGGATCTGTCAAATATTGGCTCAAGGTGTTCACAACAAAGCAAATATCTAGTCTCGTGCTCATTAGGTACATCAAGGACCCAATCATCTGACAATACATCATGACATCAACTGTATATGATGAAGCATCCTTCAATAGCTTCAAGTTTGATGCCATAGGTGTGGTAAATGCCTTGCAGTCCATCATCCCAAATCTCTTCAGGATCTCTACTACATACTTTCCTTGTCCAAGAAAGATTCCATCTATAGTCTGCCACACCTCCATACCTAGGAAATAGTGCATCATTCCCAATTCCTTCATCTCGAACTCAGCAGCAAGATTTATCTTCGTATCAACAATGAACACATTCATACCTATCACAAACAGATCATTTACATATAGTATAAGTATCACCGGGTTGTCACCTTCCACCTTGCAGTAAAGGTTGGAATCTGCTTTACTCTTGGTAAATCCCAAACTAGATAGAAAGCTGTCAATTCTACCGTACCATGTCCTGGGTGCCTGTTTCAAACCGTATAGGGATTTCTTCAGTCTACACACATGAGACTCCTTGTCATGTGCCTCAAAACCGAGTGGCTATTCTACATACACTTCCACTTCTACTACACCATTCAAGAAGGCTGTCTTGACATCGATTTGGTGTATCTTCCATTTCATCACTGCATCCAGAGCAAGTACTGATTTGATGGAAGTGTATCTGGCTACAGGTGCAAAGGCTTCTTCATAGTCTATTCCTTCTTTCTGGGAGAAACACTGAGCCACAAATATTTCCTTATACTTTTCAATGCTACCATCTGCAGCATGCTTGATCTTGTAGATCCATTTGGAAGTTACTATTGACTTCCGTTCTGGTCTTGGGACAATATCCCAAACATCATTCTTCATGATTGATTGATACTCTTCAATCATCACATCCTTCAATTCTTTCCATTCTTCCGCTTCTTCATACTCAGAAGGTTCTTTATCAATGAAGTCACATAGTAAAGTTACATAACTGGAACAGGATCTGGTCCACTTTATTTCTCTGAGATTCTCTTCTAGAACCCCATATCTTTGCGCACCTTGGATAATCTCTCGTACCCAAGCAGGTTTCCTCTTGTGAGGATTCTTCTCCTGTGGTGGATCTACAGGTATTTGTGGTTCTTCAAATTCTCGATCTTCTTCTTGAGTTTCTTCGTTCATGATTGTATCATGAATTCTGGGATCTTTTGCTTCTTCAGGTTCTTTAGCAGGTTTCTTTCTGGATTTGATGTAGGATAAATCTTTGTCAAATGTTACATCCCTGTTGATGTCAATATTTTTGAATCCTGGGAAGTATATTCTGTAATCCTTCGAGCTTTCAAAGTATCCCAGAAATATACCCTTCTTTCCTGAAGGATCTAATTTTGTTCTCTTCTCTTTTGGAATGTGTATGTACATAGGATAGCCAAATATTCTGAGATGGATGACTTCTGGTTTCTTGCCGGAGAAGACTTCTTCAGGAGTCGTGTTCTCAAGTACTCTGTGTGGAGTACAGTTTTGTACATACACTGTTGTTTTGGTTGCTTATTCCCAAAGGTGCATAGGAAGATCTTGATCATGAAGCATAGCTCTTGCAACTTCCATGATGGTTCTATTATTCCTCTCTGCAACCCCATTCTGTTGTGGATTATAAGGAGTGGACAACTCCCTCTTAATCCCTGAGTCCTTACATAGTTCCTTGAACTCATTTGAAGTAAATTCTTCGCCATTTTCTGATAAAAAAGTATTGATATTCTTTTGAGTCTGGTTCTCGATCAAGGATTTGAATTCCTTGAACTTGCTAAACACTTCATCTTTATTCTTCATGAAGTAAATCCATGTCTTTCTAGAAAAGTCATCAATAAAAGAAACATCGTACACATACCCGCTTAGTGATCTTGATGACATTGGTCTGCATACATCCGAGTGGATGATTTCCAATATTCCTTTTGCTTTACTTTCACTACTTCGAAATGTCTTCTTTGTATTCTTTCCTTTCGCACATACTTTACATACCCCTTCATGTTTTGCTTGTATTTTTGGAAGACCTTCAACAACTTTGCTTGCAAGTGGTAGTGCTCTGTAATGCACATGTGCAAGCCTCCTATGCCACAGTTCATTTGGTTCTACTATTTCATGTACCAAATCTTTATTTGGTTGGCCCTTCAACTTGTATAGGCCTCCTTCTTGTTCTCCGATCACAATTGCATCATCAAAAGTCTTTCCTTTTGGCCACATAAGAACTTGGCCATATACAAAAGCAACCCTCATTCCTTTTGCATCCAATGCAAATATGGAGAGGAGGTTCTTCTTCAATCCTGGAACAAATAATACATTCTTCACCTTCAAATACTTTCCAGATTCTAGTTTATAGAAGGATTCACCACTACCTTTTATTGGATACTGGTAGTCATCCCCAATTTTCACCTTGTGAGGTGACTCGTGTTCAGATAGCTTTACAAATGATTCTTTGAATCCCTTCATGTGCTTGGAAGCACCACTGTCGATAAGCCAAGCATTTCTTCCATGTGAAACTGTTCCCATGAGAGTGGAGATTAGAACATATTCATCCTCACTTGAAGAGTCATCACTTTCTTGTATGATTCTCTTTGTCGAAGGTTCATCATCCTTTGCAGCATGGGCATGATGTCTTCTCTTGTTTCCCTTCTTCATTAGATTTCTTTTGTTAGGGTAGAATTTGGATATGTGACCTTTCTCATCACATGTGTAACATCTAATGGTATTTATATCTTTTCTAGAGTGTGAGTTCTTACCTTTGGAGTGATAATTTCTCCTCCTATTTTTCTTGGAGTGAACGGTGAGGGATTGATCTTCACTACCCATATTCTCTTCTCAAGCTGTTATCCTAGCTTCTTCTTGAGAGCATTCTTCCCATAGCCTGCTGAACTTGACTAACTTCTTTCTGGCACATATTCCTTGAATGAAAGAGTCCCATGATCTAGGGAGACCATTCAAGGTGGTCATCACAATCTCTGCATTTTCCACTTCTTCATCTACTGCTTCTAGCTGCTCTTTGATCTGAGAAACCCTTGTAAATTAAGACTGAATAGTCTCAGCATTCTGGATCTTCACATTCTTCAATTGGTTTCTCAAGGTCATATTCCTGTTAATGTTCTTTCCTTCAAACAATTTGGTTAGGGCATCAAACATAGATTTAGGTGTCTTAAGGGAGGACACCCGTGGTATGAGATGATCCTTTATAGAATCAGCAATGATTCTCTTTTCCATAACCAACTTCTTCTTATGCAAGGCCTTAGCCTCATCTCCCTCTGGAACTTGAACCTCCTCATTGATATAGGAGTCTAATTCATTCTCTTCCAGGACCAGGGAGATCCTATACTTCCAAGCTCGTAAGTTATCAGCTCCCTCAAGATTTTCATCAAGCTTGGTATGATGAGACATATTAAATTGATAACCTCAAATGGAAATACAAAATATTTAGATCTTACCAGGTTCAATATGTCGGATCTGAAACTTGGGCTGAAATCCCGCAGTGTTGGTTCAGTAGCAAATTAGGGTTTTGCTATTTCGGAGATCTGTTCACCCAAATTCCTTGAAATTTATTCCTAACTTTGATTTTGGGGAGGAGATCAATCCAAGCCTGGGCTCACTGAAAAAATCCTCTTCTGTGAAAATCCCTAATTTCCAGCAGTAGTGTTGGGTCCAAAACTGAAAAACCTCAGAATTGGTTTCTGCTTCGACAGAAAGATGCACCCTAGGGAGGAGAGTTATTCCCCCTTAATGTTGTAGAAAATGTGTGGAGGAATATCCACAAAATAGGAATCCCTAGTTCCTACAGCTGCATAGTGTCTTCTTCTCAGGTTATCTCTGATACCATGTTAGAATTTCATCATTCAGCTAGCATTATATTAGGATCTGTATTGAGAGAATAACATGCACAGCAATCAAACACACGAGACAATGAACACGGTTTTTATCCTCGGGGAAACCATAAATGGAGAAAACCCTGCAACTTCCTCAGAGATAGAATCAACACCAAAATAGTAAAAGCCCCAAAATAGTAAGTGATCTCCCGACAATAGTAATATTCTTCTTATCTAGCCCCAGTGTCTTTTCCTTCCTCAACTATGTGCTACACTTGAGTGTGGATGAGTTGTGTGATAAATAGAGACTCCAGTTCTCTATTTATAATAATCCCGACATGACTAAAACCCTACCAGGGCTGACCTCTACTAGGAGAGTCTAATAACCCTAGTGCCCCGAAACTACAGGGACTTTAACCCTTAGAAAATAAGAGGGTTACTCACTATGACTTGACATGACTTTTTTACATTATTGATTCTCCCGATTGGAACATCGAGGCATGAAAACATGACTCAATTACATTATAGATACATCCCATAATAATCATAGGGTTAGAATACATAAGACACATAGATGAATACATTCTAAAGTTACAAATACATCAACAAACAGGATTTTGGTATAACAGGATGCCCCCAAAGCATGAGTCTTAGAGTGATACAATAAATGAGATCTTTGAGAACAAGTCGTCGCCAGGAGATGAAAATGTCAGCTCGATCAGAGTATGCAATCAAGTAGGCATCTGTAGTACATCAGTATGTTGAATCATAGACACAAGTAACAAAAATCATAGCTCCAGACCAATGCAAGGCAAATCCATGAGTGGAATAAACTAGCATGGCTTCTAGAATACAACGTAGATCCATGTGATAGAGGACTCAAACTTGGACATAGCTACCAGACATACAATGTAGATCTATGTCATACAGATGCAAATTTGAGCATAGCCATGACCATACAAATGTGGATCCATGCTAGATATACAAAACTCCATCACAACCTTGGGAAAAAAAATGAGTGCTTTTAAACAAATTCCCAGGGTCTTCGTCTTGTCTTCCACAAAGTATGATTCTATCCATGTGATTACAATGATCTGAAATCGAACATGGTAGAAACCACTTGATTACCGGCCAATGATGTGAACCGTTAACAAGTGCGAGGGAGATCACCATTAATGTCAATGATTCCCAAGGTACCCTAGTACAATCTTCTGAGTGCGAATAGATGTCTTGATGTTGAACACCCAGTCGATTCTATCGATCAAAGGTCAATAATAAGAACCTATGTCGAGAGCGAGAGAATCTGTCATTAAGGCATACAGACTTCAAGGTACTAAATATTGTTTCTAAGACTATTTCCCAGATGATGAGCTGATGTCAATGGGAATAGTATTGTTGAAGGAGGGTCATGATGAGTCCCACATCGACGACACGAAACTCGGAACATAGTTCTAGAATGATGTGAATGTAGTAACCATATGACTGACTCAAAGATACTGACACAAATACTATGTAGACTGCAGAGGTAAAACTTCTTTAGATCCCCTTTGAACATCGACGACACGACAAAATGACTTGGCAGCATGACTAGACAAGACAGATACACAATGTGACAGTGGACAATGCATTCTTTTGAAAGACTCAATGGATTGACATGACTCATGAAAGTGGATCGTCATGAAGATCTGTTGAATACCCAATTAACTGACATGATTCTGCAGACAAGTGCCATGTTCAAAGGTAACGACAAACAACTACCATTATTTGCAAAATGATTCCCTTCCCATTTCCCCCATCATGATTGATGAGTGCCTCTTTTCGGTTTTACGAGTTCAAAGAGGGTAACAAACACTCGATATAGCTTGTCAAAAGACAAGTCTAGTCTCATATGTTTTATGAACCTGAGAAAGGAGGGGTTCATTCCCCAAACGGGTCTCTCAATGTTTAATTTAACGAGTCCACTGAAATAAAACTCGATATCGTTCATGTTTAGAGAGTCTGAACGAATACGGAAGAAAACTCCAAAGGGTCCTTTTTGATATGATTTATTCCCTAAGGCCCGAAAAGTATAAAATAATACCTTAGGGAACTCTTCCAGTCATGATTGGCTGGAGTGTTCCTTTCTCGTAAATAGTCCTATTTGAACCAAGAAAGAGATAACCTACCATCGGACAAACGACTCTTCAAATACTTTAACGAGTGTGAAGAAGACAAGGTCGCTCAACGATATTTTCGTATTTAGGGAGCCTAAAAAAAGTTTAAAGAGAACTCCATTAACCTTTTTCATGTTTAAATCTAGAGCACAAAAAAGTAATAAACTAAGCTCAAACCATTTTTCATGTTTTAACTAGAGCACGAAAAATGACAAGTAAGCTCAACACCATCTTACTGTTTTTAACAAGCTCAAAGATCGTTTGAAATAATGCTCAGAGATTGGTTTCATTTTTATGCAAGCTTGAAACCAATAGGTAAACCTATGCTTGAAAAATCCCGTTAACATGATATATAGATGTTGGAATCTTTCCCCCAGCATGATTGCTAGTGAAGCCTACCCCTAGCATGGTTTCTATGGGCTCAACATGCCCCCAAGCTTCATTTCATCTGATGATTATTCTTCCATACCCAACCTAAAAACCTAGTTACTAATGTCAAAATGTTCACCAAGGGGGTAGGAAGAATGAGAATTGGGCAGGAGAAGGTTCAAGTTCTAACACTAAAGTGAAGACTCGAATCAAGGGAAAGGGATCTGTTTCATTTTTACACAAGCTTGAAATAGAAGGTAACTATGCTTGGAACATGATTTCATTTTTATGCAAGATTGAAACCAAAATCGTAATCTATGCTAAAGGACATCCATTTCAGTTTTTAACGAGCTTGATATATAATGGGAACTTTGCTCAAGAATGACTGACACGATGGTTAGAACCTGATGTGATGGTCAGGTGCTATTTCATTTTTTAACGAGCTTGACATAGAATGGGAACTTTGCTCAGAACATGGTTTCATTTTTATGCAAGCTTGAAACCAAAAGCGTAAACTATGCTTAAGGAGTGGTTTTATTTTTTAACGAGCTTGAAACCAAAAGTAAACTATGCTGTAGACATGGTTTCTTTTTTGTGCAATCTTAAAACCAAAAGCATAAACTATGCTTAAGGAGTGGTTTTATTTTTTAACGAGCTTGAAACCAAAAGTGTAAACTATGCTCTAGATATGGTTTCATTTTTATGCAAGCTTGAAACCAAAAGCGTAAACTATACTTAAGGAATGGTTTTATTTTTTAACGAGCTTGAAACCAAAAGCGTAAACTATGATCTAAAACCTTCTCCTACCGAAAATGATATCTAGAGGTTGGTAGGTTTCCCCCATTTCATAAAAATCTAACGGCTTAACTCCAATATGAATTCCATAGACTAGAGCCATGCCCCCCATTTTACTTGTGATGGGAAGAAGCTAACTAGAAGAAAGGGAAGGAACCACAAGAACATGTAGCACATTCAGGGCAGTCTGATTACTAGGAGTAATGCGATGATCAGGTGTAACAAACGAAATCTAATCAATGGTCACCATCTTCCCATGATGGGGAAAATTCATAACTCTAAAGAGTGTGGACACAACAGCCTTCATGGCATAAACATAATCATGTCCAAGGAGAAGATTGAAATCTAAAGGACCTTGGACCACCATAACATTGATACAAATAGTTTTCCCTCCCAATTGTTATAGCTCAAAATGACACATCTCTTCCTGTGAACACTTTCCCATGATTCCGTTGCATGTTGACACTTCCATGACGACACTTCATGAAAGTCACTGAAAGTCACTGAAAAACACCTAAATTGGAGGAACCATATCTTGATTTATGTAACTCTATTTGACCTCATCTCTACACCATTGGAAATATATTTCTTTTAGCTAAAAGTTTCTAGAAGACACCAAAGTCTGAAAATGCCTAGAAATACCCTAAAAAGGAGTTTTTTGTCTGTACGCGACTTGCTCTCTATGATACCCGCGTACGTACGTGAGTTTCTCTCTGTGGTACCCACGTATGCACATGACTTGCTATATACATGAATTTATGTATTAGCAACACACATTTATTTCTCGTGTATGCGACTGTTGTTTTAGCAACTCACGTATGCCTCTTAAAAATGTCAAAAAACATGTCTTTTGAATTTCGGGTAGTTTGGGTAGTTATGCAACTGACTCCTTCAGTTGTAACTACTTTGTCTTCACCCCTAACTCTTCCTTAACCATATAAATAGAGATACGGAGGTCCATGAGAGGAGACTTGAATCTTTGCATTATTATGCTGGAGGAATTGCAGCTCTCTTTGCCCACACCTTTTCCCTAGAAGCATTCTCCTTGTGTTACAAAGCTTGGAAGCTGAGTTCTTCTACTTGTTTTCAAGATTAATAAAGATGTGATGTCCTTCTTCTTCCCAAATCATTGTTCAATGTGTGATTGAATCTCTATTTATGATCAGATTATGATGTTAATCAGATTATTATTTCATGTTTCTTTGATTATCATTAATTTATATGTGGTCATATTGGTTTGAGGAAGGTATAATTCGTTTTGCAGGTCTCTAGGAGCAAGAGGAGCAAGATGAGCAAGAAGAGGATTGAAGGGCTGCTTGGATCAACCTTCATTTGGCTAAGGTATGAACCATTCCAATCTATGGTCTTGCTTTTATTTACTTGCAGAACCATTTGCATCCACCTTTCAACCCTAGTACATTGATGGCCTCTTAAACCCTAGCCATAGGATACTTTCCTCTATTGTAAAGGAAGGTATCCTATGGCTAAGGTTTAAGAGGCCATCAACGTACTGGGGTTGAAAGGTGGATGCAAATGGTTTTGCAAGTAAATACAAGAAAGATCGGATATTGGAATGGTTCATACCTTAGCCAAATGAAGGTTGATCCAAGTAGCCCTTCAATCCTCTTCTTGCTCCTCTTGCTCCTCTTGCTCCAAGAGACCTGCAAAAAAAATTATACCTTCCTCAAACCAATATTACCACATATAAATTAATGATAATCAAATAAACATGAAATAATAATCTGATTAACATCACAATCTGATCATAAATAGAGATTCAATCACTACTACATTTCGATCCAAAATCCGACGGAAAAATCCGACGGTGCATGGATTTCTCTTTTTAAACTTCCCAAAAATCACAAGGATACATTTTTTTTTGTAAATGTAGCCACAAGCGTCGGTGAAGCAACGGCTATTCTCATAACCGTTAGTTAAGCGACGGCGCGTTAGTAAGCATCGCTTAAGCGACGGTGCCTTTAAATTGGAACCCGACGCTTAGGTTCATTTAAATTGGAACCCGACGCTTAGGTTCCTTTTAATTGGTCAACTATTTAACATGGAAAGCGCCATCACATATCCGATGCTTAGGTTCATTTCCTACACACACTCATATAAATATATGTAGGCCTAGGTTCATTATCTCACACACTCACTCTCGCACTTATCTCTTGGACAAGAAATGAGAAATTCCTAACGGTTTGTTTTTTGGCCTTGTGCTTTTGTGGGGATCTTCCCACTTGGTCTTGGATTTTGGTCTTGCTCTTTGGTGAATTCTCTCTTGAATTATATCTTGGTTAATAATTTCTTGGTTTAGGGTTTGGTTTTTGTCCTTGTGCCTTTGTGGGGATCTTCCCACTTGGCCTTGGATTTTGGTCTTGCTCTTTAGTGACTTCTCTCTTGAAGTATCTCTTGGTTAATTTATTGGATTAGGGTTTGGTTTTTGGCCTTATGCTTTTGTGGGGATATTCCCACTTGGTCTTGGATTTTGGTCTTTCTCTTTGGTGACTTCTCTCTTGAAGTATCTCTTGGTTAATTTCTCGTTGGTTTATTCTTGGTAAATCTTTCTTGGAGAAACTTTGTTCTCTTGTGTTAGGGTTTTATACCCTCACTTAGGGTTTTCTCTTGTGGGTTTGGCTTTGACTCTTGTGGAAAAGAAGATTCATCATATACTTGGTTTTGTCTTGAGTTAGGTTTTACCCTCACTTAGGGTTTTCTCTTGTGGGTTTGGCTTTGACTCTTGTGGAAAAGAAGATTCATCATATACTTGGTTTTGTATTGAGTTAGGTTTTACCCTCACTTAGGGTTTGCTCTTGTGGATTTGGATTTGACTCTTGTGGAAAAGAAGATTCATCATATACTTGGTTTTGTCTTGAGTTAGGGTTTACCCTCACTTATAAGGTTTTGCCCTTGTGGATTTGGCTTTGACTATTGTGGAAAAGAAGATTCATCATATACTTGGTTTTGTCTTGAGTTAGGTTTTACCCTCACTTAGGGTTTGCTCTTGTGGATTTGGCTTTGACACTTTTGGAAAAGAAAATTTATTATATACTTGTTTTTGTCTTAACTAGTTAGGGTTTACCCTCAGTTAGGGTTTTCTCTTGTGGATTTGGCTTTGAATCTTGTGGAAAAGAAGATTCATCATGATATAATTGGTTTTGTCTTGAGTTAGGCCAGTTTACCCTCACTAATTAGGGTTTTCTAGGGATTTGGCTTTGACTGTTGTGGAAAAGAAGATTCATCATATACTTGGTTTTGTCTTGAGTTAGGGTTTACCCTCACTTAGGGTTTTCTTGAAGTGGATTTGGCTTTAACTCTTGTGGAAAAGAAGATTCATCATATACTTGGTCTTGTCTTGAGTACTTAGGGTTTACTCATGTGGATTTGGTTTTAACAATTGTGGAAAAGAAGACTCATCATATACTTGGTCTTGTCTTGAGTTAGGGTTTACTTGTGTGGATTTGGTTTTAACCATTGTGGAAAAGAAGACTCATTATATACTTGGTCTTGTACTCTTGAGTTAGGGTTGACTCATGTGGATTTG
This sequence comes from Pseudotsuga menziesii, assembly GCA_001517045.1. Classification (NCBI taxonomy): domain Eukaryota; kingdom Viridiplantae; phylum Streptophyta; class Pinopsida; order Pinales; family Pinaceae; genus Pseudotsuga; species Pseudotsuga menziesii. Next base: position 1,010,068 of record LPNX010253721.1, on the reverse strand, counting down.
GTTCTAACCCTTGTGGAAAAGAAGACTCGTCATATACTTGGGTTTTCTCGTACTTTTTTCTTAGGGTTTGAGTAATAAAATGCCACGTAACAATAATGTTACAGGTCATCAAGATCCAGAACAAAATCGACAATTGCTTGCTAGGTTGTGGGATGGAGTGGAAAGAAGGGGTGATGGAAAATGTTATTGTCCTTGTAATCGATGTAGGGGCTTTAATAAGAGAAGGTTACTGATTGCAACAGCTAAAAAACATTGTAGGGAACATGGACATGTTGAGGGGGGGCATGAATATCATCCATTGGTAAGTCAATATAATTCATGATTATATATCATGCGGTCTTTATATTGAGAGTTTTTGTAATTGTATATTGTATCATTTTTATTTTTGTTACTTAATCGACATGACTAACATTCTTTGTTTGATGTTTTAATTGTAATTATAAAGCAAGGGCCTCCTAGGGCTGTTCCGAACATGGAGAATGTGGTAATTGTGGAACAACTAGCGCAGGAGGAATGTCAATATGCAGGTCCTACAAATACTGATCATGATCAAGTTAATGATGATATGGAATTAGACGATGATCATGACAAAAACATAATTGAGGATGATGGTGCAAATACATTAATCAATGATGCATTTAATGTTAGAATGGATGATGATCAACATCATGCTCCACCAATTGATGACTTTGAATATCTTCATGATTTACCTACACTTGAGAAGGCAGACGAACCGCTTTTTGAAGGCTCCGGCATAAGTGTTCTCTCTGCTGTGTTGTTGATAATGAACTTGAAGGTTATGAATCATTTTTCAAACACAGCTATCATGCTGGTGTTAAGGTATGATTATATGTTTCATCAATCGCATATATATGATTTGATTTATGTTTCTATAATATTTGTATTGGCATACGTACTTCATCATAAAAATAATAAGGATGTATTTGTTGTCGTTAATATTATGCTCTTCAAATATTTATACTAACCATTTTTTTAAAATTTGTTGTAACAGCTTGATAGGTGAATATTTGTTACCACCATCAAATAAATTACCTTGCACATACCGATATTTAACTTCCATCATGAAATATGTTGGAATGGAGTATCAAGCAATTGATGCATGTCCTAATGATCATATTTTATATTATAATCAGTATGAGTTTGGAACAGAATTCCCTATATGTCATAGCAGTAAATACCGAATAGATCAAGTAACCAAAAAGGTGTCTCGTAAGGTTCTTCGTTATATTCCCATTATTCCACGCTTGAAACGACTGTTTAGGTGCAAAAACATAGCACAATTTATGGATTACCATGCACGGAATAGAAGTGGAGATGATATTCTTTGAATGCCCGTAGATGGTTTTGCATTTATAGACATGGAGGAAAAATGGCCACACTTTAAAGAATAACCTCGTAATGCTAGGATTTCTTTGGCAGCAGATGGTGTCAATCCATTTGCAGAGATGAGATCTACTTACTCGGTCTGGCCTGTTTTTGTTATCAACAATAACATTCCTCCATGGATGTCAATAAAGAGGGAGCATATAATGTTGGCAATGATTGTTCCAGGTATAATTTGTACTTTAGAACAATGTTTTTTTAATGCATTAGTATTTAATTTGTCATGAAGATCAATATTGTTGCATATTCATGTCATATATATATTTCATTTACTTATATGTATTGTATTTGTTGTTTTCTTTTAGGTAAGTACCTAGTTAAAGATATGAATGTATATATCGAGCCTCTTGTTGATGAACTACTTAAGCTATGGAATGGTGTCACTATGTATGATGTCTTTAGAATAGTAGGGAAAATGGAATTTAAATTCCATGCAATGCTTTCCTGGACAATTCACGATGCTCTAGGGCTAACACATTTTTGTGGTCTTCAAACAAAGGGAAAATTTGCATGTCCAGTTTGTGGTCCCAAGATGAAATCTCGTCATTCAAAGAGTTTGTCAAAGGAAGTGTTTGATGAGTATAGGCACTTCCTCTCTAAGAATCATAGGTATCGAACTATCGAAACACATCTTTTTAGTGGGAAAAAGGAGACCGCATTAAAACCACAAAGAATGACACCTCACATATGGAAGTTGCAATATAATAGAAATCGTCAAGGTACGATTCAATTTGTCTATCTTATATATTCATATTGATCATCTCTTATATGTACTTTTTAATGTTTTGTTTTGGATTATATTAATTTTTTTTACTATAATATATGACATTTTAATCTCTTTAACTTATATATTGATTATTGATGGTCTGCATGAACATCATGAAGGTGTAAATGGGCTTCCACGAGGAATGAAAAGTTATCCCAAACAATTTAGTAGGTTTCCTTACTATGAGAACTTACTATTTGTTCATTTGTTTGATGCAATGCATATCGGAAAGAATGTAGATGAAACACTATGGCGAATATTAGACAGAAGGAGTGACAAAGAAAAAATTGTCAAAATTTGCAATGACATTCATGAATCCAATCATGCAATGAAAGATATCATTGAACATTTAAAAAATGATGGAGACCAAATTAATATAAGGTCACTTCCATGGTTATTGACTGAGCAACAAAGCAATGCAGTAAAAGAAGTGATACAAAAAATGAAATTTCCCACAGGATTTTGTTCGAACATAAAGAATATCTTAACAAGGAAAGGTGATTTTGGCAGGGTAAAAATGCATGATTGGCATATATTCATTAAGGTAATTATATTTCTGGTATATATATTGGTATATTAAAATACTGCATGTTTTTTGTTTACTTTTTTGCTTAATTTTGAAAAATATATTGATGAGACATGTTCATTGTTACAGTATGTTCTACCTGTATCTCTCCCAGACAACTTTGACAATAAGTCAAATAGGTCATATATGATCTTGGAAAATACATGAGGTAATTAGAAACAATATTTTTCACACATCATCGTGTAATTTGTTTAATTCGTTGTATAACTTATATGAATTGACATTTGTTTTAGTCAATCATGTAGATTTGTGCTACAATGTTAAATTTTCGTCGTTAATTGATATCATTATTTTCTTGCTTTACATGTAGATGGTTGTCATCTAAAGAAATCCACAAAGAAGATATAAAGTATTGGAAGAGAGAAATTCCTCGTTTAATGTGTCAAATGCAGAGATTTCTACCTTCGACATTTTTCAATGCACAAGAACACTACCTCATACACCAAGTTGAGGAGATTGAATTGTGTGGACCTATACACGCAAGGTCCATGTGGATGGTTGAGAGGCACTTGAAATTTATGAAGGCTTTAGTTAGACAAAGAGCACGTCCAGAGGGTTCTATGATGGAGGGATATATGGTATTTCAGGCCATGGTGTATATTGTTGAATATCTTCCAGGGTTGATGTTTATTAAGATGGAATTAGATCTATGCATTGGTGATCCAAACTCCACTAAGAAATTAGAAGGAGAGTACCTGATGGGGAAAGGTAAATCGAGGAAGGTCAAAGGTAATTATTAAATGGTTTTATAGATTAATATTAATGTTAATACATTTTAATAATATCGTACATAATTATTTCATTTTTAATATTCATTAATGATATGCATCATTAATATTTATAATGTTACACTGTGTTAAATAATTATAAATTTCTGAGTTGATTTATGTAATTTTATTTTCATGCAGTTAGTCGCGAGTGGGATGCACTACATTTGTACGTTGCAAACAATATTGATTGGATGAAGGTATGGATTGAACGATGTAATCAATCTGGTCGAGGACTATCATGGGAAGGTGTGGCTTCATTGGTTAAAGAAGCACATCGCAATGGAGATGGCAATCTAACAGAAAGGGAAATCGATTTAGCATATGGTTTAAAAGATAAACGGGTAAGCATGATATTATAAATATAAGCCACAATATTTTCAATTACGTCGATATTCATGTTCATCTTGATGAATTTCATTTTATTTGCATACTTTAAGAACATAAAATACTAATTACTATCAATTGCAGGTAAAACACCACAAGGCTATGTGGTGCAGCGGTCGTAAATATCGCATCAAAAAGTTGGATGAAATAAAGAAAACATGTGATTATGGGATAAGTGCAGTCTTTGAGGTCACTAATGTTTCATCTAGAAGTGACAGACGTCCAGAATTGTCAAAAAATCGATATTATGGATATTTGGATATTATGTTTCATCTCCCTATAAGGAAACCTCTTTTGTATCAGGGTTTTTTGCATTATCTCTTGGGTAAAGTTCAAAATTTTTTGCATGATAGAATGCACCATAAGGAGAGGATCACAATGATTCCAAAAGGTTTAATAAAGGATCTATATTTTATCTACTAGCTGATTTTTCTATGCGCTTGTTGAATTAGGGTTTTTCCCTATAAGTGAGGTTGTTTTGCATGAAGTTTTTGGGCATGATTTCAGGGGAAGAGTTGCTGATCAGTTACAATTTGAATCGGATAGATACATATATAGATACTTCGGGAGTGGTACATATAACATTTCACAAAACCTGTAATCTTTATGTTATCAATTTCGCAATATGTTTTCCATTAATTTTTTTAAAAATATGTTTTTAAATAAGATTTTCCCCGTGTATTGGTTTCAGTTTGAAATTAATGTTTTTAATTAATTTTTGTTGCACTCAACTGATCGGGGCAAGTCCCTAATGGAGCCTGAGAGGCCGACACCTACAAGCGACAGGTATATATACCACATTTTTACTTACCTACTTCTTTAGAAAGTACATTTGTTTAATTATGATATCAACGTGGTCAATATTTAAATATGTTTTTAAATAAGATTTTCCCCGTGTATTGGTTTCAGTTAGAAATTAATGTTTTTAATTACTTTGTTACAGTCAGCTGATCGGGACAAGTCCCCAATGGAGCCTGGGAGGCTGACACCCCCCTACAGGCAACAGGTATATATACCACTTTTTTACTTACCTGCTTCTTTAGAAAGTACATTTGTTTTATTATGTTATCAACGTGGTCAATATTTTGTTTGTAGGCTGAGGGTCGAGGCAAGAGCTCCATGACAGATGATATGTCGACAGATGTTAGCACGCCACGCTCATCGGGTCATGAGCAAGTATATAGCACGTTGTGAATTTCAGAGATTGTATTTATACATATTTATGTTATCTAATTATATTAATGATTTCAAATTGATATTAATGTTTTCTATTTTTTATGTCAGATGATACTTATCTATAGATGGATCCGAAGGATATGGATTTGGGGCACATTCTTAACGATGTTGACCTCAAGAATTCAAAGAATATCCAGGATGCAGTTCAAAAATCAAAAACAAAATTAAATCAGGAGGTCGTCAATCTGCTTATATCGGATCCACAAATGACACAGGATGAGACTCAAGCAAAGATAGATCATGTGTTGCTTAAAGTAAAGTGCTTGGATGTAAGCTGCAAACTCTTTAATTATAAGTCTATTCCAAATGCAAATTTTTTTCCTATTCGTATATGAGTAACTAAAATATTGTTTGTTTCTATAGGAATATTTTTTCCCCGGTGAGAGGCATGCTGATACCATTGAGCATGACACCCCCTTTGCCACTGATCATGTATCGTTGCCGTCTGGCCAGTCGAAAACACAAAATGAGACACCCCAGACGAAACATGAGAGTATCGATGAGGATTAGGGGCATGAGAGTGCTGGCGAGGATCAGGGGCCGGTACATGGAGAAGAGCATGACTTTGATGCTGTCATCGCATCATTTCCTAGATCTTTCCATGTCACTAGCACGGGAACATTTGAGACTACTTTTTTGGTGGACGAAGATCTCATTCCCTACAAGATGGAGAAGATTCCAGGTACTATTTACAAAATGTTTTAACTATATATTATAATTTTATTGGAATGTAATTATGCATCATTCTTTTTACACTAATTAACAAATACTCTTTTTTGTAGGAAATGATGTCTTTTCTAAACATCTTAATGATTGGTCTTTAGAGCTATTTGGGCCCACTATCCACACATGGTGGAACCAGCAAAGTAAAGTTTTGAAAGATGAGCTTATTGCTCGCTTGGTTGGGTTTTTTGGTGCCGAAACCTTCAACCGAAAAAAGGTTCTTGAAAAAGCTGGCCAACATTTACATTATGTACGGGATGGATATCGGAACAACTTAGCAATTAATCCAAAGTATGAGCGCCCTCCGATGATTCTAACAAGGGAGTGGAAAGGCTTGCTGGATGATGCAAGGGAGAAAGCTGCGAAAATAGCGGGCAAGCCAGTATCCGAGTCAGCTAGAAGGTATGCAACACTTTCGGCAATGCAATTATATGTTTATTATACTTTATTTTCCATTTTTTTGCAATGTTTAACGTATTTAAAATTACTTTTATAGGCTACCAGATACGTCGAAGGCCACCCAAGCAAGAATAGAAAAACATGGGCAACACAAGCTTGGCCCTGGTGGATATTCCAACCTGCAAGAACGAATCGTAAGTATGATCAATAATTATTTTATTGTATAGAAATTATAGATTGCATTTAAAATTGTTTTCATGATGATATAACAACAAAAATGATGATCTAATTGAAAATTACAGGCTCAAAGATTCCACGATTTTCCAACGGAGGAAGACATGAGGATCGGTTACCAACGCGGGTTTTTAGGTGTTGTTGAACATCGAACAAGCAGCTGTGGTAGCCAAGTAAAGTCTTCCAGTGGTCCATCCTGCGAACAAGTAACTACAATAAACAAATTATATTTAAGATTGATTCATTGTGTTTTATATTCATTAATAAACTAGTACATAAAATATTGAGTCTCTTTGTGTTAAGCCACACAACGAAAGTAGAGAAAATGTGGAGGATGGAGGAGAAAGAGATATTGGAGTTCATGTTGATCGAAATCCAGGTAATAAATATTCCTGTGTTAAAAAAAAACTAGTATGGATTAAAGTCTCAAATATTAAATTGCAAATACCATATTGTTGTAAGTGTTGATGTTTTAATGCAAAGGGTCTTCATGTGCAACTTGAGGCAGCATCAGAAGATAAAACGCATGAAATTCATGTCACCCATGAGTTTCCAGGTACAAAGCACTGCTCTAATGTTTTTTTCTTAATGAAGGACTTGCAATGATAATAATAAAAACACGTCAAGTAATTAATATTTCTTCATTTTTCCAGTACATCCTGGCACCTTACAGCAGCCACATACACGTCGTGAGCACACGACCCGTCAATAAACACGATCACAGGCAGCTACAGAGGGCATAGGAAACAAAAAACAATTGGTAGAAGAGGATGTCACACTTAGAGAATATGTGGAGAGAAAAAAACGCCAAAAAAGTAGTGATTGTAATAAGTACACTATTACATTTTTTTATGCATTGTCCTCGGATATTATTTTTGATATTATGGAGTAATGTCTTCGACTATTTATTTTTTTCTATGTATGAATGAATGAATGAGTTAATTAATGAATGCTATCAACTAATTAATTATCGAATGCACATAATTCCTTTAAGACAAGAAACTCACGATGTTCGCACAAAATATCATTTATTTCTAAGCACGTGCATTGGGTATGGGGAATTGAGAGTGATGTGAGGGGGGGGGAGGGGCCATATGAGCTTCCACCTTCACATGGTTGACCCTATTTAGTAGAAAATATTAAACTATTCTCAAAACAGAGAGGAGCTCAATAAGGTAAAATGCATGCATTATTACAATGTTTCTTTCTTATGACCAGATACGTTGTTTCTTTCTTCCAGCTAACTATAGACATGCATTTTCTTTATACTGCAGAGTGCGAATCTTGATGGGATGGAGGTTTCTAGTTTGGAAGATCTTCAAAGTCTACATGTTGAGGCATTGACCAAGCTTTACCAAGCTAAGGTATTTGTATCCAGTTAAGATTAAGTGGGAAAGGTACGTAGCTATCCCTTCCATTATAGAGGCTATATTCTTGGAGTTACATCTTAGCTTGTAATTTTTTATATGATTTAATTAGGTGTTTCTATCAGCTTCAATTTTTCTCGCCTATTATGAATTTCTTGTTTAATATCATGGAACAGGTAAGTATGTTAATCCATGTGTGTTATTTTAATTGTTTGCTTTGTATTGCCTCCTTATGGGGATCATTGTAACGTTAAATCACTAGCATCTCCAACCATCCATTATATCATCATCTTCCAAACATCGATCATTTCCACTCCTAAAATCTAAGTTTTCATTGTCATTTCATTGCTGGTTGAAGGCGTGTAAATTTGAGTTTGAAGGATGATCATTTGAAGAAGCATAACATTTGCAAGCAATCGATGGGATGCATTTTAAATAAGGTTTTTATTAAACTCATCCCAAATGGTAGTGACCTAGATATAATTACAAGCTAGAGGCCCATCACATGTGTTAATGTCTCATATACAATTCTCGTAAAGGCTCTTGCTCTCATGATTAAACATATTCTCCGTAAGATTGTTCGTCCAAAACAAGCTGGTTCATTAAAGAGAGTTTCATCTTATCACTCATTTCTTTTTAGCTCTTATATTCTTAATTCCAGCAATAAATTTTCTGACATTACTTTGGATACTGGGATGTGCAGGTGGCATTTTGACATGCCTAAGATTCTTGAAGGTTCTATAACGATTTTATCATATGCAAGGCTTGGGATGGCCATGTTTAGTCTAGGTGAGTTAGTTTTAGACTACAGCCTAATCTCTCTGTTTTTTATTCTGAAAGATAAAAAAATTTGTTGATCATTGGAAGCCCTGAGCCAAGAATACTTGTTTTCACTAGTATTAACCAATTGATATCTTCTTGACATTTTCCTCTCAAGAAAATTGTTGTCTGAAAAATTGAAGAATTGCTAAGACTGCAGATAATTTATGGAAAAAATAATATTGTACAAAATATTGAAAAGCATTTCATGCATATGTATTGTTATTGTTTCTTATAGTTTGAAGGCAGCGAGGGCCTATGTGGGTATTCCAGGCTTGTCCTAGACCGACCCGTGACCACATCAAGGCCTGAGAGGACAGATGGGCTTATGTTAGCCCCACGAACCTCCACATAAGCAAATCAGGGCTTATGCTTAGTAGATATGCCCTCTAGTTAGCACATCAGCCCTCCTCTTAGGAAGATCAAGCCCTCAGTAGCAGGATGTGGTCCCTATATGCCTCCCAATCAATAGATTGGGCCTCACAAGGGATGAATTTAGCAAGCCATAAGCTTCTCAAGTAGATAGAGGTTCCTCTCAGGAAGTCTTCAGCATTTTTTCTCTTGGTATGTGTATGCCCTAGGGGCATTTACTCTCTGATGTACATGTCTGATGTAATCTAATCATTGTCATCTCAATCATCAATAAAAGAAGATTTTCTGTTGCTGGGGTTTTCCACCTGTAAAAGGTTCCCCCAGGGTAAAATTTGTGTGTTCACTGTGGATGTGTTAGACATTATTATCTACTGGTTATTTTATTGCATCAGATCTATTTATTGCTGATTATTCAAAGTTCTCAATTTATCAGTGATGCTATATTAGATCTAAAATAAATTAAAATAAGTCGTTAAATTTTGGTTCTGTTACATAAAAAAAATCAAACCTGCAATAAATGATCAGATCTCCTATAAAATTAAACAGTTAACACTGCCTTAGTTAATCTAAATAAAACTTCTGCTTTAAGTGCATTGGGTCCAGAAGGAAATAGACCACAGTCATATCAAAGGGATTAACAAAGGGCAAGTGATGATTGGGACATATGTTAAGGTCCTCTTGTGCACTTGATTTGACCAACAATGCTAGTTTGGCCAAGGTCAACTCTCAAATTACATAAAGTGCTCAGATGGCATATATGATATTTTCTCCTCACCAGTCGTATTCACTTGGTCGATCAGAGGTGCAAAACAACATATGTAAATACTAAATATTGAACCAGGTATAGGATTGGTGCCATTCCCATATTCCTAGGCCGTTGTTGTTCACACTTTTGCCAGAAGGGTGTAAATGTTTTCTTGCTGGCCATCAAGCTACCACTTAAAATCTACCTTGAGTTTTAACTAGATAACGTTGACAGTGAATTGAATCCATTCTACCTCTTGTAGAAATTATAGTTTGATGACTTTGGGTTAAGCATACAAAACAAGCATTGCAGGAAAGAAACCAAATCCAGTCAAAGGTCAGTTAGAAATATGTAGCACTCTTGGTGCATTAGGCGTGGTTTTGATTGTATTTTGTTTAATCTAAATTGTCATTTTCTATTAATTGAACCATGGTTGGATCTAAAAGTAAGCATGGATTCCAATGCTCACGTTCAATGAAAATCATGCCAATACATACAGGAATTGGTATGTAAAAATATTTCAAACACAACATGCCAGTTTTATGAAAAAGTCCAAATGAAATGGATGAAATGCTTGCAATTTGAAAAGAGACGTTGTATCTATCATCCTTCAATTTTGAGTTGTATAAGAGCTTCTAAGCAGAAAGAGAAAAAGTGGTTAAATTTAACTCAATGATGCAGGTTTTGAGCAAGTCATATACTCTGATCTGCAAAGAGAAATCTTTTTGTTGAAGAGATTAATAAGATTACATTTTAAGACCTTTTAGTACAAGGCACATGCAAAATAGTAACAATATGGACAAGTTCAAAGGATATGAGGGCTTAAATAGGATCAGAATTTTTTTTTCAAATATATATCAGGATGCATTCCAATCAAAGACAGTTTCAGAGTTATGAATGATTACATATCTAATATTTTTGTGAAATTCCTAATAACCTTCTGTGTCAAGCACCCTAGGAAGAACATTAGTAAAATGCAGATGAAACATGGAGGAATGAGGGGAAACTAATCTCATACCACAAAAAAGGTTTCCAATTTTAGGTCTCTTGAATGATACCACTTAAGCAAGAATCTGAGTGATTTTAAATTATAGAACGTTACATCCACTAGGATACTTTGCTACAACCAAAATGGTTCATACCTCAATCTTGACATTATCTCCAATGATTTTGTCAATTAACTTCTCCACAGTAAGACCATTAGTTTTTCCTCATAAAAATGACAATATTGTTCATGTCAAGCAAAAAAATGGACTGGCTAGCTGCAAATCTAGCTATAAGGGTAAGCTGTATGAGCTCCAGATTTAGTGAATTCCTCACTGAACACTCGCCACAACTTATATAGACATCAGATGACAAGATAATTTCTGGTATATCTTTTCTATCTTTGAGATTTTATTGTTGAATGATCCTCTTGAAAGCCAACACTCTGGATTTGGATGACTCGGGAAATTTATATGAAGCAGTTTTCTCCAAATGTTAAAATCTTGCCTGAAAATAAGCAAGGCCAAAACAAACATCCCGAATATATTTAGTAAAGAATAAGTTATAACCTTTTCCTTTTTCTTATTCCTTGAGTGCCAAGTTGGAAGAATACAGAGAGAAGAGGTGGTGTCCTGCAACACTGGAATCTGGATTTCCAAGATGGTGTCATCATATCAATATTTGACCCTTTTAACATTGTATTCACATCACTGAATGAAGATATGACTCTTGGATTGGTGTCCTGGTAATGACTCCATAGTATAGGATAATAATTTATCTTAAGCTGCTTGCAAATTCCTGAGAAGAAAGTGTACTTCAGAGTATATAATATCTGTGTCAGTTTTTTCTTGGAAAGAACAGGTATGTTATGGAGCTGTAACAGAGTGTTATGGAGTAACAGAGGGCCAAGTTCCTCACAGGTGCCGTGAAGCTGTAACAGAAGGCAAGGTCAGAAGACAAGGCCAGGTCAGTAACAGGTATGTTTTATTTCTTTTATATGGATAGTTTTCTTGCAACCAGAATTGAAATAATTGCAATCAAGAATTGATTGAAACTAGGAATATAAATCATTAAATGATAGATTGGTTTCAGGAATTGGATAGGAATAGGAATTGTATATTAAATTTAGAAATCCCCAGCCTATAAATTCGTCTGTTTAACGTGTTCTAACACCGCCCTCTGTCACTCCATCTCTAAGGTCGCCTTCCTCACACCGAGGCCTCCCCATTACCCTGCCTTCCTTTCGAATATGTCCTTTAGCAATGTGTTTTCAGCTCGGTAGGTATCCTTTTGGGAGTATATAATATCTGTGCCGTATTTTTTTTCGCAAGAGCCTAAAATTCTCAATGATTTGGAGCCTCGTAAGCCAAAGGACACACTGAATTCTCAGACTAAAAAGAAAATATTATATAATGTGAAGTTATTAGTTTATTATTAACTTCTTTAATGCCTTCAATACTTTTTGTGACCTTGTGGGAAAATTTGTCCTCCACCGATGCATCCTCAGATGCTATAATCGCTTCAACTTAACCTGGTGTTGGATCTACTTTTACTGGATAGCTCCTTCTTCACCAGATATTTCATTGTGTCGTAGTTATCACAAGAGATAAAGTAATAGGAGCCCCTTGCCCCTACCACTGAGTAATAACAGTTATAGCGTTAAATTATCTAGTTCTTGGTAACACCAAACTGGCTAAAGCCTTGATCTGAATTTGGTTTTTCCATTAGGGTTTCTGGTTAAAAATCTCTTATGCATTGTGAAATTAATTTAAATTAATTTATTAGTGGGGTAAAATTCTATTGTCATAGTTGTTTAATTGCAATGTGCTTGATTAGTTCTAATTAATTGGCATTTGCATTGTTCATTTTAGAAATACCTGAAACAGTCTTAGTATCTGCTTAATCCCATAGAGTTTATGGTCTAAGAAACATTAACGTTCTCTTAATCATGTTTAGTGGCCAAAACATGTTTTAGTGGGACCATTTGCTCAGTTCAGAAATACTGTAACTCTCTCCAGTGAACAATTTTATTCAAAGTCACACTTGAAAGATTGAGCAGTTTCCATATTGACATCCATGGCTGCAAAAACTAAGGTAGATTTATCTTCTGCAACTGCCTCTAACAAATTTTCAGATTGTTCCATTCTTTTCACAAGTCCTGAGATGTCACAGTAAGCCTCATGCAATATAGAAGGACCATTTGTTTATACGCTTTCACTACCCTTGAATTTTTTTATGCTTATAAATTGAACTGTAGTATGCTTATGCTTATAAATGGATAGAGAAGTGAGAACCAACATATTGATTTTTAAGCAATGCAAATTCTTTTCCAGTTTAGTTATTTCTTGTTTCTACCCTATGGTGAGCTCTCATTTTAGACCTCTCCCTAGATGGGAATGAGTTCCAAACATTTGTAGATTTTAAATTATTTATTGTTTATATCAATTGTTGGAATGGACGGTGATGAAGTGGCGAGAAGTATATATATATATAAACATTATTTATCTTTGCGTTGAGGGGGGATGAGAAGATGAATCCCTGTTGTCTGTGTCGTTGGTGAATGGTTGTGCTGAGTTAAAATTAATTGTTAAATGAGTATTACGTCTCTACTGCTACGTGAGAGGGCCATTGTCCTCTTAGCATTTACATTACACTGAAGATGGGTTAAGAAATTGATGTCTTAAGCAAAGCTAAGGTTTTTATACATTTTCTTTCTTGACCCATTCTTTTAATAGTCAACCTGACCATGCACTCGATCCGGGATACATTTTTATTCAGACCCTGAAATCATATTTAAATCTGCCCTGAAATTAGCAGTGAGCTATTTGATCCTTGCATTAGCTCTCAGACATGTCAATCAGATCCAACAACCCTGCATCTTTACCAAATCTTATTATCAATTCCTGATTTTCCTTCAAATACTAGATGCCCCTGAATTCTAACATTTATTTTGCTGGTGTATGAACTGTCTATTGACCAAATTGTTGGTATCCACAATTACCATTTCGAAATCACACTATTGGATTAATAACCATAGTCTATTTCTTCTCGGTTATGATACAATCGTCATAATGATGCAGCCTATCATTTTAAAAATGTTTTAAAATTGTGAAGAATAAGGGTCAAACTAAACAAGTCCCTCCAAACAGCATCACTCTAGTTTTTAAACAAACTGCAACGAATAATTATTGAACATTATATTCCTAAAGGAGGCTGTAATTCTACATGCATTAATATATACATTTGACATCCCTAGAGTGTAAATATTTTAATGCTTAGAGTAGAGTGCAGATACAATTTGATATATTCGCTAAAATTAATATATCACTGACAAATCTTGGACAGAGAAGTTCAGTCAATGTTTATATCCACTCTGTCAATGTTTCTAAATATTGATGTTTGGGACAAGGCCCATGGCTAACAATTTATGGGGGGAAATGTGAGGCTCTAAGAGATGCTCGATAGCTCCAATTTTTTTGTTTGCTATCTTACATTGGTAAATGTCTGAGTTCTAGGTGTTGTTTTGAAGACCCTTTAGGCTAGACTGGCCTAGGGTGGTGGCAGCTTGGTCTGGAACTGGTTCCATCTTCCAAAAAAGCATCAACAGGTTCTCAAGAGTTGGGACTAATTTTTACTTCATGTTTTGTAGATTTCACATCTTTGCAAGACTATACAGTGTTTGGAATGTGCTTTTATATCATCTATGGGGTGTGCGTCTGACAGTGTGAGGCAAGAATGGGGCCATGAGCACTTCTTGTTTTGGTGCAGGTTTTGATACCATAGTGACTTCAAAAGTTTGCTATAATTTTGGAAGGGTAAACTAAGTACAGTCCTTGCACTTTTGGCTACATAATATGAGTTAGGGTTTCTTGTTTTTGGGTTTCTATGACAATTTTTGGGCTTCTATATTGTGCTATGCAACCTCTACACCTACATGTATGGTCGCAGTAGCTGTAGTTTAATTTCTAGTCAACAACAGGTACCTCATTTAAGATCAAGATTTAATTATCTTCCTTCTGAGGGTTATCACATGTTCACTGTGACACGTGTATTTTCACTATCAGGCCAACAGGCCAGAAGGATTGCTTTTGCGAGCACCTTTTTATTGTAAAAATAGCATTTTACTCTATTGTTGCAAAGATAAGAAAGCTGTCTACAATAAAAATACATCGGCATGCCTGAAACAGATTCCAAAGCTAAATCTAAGCATTCCACACCAGCTGGAACTATCTTGCCCACTTTTTTGCCATATAGACTTCCAGTATGAAGTTCAGAAACAGTATTGTGGCCTGGCCAAATTCCTGCAAGGGCTCTCTCTATAGACTGCAATGCCAGAAATAGATGCAACTTTAAGGGCTTCCTAACTAGCATTGCAAAGGAGCTTCTAACAGTAGCTTCTAAGTCTTTGAGATTGTCACTATCCATTTTCAAAAATGATGGTTTGTCATGCATTGTGCTTTCATAGGGAGAGAGGTTAGCATTGATGCAATAAACTTCATGGGAAATTGAGCATTTATTTTCTCCAGAGGAAAGAAAGCAAAATGTTGCCATTACTTCTATGTGTAGATTAATCAACTTGACATAGACTATGCGAGGGACAACTTGTTCCATATAAGGTATATAACCGCCAATGCATTCCAAGAATCTCAACAGTAATTGCCTCATCCAAGCTATCACCTACAAGAAACTTATTTATGCACAAGTTAATGAAATACCCAAAATATTCAAGAAAGGGCTCCCATTTAACAAGAAGATCATGTCGCCATTTCAATGATCCTGTTTTGTCCTTGTGGCATTGCTGATCAAGATTTTCTAAGGCAGACACTAGCCCCCATATAATGCTTTTTATAGCACCTGTAAATGCAATAACTCCAATCCATGATCCACAATAAGGATTACATGCATCTAAAACCTTTGTCCCATCGCTCATCCCTTCAAAATTACCTGTTAAGGTGCTAATTAACTGAGTTGAACAAATATCGGTCTCAAAGTTGCTTTGTTTTAAATAACGAACTGTATTTCCTGCTTCAAGACTCAAAGTCTTTCCTAGAGCTTCAATCAGTGTTTGAACATCCATGTGCTCTTTTTTTTGGAAATGGGATTTGTGTTGGATTTTTGAGGAGTATTACTAGATTTGACAACCCTGCATGTATCTGAAGTGCATTGAACATCAAAAATTAGAGATCTTGCAGCTATATTAAAGAAATCTTCACAGATTAACATAAGTGTCCCAGAAGTATGATCATGTATGGAAAATATAAGATGTTTTCCAGGATTGACATTCCCTGTCAAGTCGTCTTTCAAGAAAGGTTGCCACAGAGCACACTTGAAAAAGCATTGAGCAACAACATCTATAGACTTGAGTAGCCACAAGAAAGAAGAGGAGCTTTCAAAAAGTATGGGCAATAAAGATAATGCAAGTCATATCCAAGTATGTTTTCTGCTTAAATGTATTGATAATGCAAGTCATCTCCAATATAATTGGGTGACTACTTGCTTTAAGAGGTTCCATTGAACTTGTGGAAAATCTTTATAGAGTTGATGAGAGATTCCCAGTATTTTCTCACATCTACATCATTTACAAACATTTTAAAGAGGAGAAAACTCTCATATTTTCTAACAAAAACAACTTTCATTAGGAAAAGTGCAACCTTGGTCCTCTTCAGTGGGATGGAAAAACATTGCCTAATCCCAACTCAGGTAAAAGACAAGCACTCCTCCCAACCAAACCCCCAGTTTTGTGCGGGATTGTGGATGTCATCTTGGGAAATGTGGATGATCAAACAGCAGGTCAGAAACTTTTGAATAACATCCAGTTGACAAGGATTTCCTTTTTATGGAAGAGGAGAAGCAGAATCACATTTAATGTGGATTCCTCTATCAGTGTTTAAGTTTCAGAAAATATTATTCTAGAAGCTTATAATGTTTCAAGAGAATGAAAACTCCCTTAATTTTGTGGCCAAGGAAAATATGTTGGCAGTAGTATAATATAAGATTCATTTTCCAAAAAAAAAGGTGCAACTTTTGAGAACAAGACCAATGAATATACTGAGGTTAGAATAACACTGACCTATCAATCATGAGAATATGGCATACATACATTGACAAGTTTTTGACACCAACATAGCCCTTTGGAAGCCAACACAGTAGGTTGAGTATGTCTATCCAATCTCCAATTTTTCTCCTATCATATATTGTAGCTTGATTTTCCTCCATGGCAACTTGGGGCACTAGCATGGTATTCAATGTCAATCCATGTTCCTCACTTTTTAATTTTTCACACAAAGAACTCTCTAATTCGCTAGCCGCCACAATTTCCTCCAGCATATTCTTGAAGCTTGACCAATCTTGCAGATTGCCAAAAACGACTTTACTAGAGGAAATCCCTTCCTAATCTTCTGAAAAATTTTCTGTGCTAAATACCTGCAAAAGAACTGGAATGAAAGTAACTATTAACAAGAGTGAACGGGAACAAGCATGCACATTTCTCCTTTTTTTAATGAATGCATATAGTAGATAAAAGAAAAAGAAATCCAGATAAGTAAAAGCTGCTAAGTTTAGAGTATCACCAAATATCTGTATGAGATATTAATAAACATATAGATGGACCTAAGCATTAAAGAAATACAAATTGAAACATTACAAGTTTGCAACACCATTTGGAGGGAAAGTGCATGAATGCCAATTCTTGCCTGTTGCTCGTAAAGAACTGAATTTCTTAGCAGCTGTGAAGATGTCTCCTCCATTGTGACTACCTTGTGTTCATTTACCATTTGTTTCTCAACTAACTGGAAACTAACATCAGTGCAGTTCCCTTTTAAAAGAGACAAAAAAATTCCAAGCAATTTCGAAACAAATTTCTTCATACTTTTCTTAGAAGCATGACATGACCAAACATCCACGTTATGGCATACAAGCTGCCAAATCGCTGGGACTAGGGAATGTTAAGCGACGGCCTGTAGGAGATTTGTTTTTATAAAAACTCTTATAGTCGTTGATTAAGCGATGGCCTGTAGGTGATTTTTTTTTTAAACACTTATAGCCGTCGGTTAAGTGACGGCCTGTAGGTGATTTTTTTTTTTTTAAAAATTTAATACCGTCGTTTAACCGACGGCTATGCTATCGAAGCGACGGCCTGTAAGCGATGGTTTTCTTTGGTTAAGTAATGGTTTTCTTTGGTTAAGCAATAGTTTTCTTTGGTTAAGCGAAGGTTTTCTTTGGTTAAGGGACGGTTAAGTGACAATTTTCTTTGGTTAAGAGACGGTTGTCTTTGGTTAAGCGACGGTTTTCTTTGGTTAAGGGATGGTTAAGCGACAGTTTTCTTTGGTTAAGCAATGGTTTTCTTTGGTTAAGCGATGGTTAAGCAACATTTTTCTTTGGTGAACCGACGGTCATGCTGTAGAGGCGACAACCTGTAAGTGTAGTTTTTTTTTTAAATTCTCCACCATCGCTTAACCGACGCTTAACCGATGATTTATATTTAACCGACGGTAAACTGAACTGTCGCTTAACTGATGGATTAGAAAGATGTCGGATAACCAATGAAAATCCACCGATGCTTAGAAAAAATTATAGTGTCGTACATGCGACAGGGAAGTGTCGAAAATCTGACAATACGGCCGTCGGATTTTTGGTCGAAATGTAGTAGTGAATCACACATTGAACAATGATTTGGGAAGAAGAAGGACATCACATCTTTATTAATCTTGAAAACAAGTACAAGTATACCTTCTCTTCAATTTCAGCACCTCATGAAACCTTGATCCAGTTCTGTTGCTTCTCTTCTCCAAAGAACTCAGCCTCCAAGCTCTGCAACACAAGGAGAATGCTTCTAGGGCAAAGGTGTGGGCAAAGAGAGCTCCAATTCCTCCAACATAACAATGCAAATATTCAAGTCTCCTATCATGGACCTCCCTACCTCTATTTATATGGTTAAGGAAGAGTTAGGGGCGAAGACAAAGTAGTTACAACTGAAGGAGTCAGTTGCATAATTACCCAAACTACCTGAAATTCAAAAGACGTGTTTTTTGACATTTTTAAGAGGCATACGCGGGTTGCTAAAACAACAGTCACATACAAGAGAAATACACGTGTGTTGCTAATACATAAAGTCACGCATATAGAAAATCACGTGCATGCACACGCAGGTACCACAGAGAGCAACTCACGTATGTACGCGGGTATCATAGAGAGCAAGTCGCGTATAGAAAAAAACTCCTTTTTAGGGTATTTCCAGGAATTTGCAGACTTTGGTGTCTTCTAGAAAGTTTTATATAACAGAAATATATTTCCAATGGTGTAGAGATGAGGTCAAATGCAGTTACAAAACTCAAGATATGGGTCCTCCAATTTAGGTTTTTTTCAGTGACTTTCATGAAGTGTCGTTGTGGAAGTGTCGACATGCAATGGAATCATGGGAAAGTGTTCATAGGTAGAGATGTGTCATTTTGAGATATAACACCAATGTAATAGGTAAACAAGGAAGGGTCCCTAAAGGTGAGGTATGCCTGTGATTAAAAGACAACATCTGATCGGTGGCTATCACAAGCTGAGGAGAACCTAAAGATTGCCAAGCAGTTGAGGATAGAATGCTAACAGAAGCCCCTTCGTCAATAATAGTGAGAAGTATCCACCTAGTAGTAACATTCATGACTATCTGGAAAGGAACACTTAAATGAATACGAGACCCTATTAGGTTACTCTAGTCAAAGGAAATAACCTCACTACTTGGAGAGGGTTCTGTCGAAACAGACAAAATTTCCTCTTGTCGAGAACAATCAGAACAAAGCATAAAAGCTTTAGTAGGTTTTGGTTCATTGTCTACTGGAAGAGAAGAACAAGAACAATATTTGGTCAAGGATACTACTTCAGTATTAACACTCTCTAATGAAAGAGTGGGATTGGGTGGAAATGACACCGACTCGACCACTTTAACTTCACTCTCCAAAGGAAGAGTGGGATCAACCACAGATAAATCCGAATCGATCACTTGGTAAACCAGTCAGGAATCAAGGGATAACTTACTATCACTTTTTAGAATCACCTGTTGATGATCAATAATATTTTCCAACCAACGTGAATCTTCATCCATGCTTGGACAAAGAAAATTACGATGCATAGCCTTGCATATCAAACAAGGATACAAGACTTTACCCTTACGACCTTTTACCAATGGGTCACTGGTTGAGGGAGTATCGTCAACATGATGATCAGAGGTTGATGACACAGATGGTTTGGACCTTTTATACCACTCTTCTTGTACATGGGAGAGACCAGGACACTCCTTAAGAAGGTGGCCCCCCTTGCAAAGCTTACAAGGGAACTTGGGTTTTCCAAGCATTCTCTTAGAACGGGCACCATCAAGAGTAGATGGTTGCTACTTTTTCTCTTTCTTATCCTTCTTATTTTTACCCTTCTATTTCTTCTTCTTCTTACCCACATGACTACTAACCACAAAGCTTTGGTCAAGCGAAGAAGAAGAAAGGGGTGAAGCCACAACCGGCAAAGAAGGAGCAGGATTAGGTTGAGTTCGATCCTCTCCCAGAGGAGAGGTGACATATGATACATTAGGTGTAATAGGAATTACCGGATTAAATAGCTAGAATGGTAATCCTATAGTTAATCCAGGGAGATTTAGAGTGGCAATAAAGGGAGGACCAATACCTTCACTTGGAGGGAATACAAAAGGTACACCTTGGAAAGGGATCTCTTGAGTGGTAGTCCCAGATGAGGATTCCATATCTAAACTCTCTAATAACCCCCTAACTACCACACACAAGCAAGTACTACTCAAACTAAAAGCAACAAGAAAACATGTGAAAGGAGTGGATAAGAGTCAGCAACCTCATAGGATAGGCCAAAAGGATAACTAAGATGGTTTGAGGATACCTAAAAGGGTCTCCTGATATACACAAGGTACGTGGGAGCTCAAATCGGTAGTAGTGTTGTCTAATGCATAACCATAGACAAGGGGCCTTTCGAATATACAATCGAGTATGCGAAGTACCTTTCTATATACCTCAAGCATACGTGAAAGGTCGTTCAATATACCGAATGTACGTGGAAGAACCACGCAAGTCAGGAGATGTGATGCTGAAAAGTGACAACAACTCCTACATTTAACAATGCCCGAACATGTTAAATTTTCATATCCTTAGCTAAGACATCAGTATATCATTTCATTTTTCATAACAAAAGCATATAAATAGGATCACTAAAAGATAGACAAGCACAACCATACAAAAGGAACACAAAGATTTATCCTGGGAAAACCCTAAAGGGAAAAACCCAACAAAATATTCCTCAATATAGATGCCCCAAAAAGATAAAAGGTAAAACCAACAAGGAGATCAAATCCTGATCCTCCTCCTTCTCCAGCTACTTCTCTCCTTCACTAGTGCGCTACACAAGTGAGAGTGTGTGTGTTCAAATGAGGAGAGCTACACCTTTATTTATATTCATCCATTCACTTCAATTAACTCATCTGACATGTAGGCTCAAGTTAATCATGTAGGCTCGAGTTACACATGTAGGCTCAAGTAACCACATTGGGGTGCTAATGACCCACCTTTACAATTAGAGGGGACAACCTCATGACTCTGATTAGTTCTTCCGATTAAAAGCATCGGGGTACAATATAATACAAGTGGTTCTCCCGATAGGACCATCGGGGACCACAAAAGATACATATAGAATATTCTTCAAAGTTACAATATTTCAACACTCCCCCTTAACGAGAAGGGTATTCTACAACAACAATAGTAGGAGAGAGATAGAGGACATCATCAAGATCATCAGGGTAATACATCTATAAATCATTGGAAGCTTTTCAACATCATATAGTCTTCGTCTTCAATATTCGACGACAACAACTCTTTAATCAACATCAGCATCTTTTGACCTTTTGATCAGCAACATCTTCAACACTTTGACCTTTCGATCAGCAACGTCTTTCAGAAACATCTTCATCATTTTGACCTTTCGATCAGCAACATCTTCAGCACTTAGACCTTTCGATCAGCAGCAACATCTTCAACACTTTGACCTTTCAATCAGCAACATCTTTGGCACTTTGACCTTTCAATCCGCAACATCTTTAGCACTTTGATCTTTCAATCAGCAACAGCATATTCAACATTTCGATCAACAACATCTTCAGTACTTTGATCTTTCAATCTGCAACAATTTCTTCAGCATTTTTGTTATTTCGATCAGAAACATCATCATATCCTGATCAGTAACATTGCGATCAGCACCATCATCATACTTGAATTCTCAAACAGCATCATCATCATCATATTCTGATCTTTTGATCAGTACATCATCATCATCATGCTCTGATCTTTCGATCAGTACATCATAATCATCATCATACTCTGATCTCTCCATTAGTACATCATCATCATCATACACTAATCTTTCGATCAGTACGTCATCATCATCATCTGAAAACATCATTATCATCAAAACATCAACATCATCAAAACATCAACATACCATCATCATCACACTTTGATCTTTCGATCAGTACATCATCATCATCATAAAAACATAAACATCATCAACACATCAACATGATCCTTCCTTTTGGAATTATGAGATTTAGGTCTTTACGGAGTTACCAATGATCCTTCCTTTTAGAATTATGGGATTTAGGTCTTTATGGAGTTACTAACAATCCTTCCTTTCGGAATTACAGGATTTAGGTCTTTACGGAGTTACTAACGATCCTTCCTTTCGGAATTACGAGATCAACACATTTGTGGAACTCATACAATCCTTCCTATTAGAATTACGGGATCAACACATCTGTGGAACTCAGACAATCCTTCCTATTGGAATTACCGAATCAATTCAATGATCCTTCCTTTTGGAATTAAGGGATTTAGGTCTTTACGGAGTTACGAAAGATCCTTCCTTTCGGAATTACGGGATCAACACAGATGTGGAACTCAGAAAATCCTTCCTATTGGAATTATGGGATCAACACATCTGTGGAACTCAGACAATCCTTCCTATTGGAATTACGGGATCAATTCAATGATCCTTCCTTTCGGAATTACGAGATTTAGGTCTTTATGGAGTTACTAACGATCCTTTCTTTCAGAATTATGGGATCAACACAGATGTGGAACTTAGACAATCCTTCCTCTAGGAATTACGGGATCAAGACACGTTCTCGAGTACCGAAGTCACCGAATCTGTTCTGATCCGAAGTTCAAGGATGATACAATCCTACCACATTCACGGGGACTGAAATCTTCATATACATTTTGAACCAAGGTTCAAGGATGATGCAATCCACCACTTTCACAGAGGCCGAGACCTCCGGATACATTTTGAACCGAGGTTCAGGGATGATGCAATCCACCACTTTCATGGGGATTGATACCTCCAGATACATTTTAAACCGAGGTTCAAGGATGATGCAATCCACCACTTTCACGGGGGCCGAGACCTCTAGATACATTTTGAACCGAAGTTCAGGGATGATGCAATCCCACCACATTCATAGGGGCTGAGACCTTCAGATACATTTTGAACTGAAGTTCAGGGATGATGTAATCCCACCACATTCACAAAGACCGAAGTCACTGGATCTATTTTGGACAGATGTCCCAGGATGATACAATCCCTCTTCATTCTCGAGGACCGAGGTCACCGGATCACTTTAGGACAGATGTCCCATGATGATACAATCCATCTTCATTCTCAAGGACCGAGGCCACTGGATCACTTTAGGGTAGATTCCCAGGGATGATACAATCCCACTTCATTCTCGAGGACCAAGGTCTCTGGATCACTTTAGGGAAAGTGCCTAGGGATGATACAATCCCACTGCAACATCACTACTCCCCCTTTCAAGGAAGGTCTTTCTGAACAACACCAAGCTTGTCTCAAAAGTGTTTGAACCTTGTTCGAGACAAAGGCTTCATCAGCACATCATCATCTAAACCATCATCATCTACATCTTCAGTATGTGAATACTAAACTATCACCATTTGTATCTCTAGTATGTGAATACTGAAAGCATCATCATCTATATCTTCAGTATAGAAATACTGAAAGCATCATCATCTCGATATTTAGCATAGAAATACGGAATCACTGTCATCTGCATCTATAGTATGTAAATACTGAAACATCATCTATATCTTAAGTATGGGAATACTGAAACATCATCATCTGCATCTTATCTCGTACACAACTCTGGTTATCACATAGGATCACGGTAGTGTCCAACTCTAGGTTGAATAATCCTGACATCAACTTTCAAATCCATATGGCTTCACAACTAGCAGATCAAGCTGCTATATATTATACTTCGACTATGCTTAGAGAAACACTAGACTGCTTTCTGATAAACCATGAAATCATAGCAGACCCCAAACAAAAGCATCTACCTAATGTTCTTTTCCTGTCTGAGATACTTCCATCCCAATCTGCATCTGTATGGCCATACAATCTGTAGTCATGGCTACCATCATAGTATAGACCAGGGTCTATAGTTCCTTTCAGATATCTCATCACATGTTTTGCAGCTACTAGGTGAACCCATCTTGGTTGAACAAGATATTGACTTAATGTGTTCACAGTAAAACAAATGTCTGGTCTGGTACTTGTTAAGTGCATCAATGACCCAATGATCTGTCTATAATGAGTCGCATCCACTAACTCTAATGAGTCATCAGCTAACAGCTTCAGGTTGGAGTCCATGGGTGTGGCCATGGCTTTGCATTCCAACATATTGAATCTCTTCAATATATCTACCGCATACTTTCTATGGTTGAGAAATATTCCTTCTGAACTTTGTCATACTTCCAGACCTAGGAAATAGTGCATTAACCCAAGGTCTTTCATCTCAAATTATTTTGCTATTTTCTTCTTGCTTTCCATGATCTGTTTCCCATTCCCTATCAAGAATAAGTCATCCACATATAATAACAGGATGATAGATTCATCTTCTATAACCTTGAGATAAAGGTTAGGATAAACTTTACTCTTGGTAAAGCCCATAACTGACAGGAGCTTGCTTCATGCCATAGAGGGCCTTCTTCAACTTACATATATGAGTCCATCTGTCTTCAACTTCAAATCCTTTTGATGTAAAACTCTTCCCCAATCATACCATTAAGGAATAATTCTCTTTACTTCATCATGGAAGCAACTACCATTTGAAGGAAGTGTACCTTGCTTCCTGGAGTAAGTGTCTCTTCAGAATTAATTCCCTCTTTCTTATAGAAACCTCTAGACACAAGTTTTTCCTTACTTCTAATAGTGACATATTTTATCTTGCAAATCCATTTGTAAGATACAACATTATTGCTTTCTGGTTTGAGTACTATATCCCAAACATCATTCTAGTATTCTTTCATCATAACATCTTCCATGAGTTTGTCTTGTCAGGTCATCAACATATCTTGGTCTTCTACATTCAACCTTGAAGGTTGGAACCCACTTTACTTTTGGTAAAGTCTCAATCCATCACGAAGCTATCCATCATGTCGTACCATGTTGAACTCAGATATCTTCTGTAGTCACTCCCCCTGAAGTGGAGTATCATCTTCCCTCTTCATTCTGTACTGGTGGTTCTATGCTTGATATATATTGGTCAATAGAGTATGTCATGTCATAGTCTATTCTTTCTGAGCAAATCACGAACCTTGCTTTGTACACTTGTTCTTGTAGATCCATATGGAGGATACTATGTACTTCCCTTTAAGTCTCGAAATCATATCGTATACATCATTCCCCATGATCAACTGTTATTCTTTGATCTTAGGTTCTTTCATAGCATTCTTTCCTTCATCTTGAGTTATCTCTCGTACCCATGGTTGTCTTCATCCTTCGAGGTGGATCTACCACTCTCTGAAGCTCTTTCTTCTGTCATGGTGTGTCTGACCCTGGGAGCTTCATATTTTATTATAGTGAATCTTGAATTGTCATCACTTGTTCTTCGGAACAAGTCTCATCCTTCTTGTAGGAGGTTGTTCAAGACCTTTTCTACAATTCAAATGCACCAGCTGTATGGTTAGAACTATTCCATAATGACAAATTTTTATGCATCATGCAACTGTTTAGCCAATACAACATTCATCCATATCTCATAGAAACTTTCTAGATGCCTTCCATTTCTATCATCACATTATTGAGATTGTGCACTAATCCAATATGTCAGCAAGGAGGCTTCATTATAGATAAGTAGCAATGGATATTTGTATAGCACCATGAGCTACTTACCCATCACATGCATATTAGTAGTATACAGTCATTAATGCAAACAATCTATCATGCATAACACATCAACTGAATATAATCAAATGTATAACAAAAAAATATCATGAAATGACAATTGAATACTTATCTTTTATTTGTTTCATGGGTAGACTCCATCTTGATCATTCTACTTTATCATCTTCTTCATTCATGAAATCATCATTTCTTATCCAAATGATAAGATGAATAAGAGGTTCTTCAAGAATTGAGTTCTTCATATTCCTCATCGCTTAAGGGATCTTCTTTGAATGGTGAGAGCTTGATCTTCAATTGCTCCCATTTTCTTCTTCTTCTCTTATGAGTCAAGCTGAAAGTAATCACTTTCTTCTGGCATACATTATTTGCATGAATGGATCCCACGATCCTGGGAGGCCATTCAAGGTGGCTATCACCACTTCTGCATTCTTCACTTCTTCTTTTACCTCTTCAATTTGTTTCTTAGGGTCATCTTCTGATGTATGTTCTTTCCTTAAAATAGCTTGGTCAAGGAAACAAACATATATTTCCGTGTCTTTAGAGAAGACACTTGTGGTACAAGTTGATCCATGACTGAATCAACAATGATCGTCTTGGCCTTGACCAAGTTCTTCTAGTGTAAGGATTTGAGCCTCATCTCCCTCTAGAATTGGAACCTCTCTACTCATGTAGGTGTCCACTTCATTTTCTTTGGAGAGATAAAATACTTCCATGCTTGGAAATTGTCAACTTCACCAAGATTATCATCAAGCTGATGTGATAGATCATTTTGAAATGAGAACCTCAAATGCAAATAGCAAAAGATTAGATCTTACCGATTTGAGGTGTCTGTCCTACTTCCGGGGCTGGCTGATCTAGGGTTTGTCAGAGAAACCCTAATTTTCAAAACTTGGAATATTTCATATCTGATTGGATATAAATATATATCTCTTCAAATGGAGCTGTCCAATGTACTCCTTTCCTAAAAACAGTGGAGGGAAGCTCCCGGAACAAGAAGCCCTATTTTTCCAATTTCTTCTGCAGAAATGCCTGACATGGTTTCTATGATATCTCCTAAATTTATACTTTTCTATGTCTGAAATTTCTCACTGAGGTAAAATCGCATGTCCCTGATCCAACAACATAGGTTTCATCAGAATTTATTTCACCAATTGGTATTTATGATCCTTTTCCCAAGGTGACCTGTTACAGGACTGTTCAGAATAGCGAAGTTGTACGGCCTGCCACGTGTCACTGTTTCATCTTCTGGTTCTAAAATTTGGACCATATAAATTAAATTCTGTTTTGTTTCTGGAAAATCTTCATGAATTCCATTTGGACCTTTTTATCCCAAGATATAGCAATTCTCCCCAGGTGTCCTGTTTAGGGATGAATTCTAGAGGAGGCTCGAATCCTAATGTGGAGGGATCATATCTCCTAGAATATAGAGAATCAGAGGATGAATTTTGGACACAGTGTACATAAGGATCTTATATTCAGCATCTAAAATTTTCAGCTCTTGAACCTTCTCCAATATTGGGATATAGCGAATGTACCAAAACTTAGCAGTTTTAGTATTTAGGGATTTTCTAGCTCGAGGCCAAACTAGGGTTTGACTTTCCCAGAGTTTCACCCAACCAAAAACCCTTATCCAGGTCTCTAAAATTATATTTTTTTGAGGAGAGAAATCCTATTCTAGGCTCACTCAAAAATTCTTCTTCTACAAGAAGCCCTAATTTCCCGCACCGAAAACTGAAAATGCTTGGAATCGAATTTCGTTCCGACAGAAAGATGCGCCCTTCAATGGAGAGATAGTCTAGCCTTCTTTTGATGATCGATTGTGGATAGAGACCCAAAAATTAAGAATCCCTATATTTTGTAGTTGCACAATGTCTTCTTTCAGGGTGGCTCTGATACCATGTTAAATTTTCATATGCTTAGCTAAGACATTAGTATATCATTTCATTTTTCATAACAAAAGCATATAAACAGGATCACTGAAAGATAGACAAGTACAACCATACAAAATGAACACAAACATTTATCCTGGGAAAACCCTAAAGGGAAAAACCCAGCAAAATCTTCCTCAATATAGATTCCCCAAAAAGATAAAAGTTAAAACCAACAAGTAGATCAAATCCTGATCCTCCTCCTTCTCCAGCTACTTCTCTCCTTCACTAGTGCGCTACACAAGTGAGAGTGTGTGTGTTCAAATGAGGAGAGCTACACCTCTATTTATATTCATCCGTTCACTTCAATTAACTCATTCGACATGTAGGCTTGAGTCAATCATGTAGGCTCGAGTTACACATGTAGGCTCAAGTAACCACACTGGGGTGCTAATGACCCACCTTTACAAATAGAGTGGACAACCTCACGACTCTTATTAGTTATTCCGATTAGAAGCATCAGGGTAAAAGATAATACAAGTGGTTCTCCTGGTAGGACCATCGAGGACCACAAAATATACATATACAATATTCATCAAAGCTACAATATTTCAATAGAACACGTCTCTAACTTATCACTCAAATTGCTAAAAGTTTTAACCTAGTACTACCGTTAATTTTATCTTGTGCGTTTAGGTGGAACCATGGAGTGAAAACTTGAATTTAAAGAAGATGCATATTGATCTATATGACAATGCAAGTTTTCCTCTTCAATGAAATTCTACCTAAGAGA
Source organism: Pseudotsuga menziesii (assembly GCA_001517045.1). NCBI lineage: Eukaryota > Viridiplantae > Streptophyta > Pinopsida > Pinales > Pinaceae > Pseudotsuga > Pseudotsuga menziesii. The sequence continues at coordinate 981,366 of LPNX010253721.1, read as the reverse complement.
AGGAGAGAGATTTACTTTTCTTCCCAAAAATGCAAACCCAAATGCAAATGCAATTCTATTTTTTCAAACGAAAAGTGAAATATCAATGCACCCCAAACAATCTTCAAAGTAAATAAAAAAGAGATCTAGAGAACATCAAACATAAATAAACTAAAAATGTTTCCTATCTTTTCATGCTTGAAAAAGACGCATAAAAACTCAATGGAAAGATGATTTCACTAACGTTTCCAAACAAATCCAACTCTAATGCACGCAAAGCTGAAAACAGATATTTCTTCTCAATGAAAGTAAGATCTAGAATTTCAAACAATCATGCACAAAACAAGAAGAAAATCATTCAACAAACTTGTGAATAAAGCAAAAGAGAGAGAAAACTAAAACTTCTCTTTGAAACAGACAAAAAAACGAAGAACCAATCTTTCCTACCAAGCACTGAAAAAATCAGTATGCAAAAGGAAACAAGAATCACCCAAGAAAAGGAAGACTCAAAACAACATGGATCACTCATGCATTTCAAGTCCAAAACAAACCAAAGCCTACACATGAAAATGAAATGTATATTTTCCAATTCCAATGAATAATATCTACAGAAAAGAGCAAGAGGTTTCAAGCAAAGAAAATAATGCAAAATCTAATGCAAGAAACACAAACTCTCTTTGAATGCAAAGAGAATACAACAATCAAAGAGATTGCAAAATACACAATTCATGGCCGTGAGGGAGCATTTTTTTTCAAAAACACACTTCATTTTCATCAAAAAGTAAGCCAAAAACACAAAAAAATCAAAATTCAAAGTCTGGAATAGGGCCTACCTGGCACTGCGTAGATGAAGCTACTGACAGGAGGTTTTGAGGTAGAATCATTCCTTGCTCACTAGATTCAGGAGATGGCACCACTTCTGGCTAACTAGACTCAGGTGCTAGCACCGCTCCTTGCCAATAGAACATGTGCGGTTCCCTATAAAAATCCGAAACACAAAGAGAACAATAGATCAAGTCAGAAAAAGACCAGATCATGGAAAATACTATTGAATTGAGTATGGAAATAGAGCATAAAAGACCGAAATGACTTAGATCTGAACAGATCTTGAAATTTCAAACCCAAATAATACAAATCAAAAATTAGATCTTATTGAATATAGTTGAAGAAAACAGAGCCTGGATTCGGACAAGAGTTGTAGACTGAATAAGATCAGAACAACTGATACACTAATTCCCTAGTAGAGTCGCCATATTTGTTAGCTGGAATATTTCACCTCCTACAGATAGCAAGGTGTTCCACTGGTCTGAATGGTTCAGATCTAGAACAAATAGAGGACAGAGGTTGAAGAATCTCCCTAGACGCTGTAGATATTTGGAATAAAAGGATTTGACAGTTCACTTGTGTACCTGCAAAAAAGCTCAACACGAAACGAATCAAAGCAACCAGAATATGATCTACTAATCTACGCTAGTGACTAAGGAATCTAGCAACATATATATGCGAAATCACAACAACAAAGTCGTATGTGGGACAGAAATCAACTTGCATTAGAAATATGGAGAATTTTACAACCAAGACTTAGTGTTGACATGCACCTCCATGAAACCATCTCTTCATCCCCAAAAGCTCCAACTCTAGCTCTCTATGCTCTCTCCAAATAATCTTGGGCCAATAATCAATCCAAAATTATAACAATACCTTCAATGTTCTCTCCTCAACCATGGATATGAGCTCTTATTTATAGAGCTTTAATGGATAGATATGGTTGAGAAATTAGTGGGTGAGGTGGCCTCTAAGATCCTAGGATGAGGGATCTCGAGCTCAACCAACCCACAATAGTAGGGATAAGGCAGTACATGAGGCTTATCATCTAGAAGCCTTAAGAAACTTCTCTTTTTCCCTTTTTACCCACGGTACGGTGCTTCTTCTTCTATGATAGAGTGATTCTGGTAATAACTGCCTATGGACCAAGGGCAATGGGTAGTGTCACCACTTGTGGACAACCGATGAAAGGCGGTGCGAGTAGGGGTACTGCTCCTAGATAAAGGGGCATGCGCAATGCTGGGAATCTGTAGGATAGATTGATGAAAAACCATTTAGTTTCCACTCCAGAAGCTGGGATTTAGGGCAAGTAGGTATGTCAAATGTCTTATCACGTGATGGTGACAGGATTTTGGTATAAAAACAGTGTTCAACTAGGCGGAAGCATTGCTTCCGATATTCAAGGATCAACTGACTAAATGTCAATAGGGCGAGTTGACGTAGTTCATATTTGGTTCCATATTAGCTTGCTTCTTCTTTGAACAGGTCCCACAGATGAGGCCCCAGGTGACTTTCCGGAGTCTGAGACCATGGGACCCCCGTATGCTGAGGTGGGTCTAGGTCATGGCTCACACAGGAGGGGGTAGGGGTAGAGTGAAGTTCGGTGATCCGTTCTTCAGATGGTTGTGGGATCAGATGCTCATGTTCGAGGACTATGCCTATGCAGGTATGGATTTTACAGGTGATCTTCACCTACCATTCCCACCTGGAGGGTAGTGGGGTGTCATTGGTAAGAAGCAAGAAACCCTAACAATGGAAAATGTTTTTATGTTTTTTATGTTTTATATTTTTTATGATAAGTGATGAGACATGTATGTCTTCATGGAGATGTTGGAGCAGCGAGGCCTGGAGGAGCATCTCCATTAGAGAGGTGAGCCGAAGCTCGCTTCGTGCCACAAGGTGATGATATCATCGGGGTGCTAGAGGAGAACCTAGAGAGGTTGACTCTGGAAATCCCAGATGCTAATATAGATGATCTCCCGACTAGATATCAGAGATCTACGGTGCATTAGAGGAAATTTGAGGTATAAAATGGGCCTCCTAAGGAAAATGATAAAATAATAGTTAAAATAATAAAATAATAGTTATTAATTTTGGAGAAAAAATGAAAAAAACTACTTTTTTTGTTCGTATTTTCGACATATCTCCCTGTTTTTTTACTCAAATTCAAGGCAGGAGAGCTCGTTGGATGCGGAATGCAGAATTTAATTCTACATCCAACATTACCCACACTGCATACTTTTGACAGACCTCGCTACCCCAAAAATAAGAAATACCTGAAAAAAACATGATGATGATGTCATCATCACATTTTTTTCAGGTATTTCTTATTTTTGGGGTAGAGGGGTCCATCAAAAGTATGCAGTGTGGGTACTCGTTTGATGCAAAATTAAATTCCGCATCCAACAAGCTCTCCCACCTTGAATTTGAGTAAAAACACAGGGAGATATGTCGAAAATACGAAGGAAAAAAAAAGTAGTTTTGTTTTATGACAAATATGTCCATTCAACCATTATGGTTGACTCATTTTATTGAAATTATATTGGTTCTTAAATTCCAACTCACAAAATTTATTGTTGCCACGTTTTCTTATAAGGCCCATTTTATACCCCAAATTTCCTCTAATGGGAGTACCAGGACGATTCAGCAGGCTACTACGTAGGGTGGCTCGAGCAGTGATGTGCTATCACGAGCACCATTAGTGGATGAGACATATATATACTGAAAGCTGAGAGCTTCAGGATTTTTTGTATGATGATTTTTCCTGAAATCCTACGTGCTTTAGATGAGATCTCGGGACCTATTTTTGCAAAACTTTTTCGTATATATATATACAGACTTTTACACTGTGTTTATATGTCTCAAATGGATAAATGCATTTTGTATGAGTTCTATGTGTCTTTAAATGTTTATTTACAATGTACCATTTTTTATTTAACGTCATGAATGGTCAATTTGCCAATCTAGGATGTAATTAGCTAATGAATCAGCAACTACGTTATGTTCCCTAGGGATATGCCTATATCTAATGGTTCCAAATGATCTTTCTAACAAACGTACCCTTTGGAAGAGGCGGAGGAACACCGGGTTCCTAATGGTGTAGAAATGGTTTAAATGACAAACCATGAGCTGAGAGTCCATCAAAACTACTAGATCACGGATATCCTGGGAGGCAACTTCAGTCAGAAGACCGATGGCTGCTTCATATTCAGTGATGTTATTAGTAGCGGGACCTAAACAAACTGCTCCTGAACTAACCAAATCTTTAGCTGGGGAATAGACAAGCCAATCAACTGAGGCTAGATTCAAAATGCGGTGGAAAGCACCATCAGCGAAGCCATAGAAATCCATCTGCATGACCAAAACATGGTATAAACAGATGCGGACACTAAAACTCAAAACCATCTTGAAAATACTGAAAGCACACTGAAATTAAATCAATATACATATATACAAGATACCATCCAAGAAAACCTAGACATAGTACCTTTTCAGGTACAAACCATTGCGAGGTTGCCCCAAAGGGATTCCATCATAATCAACTAACTCATAGGCTCCTTTCTCTAACACATTGGAAATAATGAAAGGTCCATACCACATGGACTCGAACTTACCCTTCCCTAGCTTGTCATATCTCTGGTCATAAGTCAAAATTAGTTCACCCTCGTTGAAAACACAAGGATGGATGGATTTATCATATTGTTCCTTGACACATTTCTTATGTGCCTCATTAGCTAAGGCAACATCTCTACAAGTCTCATCAAGGTTATTTTACAAAAAATCTCGCTTCCTCTCCGGAAGTGTTGGGAGAAGTTCGACGGCAAGTTGTAAAGATGGAATATGACATTAGATTGGCAAGATAACATCAAGTCCATAGACAAGCTGGAATGGCATGAAACCAGTAGTTGTTTTCATGAAAGTTCGATAAGCCCAAAGAGCAGAAAAAAGAACGAGATGCCAATTGGATTTATGATCTCCAACCATTCGACGAAGCATAGTTTTTAAAACCTTTTTAATGGCCTCTACCTTACCATTAGCTTGCAGATAATACGGCGTAGATTTTTCATGGAGAAAACCTATCTTGGCACTCAATTCCTCCATCATTTGATTACGGAAATGAGATCTGTGATCAGTGATGATGGACTGTGAAACTCCAAATCTAGCTATGATATGATTGAACAAGAAGAGAGTGGCAGTATTACCATCTTCTGCATATATAGGCATGGCCTCAGCCCATTTTGTGAAATAATCCATGGCTACGATGATGTAACCATGCCCCCTAGCAGAGGTAGGTTTACAATACATGAAGTCAATCCCCCATTTGGCAAAAGGGCCAACGGCAATGACAGGGTGAAGCGGAGCAGGATGGGTTCACTTTTTGGGATAAAAATGTTGGTAAGGTGGGAATTTCTTAACAGCCTCATGATAGTCTTTGAAGACAGAAGGCCAGAAATAACCAGCGTGAAGGATTTTTTGGGTTGTAGCTATCCCAGATAAATGACCACCACATGCTTTAGAGTGGCAATCATTTAGCATGTGTTCAGCCTCCTCATGAGTGAGGCATCTCTGGAGAATGGAGTCAATCCCACGTCTATACAAGTTATCATTTAAGATAAGATAGTACTTCACGTGGTGACGGATGTGGAGACAATCATCACGAGATAGATGTGGCTGAAAACGTTGGGTCTAGAGATAAATGATCAAATCTCCATACCAAGGATCAGTAGTGCTAATTAGGAACATGAATTCATCTGGAAATGAATCGATGGGCTCAGATTCTGTGGTTGCACAGGGAAGGTCACACATAATCTCAGCAGAAACCAAGAATTTCTTTGATGTAGCCTTAGCAAACTCGAGATCGAATTCCTGAAGGATGACGATCCAACGGGAGTACTTGCCCCCGAGTACCTGATGAGTCAGAATGTAGTACATCGGGTTCTGTTATGCCAATACAGTGGTAGTGCGAAGCAGAATGTAGTGACGAAATTTTTGCACAGCAATGACTGTGGCCAAAGCTAACTTCTCCACATGTGAATAATGGGTTTCAGAATCAATAAGATTCTTACTGGCGTAATAAATCACACGCTCCTAACCGTGGAGATTATCCTGCGCTAAAACCATGGCGATGGTAGTAGCGGAGGCAACAATATACAAGAGAAAGTCCTTTGAATAATCCTGGGGGTGTATCACGGGTGAATGAGTCAGAGCATGCTTAAGACTATCAAAAGTGCATTGGTCTTGTTCATCCCAGAAGAATGGAGTGTTCTTCTTGAGGAGACACATATAACTGTGTATTTTCTTAGCGAAATTGCACACGAAACAACGGAGAAAGTTTTCCTTCCCCTGCAAACTTTGGAGTTCAAGGATGTTTGTTGGGGCTGGTAGATTAATGATAGTGGAAATCTTCAAAGGATCGATCTGGATGCCATCTTTGGATACCACAAAGCCAAGCAGACGTCCCATCTCAATGCAAAAAACAGATTTATGTGAGTTGAGCCGTATATTATAATGACGGCATCTCAAGAATATGTCTCTAAGATGACTAGGATGGTCCTCTCGTTGCTGTGAATGAGTAGGGAGGTCATCAAGGTACGGTTCAACAATATGTTTAACGTCGTGAAACACATAGGAGATCGCACGCTAGAACGTGGCTCCAACATTTTTCAAGACGAAAGGTAACTTCCTTTATGCAAAGGTTCCCCATGGGAAAATGAATGTTGTCTTATGCTGATTGGAGGGAAATATCTCAATCTGATTGTAGCCGTAGAATCCATCCATGAATGAAAAGATGACACTTCCAGCACAATTGTCGATAATCTGATCGACATGCGGGGTAGGAAAGTTGTCTTTGGGACAACGTTTGATACCCATTTTATCAAAGGTACAAGATAAATAAAACTAGCTTTCAGAAGTTTCTCAATCTCAGCTTTAATAGTTGCGGCCTTCCTAGGATGGACTTGCCTCAGTTTCTTCCTGACAAGTTTAGCTATGGGATAAGTTTTAATCTCATGGACCACAATGGAAGGGTCAATCCCTGGCATCTCTTCATAGGACCAAGAAAAAATATCACGGAATTCCTTAAAAAGTGCCTTATATGCTTCAGATTCATCTGTGGAGCAGTTCTTCCCAACATGAACGTGCTCAATAACATCAGGATTAGCTGATATGTCAATTGGGCTCATCTAAGTAATTTTTCAAAGGTTTCCTTTAGAATATGTATCTTGCAACAATATAGGAATTTGTGGAATGTTGAAAATATCAGTAGGAAACAAGGATGCAAAATCATGGCTTCTCGAACTGGTATTGGGCAGGAACATGGATCTATGATGGTGATTCTCCCAAATGGGCTCATCCGTATTTGTGATATCTATAATGGACCCATTGGAAGGATAAGTCTCAGAGAGATCATCTAGAATTGGAAGAGAAGGTTCTAACCAGTACGGTAAATGGTAAGGATCCGAAGCCACTAAATGAAGGTCATCAGTGTGATCATCGGAACAATTTTGAATGGTGTCATACATAGCTTCGTGCAGGCTCAACAAGGTGGAATCAACAACATTTTTTCCCTTGGGCTCAAAATCAAATGCGGTGATCATATGTACTATCGTGGTATCCATGCTAGGAGGAGTAGACAGAAAAATCCCCGTAAGGGATGAATCCTTCAGCATACCTACCCCAATCGACTGGTAAGGAGGAGGGGACTGAACTAACATGGGGATGTTATTAGTCATGGAATTAGTAACATCCGGCATACAGAAATCAGGATGGTCAATGGTAACAATTCTCCCAAGATGCAGGAATTGGACCGTTCAAAATACTATTGAAGCAACAACAGTCATGGCATAGAACCAATTCCTTCCTAAAGGGAGGTTATAATCCAAAGGGGCATCCACCACTTCTACTTGGATGGAAACGGTTTTTCCCCCCAGCTCGACCATGAGGGCTGATATGAGACCATGGGGTTGGAAACTCCATCCATCAAAGGCTTTAAGGGTCATTGCTGATGTAACAAGCTCGGGAGAGCCAAGAACTTTCCAACAAGTCAGAGATAACACCGAGGTCGAAGCTCCTTCATCTAGTACCGTTCGAAAGAATTTATTTCCCACTACTTTCGCAATGATCTGAAAAGTGAGTTTATGTGGTAATCTAGGTTTATAGTTCTCAACATTGAAGTGAATCATGTTAGTGTTATTCGGGTCTAAAGCTTCTAAAGCTATCAACAATTTCTTATGCTGTGTGGGGCAACTTTGGAGTACTTCTAGGGTAGACATCGTGCACGGTGCCTGAGCAAAATATTCAACTACATTATAGAATTGAGTAGCTCGAGAATTGAGATTAAAGACAACCTTCTGAAGAGCACTCTTTGGTGGGCGCAAAATCATGTCGATAGTAGGCTTCTTGATGGAAAAGGTAGCAGTAGACGAGGATTCCAGAGAACTAGTAGAGGGAGCTTTCCCTAAAGAAGATTGATCTTCTTTCTTATCTATGGGTTTATCATAATTCTAGCTTCGAGTTTGAAGATGGATGGTATCTGAGGACACCATACGAATTTCCTCCAATGAACTAGAGTTACCGTGGTTAGACATGTGGTATACCATTTTTTGTTGAGATGGAAAGGGATCCGTAAGTACTGCAGGTGCGGGATTAGACTTCAGAAACTTAGAGATTTCATCCTAACATGGACACTCCTTTGAAAAGTGGTCACCACCGTATAAAAAACAAGGATATTTAGCCTTAATTTTCCCTTTTCCATTTTCATTATTAGTTGATCGTGGGGTCTCCTGTTGGCTTCCAGGTTTTTTATTTCGATTTTTACCTTTATTTTTATTACCCGAGGTTTGAGTACTTTGAATAGAATTGACCTCAGTAGAAACCTTGGGAGTTGAAGGAGTAGCGGTTTGGGTTTTCTTGGTAGGTTTCACTGCGGATGGGGACTAGATTGAACCAACAATCCCATCAGCAGGTACTTTTGCTGGTGGCTTGGCAGGGTCAATGCTGGGGCGAGGAGCTAGAGGAATCAGGTCATAAAGAGTCCTGGACTAGGAATAGACTAAGTATAGGTACTGAGCCTGACTAATAGCCTACTCTTCGATAACGACACCTCCCATGGCCACATCTTGGGAAATAGGAGGAAACAAGGACTTAGTGAACTAATCATCTAACATCTGATCCAGAATAGGGGCCTTAATAAGCCTTCTCCGCCTTCTCCACTCATGAATATGATCAGTAATGTGGGTGGAGGTGTTCTATCGCAGAGAAGTTAAAAGTTCAGTATCCATTTCATAACGGATAGGGAGTTGAAAGTGCATAAGAAATACGGTTGCTAACGAGCCAAAATCCACAAATGAATGTTGTGGGAGTTCAATGTACCACTTCATGGCTATATCGGTCAAAGTTCGCTGAAAGAGTCATAACCGAATGGAATCATCCATGAGGGAGTTCAAGGAACACCACAAATGAAAATTCATAACATGGTTCCACAGATCTTCACCCTACTTCCCATCAAATTTCAGAATATCCAATGGTAACTTTACTTGAATGGGAGGCCACGAGGGATTTTGTCGAATGGGATCATTAATCAACTTGGACAAATCAGGAAAGTCCAAGGTTGCTAAGAAAGGTAACTATCTATTTGGTTGCTCATACTGGTAATATTGATATGGCATATAATTACCAGTAGGGCCATAAGTAGACTGATAAACAGGTTGCTGTGAGGAAGAACCATCGGAGGATCCACCCACGGGGAGTTGATTTCTGGGATTAGGACTGCTAGGACCACTAGGGACTCCAGGAGGAGGACCGCTAGAGCCACCGGGACCACCAGGACCACGAGAAGGTGGACCACCAGACCCTCTGAAGCTTCCAAGAGGTGTTAAACCTCCACAGCCACCGAAACCACTAGGTGGAGGGCCACCAGACCCTCCAGAGCCATAAGGAGGAAAGCCAACAGGTCCCCTAGGACCATAAGGAGGAAATTTTCCAGATCCTCCAGGCCCATGAGGTCCCCCAGGGGGAGGAACTCCATAAGGTGGTCCTCTTACACCTCCCGCAGTATGTATAGGTATCCCTCCCATGGCTGCAATGTAAGACTAGTTGGGTTTCCCCCATGGTGTAAAAGTGTTACTAGGGTATGGAATTCTAGTATAAGGCATTCCTGTAGGGTTAGATGGATGATTACCTATAGGTATTTGATAACCATAACCACTAGAAGAATGAATGATAACAGGTTTTTCCCCCAAGGGCTGACCTGAACTAGATGGGGTATTTACCACATTAGTGTGGGTGGGAGGGACAAAGACTGTAGATGTTTCTATGTTAGAGGTCTTCCCTTGACTAGGTACAACTTTGGTATCAGATAATGTAGGTCGTGCCGGGGGTTGCCCCCCGACATTAGAAGGTACTGACAAAACAGGAATTGAAGGTTGGGCCCTAGATGCAAAAGACCTGGGAGGATTTGGAACAGACATAACATAAGAGGTGAGAGGGGTGGAAATTTGACCTGGCCTGTGGGTTTATTATGGATGATCTATAATCAGTTCAATGGGTCTCATAAAATCGGCTAGTGAATGATATCCCATAGGAAGAGATGTGGAATGTACTGGTGTAGAGCCTAATAGGTTATCAATTTGCTTTTTTACCTCCTGTACATGGAGAATAACATCACGGTATTTCCTGCATTCTTCTTCACTATTAGGAGAACTTACACAGGTGCCAAATGAGGCAATGGCCTGTCCGATAGGTGTCTCCCAAAATGGATCATTAGGACCAAATTCTGGACGGGTTGCATCATCAACATGACCTTCCAAGGGAGAATGGGACGATGAATTTCCATGAGAAGGTTGTTGGACTAGGGGAGGCGAGTGTGAATAATATGGAACTCCACTTTCCACCACCACATTATCTCCCACTTGGGAGGTGGTAGCAGCTCCCTGGTTGATAGATTCCATTGGATTTTCTCTTGAAATAGGAATAAAATCAACTGGCAAGCCCCATACTCTTATGGACTGTCTTAACTCAACCAGTTGTACAGATCCTATCTAACCTAGGGTCTGAAAATCTAGAAAAACACACCAAAAGACTTCCCTATTCAAACTATAGGTCAAAACAAGAAAACTTAAAATGACAGGAGGAATTCAAAATTCAGGTCTCTCACTAGGATTGTCAAGAAGGTTCCACTCACGATATACCTCGAGGGTGCATGCATGGTAATCTCCCCGAATGTTGTTTTCGGTGTATGGCTCCAAACAAGATGGCCAAAGGGATTTTCTCAGATAGATAAGGTACCCTAGTGGGGTCTCCCGATATACTCAAGGTACGTGGGAGCTCGAATCGGTAGTATTGTTGTCTAATGCATAACCATACCATTGAGGTATATAGAAAGGTACTTCATGTACTCAATTATATATCAGAAGGCCCATTTTGTACTTCACATACAAAATGGTGTTGCAGAAAGAAAGAATACGACCAATATGGAAGCAGTGAAGACAATGATACATGTTCAATATATTCCTATGCATATATGGGTTGAAGCAGCAAGAACAACAATTGATGTGTAGAATAGATTATGTGATAGTTCCCTTATTTTCAAGACTCCAGAATAAATGTACACAGGAAAGAATATTGAAGTGAGCCATCTCAAGATATTTGGTTTTCCAGTATCTGTTCACATTCCAAAGGAAAAGAGAACCAAGTTGGACCATTCCAAAAAGAAGGAAATATTTGTTGGATACTGTGAAGTCTCCAAATCCTTCAGGATATACATTTGACAAAGAAGTAGCTCCTAAGATATCTAGAAAGTGTCAGTAGGAATAAGTACATGAAGAGGATGTGCCTCCCAGAAAAGTAGAAGTTGCACCCTCTCCTGGAAGTGAAATATGAGAAGACCATGATATGCTAGAACCTCAGGAACCTCATACTATGAACATATCATGAAAGATAATTCCTGCTTGGGTAAGAGAAATAATACAAGAAGCAGAGAAGTATGGAACTTCAAAAGGATCCACAAGAATAAGAAAGAGATCAAATCCATTCTTTAGTTATGTAGCTTTGATGTGTGATATTGTATATCAAGAACCTGGCAGTTATGAAGAAGTTGTATAGAAGAAAGAATGGGTAAAAGCAATGAAGGAATAATACCAATCAATAATGAAGAATGATGTTTGGGATATAGTACCCAAACCCAAAGGAAAGAGTGCGGTATCATTCAAGTGGATCTGCAAGATAAAACAAGCAACTGATGGGAGCATTGAGAAATACAAGGAAAGGTTCGTGGCTTGAGGATTCTCTCAGAAAGAGGGAATTGACTATGAAGAGACATTTGTGCCAGTAGCAAGGTACACATCCATTAGAACCATCATGGCACTTACATCCATGATGAAGTGGAATCTACACCAGATGGATGTGAAGACAACCTTCTTGAATGGTGTTATTGAAGAATAAGTGTACATAGAACAACCATAAGGATTTGAAGTCGAAGATAGATGAAATTATGTATGTAAGTTGAAAAATGCCTTGTATGGACTAAAGGAAGCTCCTATAGCTTGGCATGGAAGGATAGATAAATTCTTGATGAGCTTGGGCTTTAATAAAAGTAAAGTCGACCCTAAAATTTACCTTAAGGAAATGCATGATGAACCTATCATATTATTACTATATGTGGATGACTTATTTTTGACACGAAATGAGAAATAGATTATAGATTGTAGGAAGAATCTTGCTGAAGAATTCAAGATGAAAGATCTTGGATTGGTACACTATTTTCTAGGCATGGAATTGTGGTAGAGCACAAAAGGAATCTTTCTGAACCAAGGAAAGTATGCTGTGGAAATATTAAAAATATTTGATATTGTGAATTGTAAATCCATGGATACCCCCATGGATACCAACATGTAGTTTTTATCTGATGAATCATCAGAATTAGTGGATGTGACTCAGTATAGACATATTATTGGGTCGGTGATGTATTTGATGAATATTAGGCCATATATATGCTTTGATGTGAACACACTAAGTCAGTATCTAGTTAATCCTAGATAGCTGCAAAGCATGTGATGAGGTACCTGAAAGGTATGATAGATTTTGGACTATGCTATGATGGATATCATGACTAGAGACTGTATGAATATATGGATTCAGATTGGGAAGGAAGTTCCTCAGACCGAAAGAGAAGCTTAGGTGGATTTTATTGTATGGGATCTGCCATGATCTCATGGCTTAGCAAGAAATAGTCTAGTGTTTCTCTCAGCATGACTAAAGCATAATATATAACATATTTTTCTGCTAGTTGTGAAGCCATATGGATTTGGAAGTTGATGTTAGTTCTATTTGATCTGGACTTGGATACCACGGTGATTCTATGTGACAACTAGAGTTGTATAAATATGATGCAGAATGTTGTGTTCCATGACAAATCAAAGATCATATAAATATGATATTTTTACATAAGGGATATGGTACAAAAGGGAGATATAAAACTCGAGTATGTGAGTACCGATGAGAAAGTTGTTGATGTGTTAACCAAACATCTGTGTTGAGTAAATTTTGAATACTTTTGTGACAATATTGGTGTAGTCCGAAAGGACCTCCTTGGAAAGAGGGATTAATGATGAGATGGAAAATCAAGTGCCTATAAAAAATGTTATTTTCTGGCATTCATTTGTAGATGTTGTGGTCCTGGATTCATTTTCATACGTTGTGGTTTGGAATTCATTTGCAGGAACTATGGTATGGAATTCATTTATAGACATTGTGGTCCTACATTCATTTTTGGATGTTGTGGTCTGGCATTCATTTATAAATGTTCTGGTCCTGCATTCATTTGTGGACATTGTGGTCCTACATTCATTTGTGGATGATCCAACATCTTTTGATTTTGTGGGTGATCTCCAATTAAGTTGAGATGATGTGGACCCTCCCCAAAAGGGGGATTAGGCTGATGATGTTAAAGTGGGATTGTAGCATTCCTGGACGTTAGTCCTAAATTTAATCCATATACTTTGGTCTTTGTAAAATATGAGGATTGCATCGTCCTTGTACATATGTCCAAAATTTATAAGGATTGATCACCCAGTTATTGGATCATGTGTGCTGCAAGTTATGTTGTTGTTGATGATAATGTTGATTGAGAAGATCAAAGTATTTTTGTAAAGCATCAAGTGATCGAGTGCTGCAAGAAGATGAAGATCAAAGTGTTATTTCAAAGGATCGAGCGATCAAGTGTTACAGTAGATCAAAGATGAAGACTCGATGTTATATAAGATGATGTTCTAGTACTGAATATGTTGAAGATGTTCCAGTAATTGTTCTAGTTACTGATGATTATTGAAAACTTCCAATTAAGTATAGATGTATCACCTTGATGTTGATGAAGATGCACTCTCTCATTGCTCCTATAGTTGATGATGTTATTGTCAGTAGAATACCCTTCTCATTAAGGGGTAGTGTTGAAATATTGTAACTTCAAAGAATATTCTAAATGTATTTTACTAATGTCATCTATTGGAGATGTTTTATTCCTCCTTTGGGATGTTACTATTATATTTGGTCATCATAGATTCATGAGTTAAAACCTCCATTGTAATTCAGGTCAATAGAACTCTCCTAAATATAATATAATATTATTTTGTGTCTTCCTAGGTGAAGTCGACCCTGTGAGTGTGTTGGGGTTGACTTGTTATAGGAAAATTCAAGTGGAAGAAAGAGTATAAATAGAGGATGTTTATTCCTCATTTGACACACACGCTCATGTATGTATAGCACATAGGAGAGATAGAAAGACATACCAGCAAGGAGAAGGAGCACATGTTTTAGGGTTTTATCTTATACATCTATATAGAGGAATTTTTGTTGGGATTTCTTCCCCTTGAGGGTTTCCTAGGATAATTTTATTTTCTATATTATGATTGTGTTTCTTGCAGTGATCCTACTTATTCTGTTGTTCTAAAATTGGATTAAACACTAATGATATCTAGCTAAGCATATGAAATATTAACAGTATGTACACGACTAGGTAGAGGAAAACTTGCGTATATACATGACAATATATAGTCTAACCTGCATATACATAGAAGAAAGTGGTAAAAAATAGGTGAAGGATCAAACCACTCTAGTGGACTATCAATGGATGAACATACTACTAAATGTGACATAGAAATGGGCAGAAACAAAGAGAAAATAGAGAGAAAAAATGCACCCACAACCCCACCAATAAGAAATCCCAAGCGGAGTCGACAATTCTATTACGGAGAAGATATCCTATGGCTTGGGCTGGACCAGAAGAGACAAGATGACACTAGAAATAAATTCATTTCTAATCATGCTAAATATACAATCGAAACTAACACTAAGGGACCAAGGGACAGTACCTTATTTCAAGCGTTTGAAGTAGATCCTTGTTGAGCTTTCAATCAAACTTGTACCTACACATTTCCTTCAACAACAACGGAATATAAAAGCATGATATATGTAAAGAATTAGAATCTATAATCTATCATGATATATTCCAATACATAAGAAAAGTAATTATATCCATGGATAGAAAATATTTATAATTACACATGCAATGGATGAGAAATGGATATTTCTATTAATATGAATAGAGATAAAGATGACAAACTATGTCAACACCTCGTCGAAATTGAGAAACTGAGTCCCTCCACCATTTCAATACTCCATATGAAGGTAAGCTCACAAATATCAAGACAAGTGTGGGAAATACCACTAAATATTGCTTCAAAGACAAAGGGATGCATTCTCAAGTATATAAGAATTGGACTAGTGTATTTTCTCTCAAATTTTCCCTCTTCTAATCCTTCATAGTATCTCAATATATATCCCTTAAATAGGAGGTAAAGGGTTGAAGTGGAGAATTTCTTGACATATGGATGTTTTAGTGGATAACTACCCAAGTGGACTCAAGCAATATATCCCTAGTCCATGTGGATCTAGAAAAAATAAGTACATATTACAATCTACTCTCTTAGATCAATAGAGATGCAATTTAACAGATAGATCACTTACCCGAAGTCTGCAAATCCTTTTCCTCTTTGTTGATCCAAGCTCCAGAGCTATCAGAACTCAAACTGCAAAACCCTGTAGAGAAAATGGAAACAAGCTAACAATACAAGCATATCTAAACATTAAGGAAGAAATCTCTAAACATTATCAACATAACAAGATTTATAGAAAATTTTTGTATTACTATAATAATGGAAAATACATAGAGAAATAATGTTACAACCTAACCCTCAACATTGTAACCTTCCATCTAACAATCCAAGCCAAGCCTCCAAAGAATGATAGTTTTCCTCCCAAACGATAAGTGGGGATCACCAAACAAATTCCACCAGCATAAGAGTACTATAGTCCTTCCTCCCTCACAATGGAGAGAGGATTCATATTTATAAGGCTAAAGGGATAGAGTAAGTTGAATATTAAGGGGAGAGTTCTAAGGGATCCTCCCATTAGGTTAGGGAACCAAATTCCAACCTTCCTAGTTACTAGGGATATCCCTCGATGTCAAAAATCTTCAAGAAATCACTAGAAGCTTCCAATTATCCACTCTAATCACTCTTGGAGCACCCTAGATGAAGGCTAAGGGTGCTAAAGGAGGGATGGTGCATGCTGCAAGAGGGCTAGGTGTGCTAGTGGCACACCCTATCAAGGCTAGAAGTGTGCCACCTAGTGTCTGCCGCTCTTCCATAGAAGGTAAGGTGCGCCAACCTACTTAAAGGATGTAGAATGCTAGGGAAAACTTCATACTTAGTGTATTTTAGACAAGGGAACTTAAGAGATTTAGGCACAAATTTGATACATGGATCATGATGATAATATTTTGGTATAATAGAATTCCCCTCAAAGCATGAATCTAGAGGAATGCAATAGGTGAAATGATTTGTAAAGTGAAAAAATTGAAAGCAAGGATGTTGGTCGGAAGTTACTACAATACTACTGACTCAAGCCCCACATGAATCATAAAATGGATTCCAACCAATACAATGTAGATCCATGGTAGTAGAGACTGACTGAACATAATCATGGCTACTAGACACAAACATAGATCCATGATGAGATGATAACACAACCATGACCAATACAAAGTGGATCCATGTAATATGATTCAAAAAAACTCCATCGCAACCTCGGAAAGATATCAGTTAACGCAAGGTCTTCAAGTCGAACCCACAATGATATGAATCTAACCATGTGATTACAATGTCTTGATGTTGAACATGGTAGAAACCACTTGATTGCTAGTCATTGATGTATACTATTAAAAAGTGTAAGGGAGATCACCATTAATTTCAATGATTCCCAAGGTATCTTAGTACATTATCCTAAGCGTGAATAAAGGACTTGGATTCAAAAACTCGATAGAATCTTCTAGTCACAGGTCATTGATGAAAACCTACTACTAAAAGCTAGTAAACCTGCCACTGAGACATGCAGGCTTTAAGGTACTTGATTTGGTTCCTAAGTCTAATTCCTAGATGATGTGTTGAAGTCGACAGGGATAGAATTGTCGAAGGAGGGCCATGATGTATCCCCCACCATCGACATGAAACACAATAACATATGTTTTAGAGTAAACCAGACAACAGAGTCATATACAAGAATGATTCATAGATGACCAACATGATAGAAGGTAAGCCGACTGCAGATAGTGAACATATGACCAAATTTCTCTTGAACATGGGTATGGCATGAATTGGAAGTACTTAATTGATGAGAATGATACCAATCCCTTAATGCAATTGATGGTGAGAGCATTCTTGGACAACTCAAATGATTAAGAAGACTAATGAAATCAACAGGACTCCAAGACAAATGGATTACCCAAGTACCAAAATCATATGCAGATGAGTTCCATATTGAAGAGTAACTATGTACTGCCATAACTAAAATGAAATACAAAATCTCCCCTTATCCCCGTTATGACTGACCAGTGCCTCTTTTAGTTTTAACAAGTTCAAAGAGGGTAACAAACACTCATTGTAGCTCATCAATTGGTGAGTCCATTCACATATGTTTTATGAACCTGAGAAGGGAGGGGTTTATTCCCAGAAAAGGTCCTTCATCATTTGATTTTATGAGACCATTGAAAGTAAACTCATTCATCGTTTCATGTGTAGAGATTCTAAAATGACTAAGAAGACTCTAGATTGGAATTTTTCGTAAATTTAGTCCTTGACACCTAAAAAATTATAAAATAATGCACAGGGAAACTCTTCTAATTTTGATAAAATATAGTGTACCTTTTATGTAAATGATTCTAAAAGATCCAAAAAATGGGTAAACTAGCATCGAGTAGACAATCATTCAAATACTTTTACAAGTGTGAAAGCATCAAGTTTGCTTGGCAATCTTTTTGTGTTTATGGATCCTGAATAGAGCCTAAAGGTAACTCCATAGGAGGTGTCTTTTTTCATAATACAATTTTAACGAGTCTGAAAAAGCAGAAAAAAGCATACTCAATACCTCTTCACTGAATTTTTAATGAGCACGTCGAAGGTATAAAAGGTGCTCGATACTTTTTCAGGTTAACCCAGAGCATGAAAAAGACAAAAGAAGCTCGAAACACTTTTCATGTTTTAACCAGAGCACGAAAAATGAAAAGTAATCTCAACACCATCTTACTATTTTTAATGAGATCGAAGATCAGTTGAAATAATGCTCAGATCATCTGTTTCATTTTTTAACGAGATTGACACAGAATAGGAACTATGCTCAAAATTTCATTTCATGGTTTAAAGAGCTTGAAACTAAAAAGAAAGTATTCTCAAAATGACACCCATTAGCAGGTGTTTCCCCAACATGATGTCCAATTGTTGGTACTTTCCCCTAGTATAATTGCCAAGTATCTTAAATCCAACATAATGTAAGAAGTTTAGATACATGCCCCCCAAGCTTCATTTTGTCTACAAACTCTTTTCTAACTAAACTTTAGGTTATATCTAGGAAAAAGTTCACCGGAAATATATGAAGAAATAGGATCAAGTGATATAGGAAGATGAAATGAAGGTTAAAATATTGAGTCTTGACACAATGGAAGCATCTGTTTCATTTTTTAACGATATTGAAATGAAAAGGGAACTCTTCTCAAGGTGACCTATTTGATTTTTACACAATCTTGAAATAGAAAATAGCTGTGCTTGTGGGGACCTCTTTCATTTTTACACAAGCTTGAAACATAAAAATAACTATGCTTGAAATCGTTCATTTCTTTTTTTAACGAGCTTGACCCATAATAGGAACTATGCTCATAGACATCTGTTTCATTTTTTAACGATCTTGACACATAATAAAAACTATGCTCGCCTTCAGTTCTTAGCCAACATGATGTCCAGGGGTTGGTGGGTTTCCCCCTTACATAAAAAATCTAGCGGCTTAACTTCAGTTTGATGTCCAGAGACTGGAGACATGTCCCCAAGGATTCCTCCTGATGGGAAGAACCTATTGGTTTTCAAATGACTGAACTTCGTCATGATGTCTGAAGTTGAGAGACATGGAAGGTGAAGGGGAAGTAACCACAAGAACATGCGAGACATTTAGGGAAGTCTGATGACTAAGAGGCATACGATGATAAGGTTTAACGAATGAGAGTTGATCAATGGTCAGAATATTCCCATCACAGGGAAAACACATCACTCGAAAGAGTGTGGAATATACAGCTTCCATGGAGTAAACATAATATTTTCCAAGGAGCATATTAAAATCTAAGGTACCTTGTGTTATCACTTAAAATATACCTAAGGTTGTGAAAGGAAATATCAAGGTAACAACAAAAACCACTTTTAGAAAGAAACTGGATTTTCTTTCCAGAGAGGGATCTCTCAGATACAGTTTTAACAAGGCTAGATATATGAATAAACAGTTTTAAGTTACGTATATGGTTGAAACAAAACATATAACCATTGGGATATGGAGTCAAAATAGATAAAGATAATACAAAGCTGCCTACTCAGAATTTCAACAAAGACAAGATAATCATTCAGCTACAGTCATTCATTGATTTTCAAGTGATAGGAAATAAACATGAACAGTCCATTAATATAGAGCATCATAGGATGAATTCCATATCAACTTTAGAAGAAAGATTAATGGATATTTGAAACAATATCCAAAGCATAACATGTATGAATTATGAAACTATTATACACTGCATTCAGACATGAAAGAAAATAGAATGGAAGGTAAAAACTTAGAAAACATTTCACAGGGAAAGAAAGCACAGACTATAACATAAAAAATACATGAATCTTTGAAGATAAACTAGCATTTGGCTCTGTAATTTTATTTAAAAAGGTTCTCACAAAACATCAGTCCAATCTTACGATTTCCAACCCCTGATACCTCGATAAAATTCAAATATATACAAAATAGTTTCTTCCAAGAACGTCAAAAACCAACTAACTGTTAATCATAAGTTCTTGTAACCATTTCCCTAATAACTAGGAATAATAATTACATGATTTGTTTGAAATAATGGACTGCTTTATTATAGAAAAATCCATAACTACAAGGCACCATGAACAAATAGCTTCCCAAGAATGCAACACCTGTCTTTATGAATGTAATATGTATTTGGTTTTCCCAAATTTCTCCACGATTTTCCACTGTTCTACATTTGGAGTGTCGTACTCTGTCATTTCTCTTATTGACACTTCCAAATCCACATAAGATTCATAAGACACAGCTGGTAATCCTTTTTTAATAATTAAAAACCTGTCCAGTATTTCAAAGTCTTCTGTCAACTTTTCAACAATGACCTTTCTTGTTAATCCTTTGACTAAATCTTCAAATTTATAATGATCCATGCGATTTTGTACCAATAAGCTATGATATTGTTCCTGAGAAAACAATCATCCTTCATCATCCAAAAAAGAAGGGATACCATCATCAAATAAATTTTTAAAATCCGCCCTGAAGTCCTGTGGAAATTAAGGCCAGCAATAGATTAATTTTACTCACAACAATTATCAATTGATCATGCAAAATTGCTCACAAAAGAGGCTG
Source organism: Pseudotsuga menziesii (assembly GCA_001517045.1). Taxonomy (NCBI): domain Eukaryota; kingdom Viridiplantae; phylum Streptophyta; class Pinopsida; order Pinales; family Pinaceae; genus Pseudotsuga; species Pseudotsuga menziesii. The sequence continues at coordinate 960,549 of LPNX010253721.1, read as the reverse complement.
AATATGGAGCTGTAACACTAAATTGTATTAACTAAGTGTATAATAGCCAACCCTGCAATAACATAGGTTTCTGAATAAATAGAATACATCAAGAAATCGAATGCATGAGGAGGCATCCAAATATAGCATAAAGCAGGCTTACCAAAAATAAGCAAATCCCCCATAGGTGTAAAAAGCTGATCCCAAATCTGTCATGGAGCTCACGAATTGGAAAAAAGGCATAGGAAAGCTAAAGAGTGGTGGAATGGAAGCTCATACATGCTTTTTCATGGAGAAAACAGAGGAGTATGTGTAGGACAAAAAACAAGTCAACCTCACCTAGTCTAGCTTTCCCTTTTGCCTTAAAACACTGAAAAAGCAGGCAATAGAGCAAAAAAAGCAGAAGGGCACCTAGGAGGCTAGGAATAAAGCAAAATTGATTCCTTTAGCTCTCCCATGCATTCCATGAGTCAAATATGGCAATTTTGACCATTATAGATAGGAAAATAACAACTTGCACAAGGTGGGACACATGAACTAGGCAAATAAGACAAAAATAATGGAATTAATGTCTAAGTGGGTAAACTGTGGGTTGATTATTCTAACACCACCCCTTAAGCCTAACTTATGAGTAATATATCAGAAAATTATAGGGCCTAGAAACAAGGCTTAGTCACTCTTTACATACTGTAAATCCATTTAAACAAGGAAAGAGGCAAAACCAACTTGGGAAAATCCCCCCTTAAACATGGACTGTAAAACAAAATTGTAGAATCTTGTCTTCACTCATGCTTTCACAGCATGATCAGAAATCCCTAGCAGTGATTTGAGATTGCTGAAGGTCTTCTCACAAAATTCTTTGGTGAAGATATTAGCTACTTGTTCTGAAGATGAACAGAAGAGTAGGGGAATGGTGCCATCATGCACAAGTTCTCTGATGTAGTGCATATGGATCTCAATGTGTCTGGTTCTCTGATTCTGAATTGGATCCTTGTAGATTCGAATGGTACTCTAGTTATCACAGTATATGATAGTTGAGTACTCAGGTTCGAAGCCACACTCTCCAAGTAAACCCTGCAACCATAAACATTGAGTTGCTGCATTAACAACTCCTCTGTACTCTGCTTCTATAGATGAGAGTGCAATGTCACTCTGTTTCTTGCTTGACCAGCTGATTGGCCCTTCTACAAGCATGAACACATATCCTAAAGTGGACTTTCTGTCTATGCTATCACCTGCCCAATCACTGTCAGTAAATCCAATCAACTCAAGATCAAATTTTGCTTTATAGAAGATCCCATGTGTCCTTGTTCCCTGAACAAAGTTAAGGATCCTTTTGGCTACTTTTCAATGGATATCTTGAGGCTGATCCATGAATCTAGAAGCCAAACTTACTGCATAAAAAATATCAGGTCTAGTCTGTGTCAGATACAACAAACAACCAATCAATTGCCTATACAGTGTATTGTTTACCATCGGTGAAGAATCAGCTTCTTCCAGCTTCACTCCTGAAAGGAAAGGAGTTTTACTTGATTTGCAATCCTTCATTTTGAATTTGTTCAGCAATTCCAAGGCATATTTGTACTGGTGCACCTTTATTCCAGCTTTGGTTTGAGATATCTCAAGCCCCAAAAATTGACTTAAGAGCCCCAAATCTGTCATGGAGAAGGCTTGGTTCATAGCTCCGTTTAAGGAAGCAATCTCAGCCTGTGAGCTTCTTGTAATGAGGAGGTCATCAACATATAACACAATGATCATTAATGAACCATTAACTAACTTCAAATAGACATTTGGATCTGATTTTCACCGAACAAAATTCAGTGATAGCAAGAAGCTATCAATCTTGGCATACCAAGCCCTGGGGGCTTGCTTTAGCTCATACAATGACTTTCTCAACTTGCACACAAGAGAAGGGTTAGTAGCAAAACCTTGAGGCTGCTGCATATATATCTCCTCAATGAGATATCCATTCAGAAAGGCACATTTCACATCCATGTGATGTACCTCCCATTGCCTTGAGGATGCAATGGCTAGAGCTAGCCTGATGGAATCCATTTTTTCCATTGTAATCTATGCCATGAACATGTGAGTAGCCCTTGGCTACCAATATGGCCTTGTACTTCAGTGGTGAACCATCAGCAGCAAATTTGGTCTTATAGACCCACTTACACTGTACTAGTTTTCTCCCTGGGGGAAGATCCACTAGCTCCCATGTGTTGCTCTTCTGGAGTGAGATGAACTCCTCCTTCATGGATGTTTGCCATCTTGGATCTCCTGCTGCTTCTTCATATTTTTGAGGATCAAACTCCACCATCGAATAGCATTTTTCAGCAAACATAGGATCCCTCATGCATAGACCACTCTCAAACTAAGATCTAGTCCTTCTTGGGTCATTAGGATCCCCAGCTAGCTCACCTACTACATGTAGTGTCTTGGCTTCCCATTTTTGCCTTGTGGGGCTGTTAGGGTATGCAATAAAATCATATCCATTATACAAATCAGAATCATCATGTTCAACAAACTCTTTACTTACTTCTTGAGGTTCAGGTGGTGAAGAGGCTTCACCAACCTCCACTTCTGCAAGGGGTTCTTCTTCAAACTGAACACACCTTTCAATGAAGGCTTTGTTTGTGCTCAAATTTATCAACTTGTACCCTTTTGAATCTTCAGAGTATCCAACAAAAATACATTCTTGGCTTTGGGCCTGCAAAGCCTTCCTCTTCTCTGTCGGGATTCTAGCCCGTGCCTTTGAGCCAAAAGTCCTGAAATGGGTCACGTCTGGCTTGTGCCCACTCCATGCTTCGAAGGGAGTCATAAAATCAAGTTGTTTATGAGGCACCCTATTCTAGATATAGGCTGCACAGTTGATAGCTTCATCCCAGTACTTTGGTGGCAAAGTTTTGGCCTCCATCATGCATGTTGCCATCTTCTTCAGTGATCTGTTCTTCCTCTCAGCAACACCATTTTGCTGTGGTGTGTAAGGGATAGAATGCTGCATCTGAATACCTGCATCTGCACAATATTTAATAAACTCAGACTTGACATACTCACCACCATTTTCAGATCTGAGGGCCTTGAGTTTCCTTCCAGACTGGTTTTCAACCAAAGCCTTAAAGACTTTGAATAGGCCAAAAACTTCAGACTTGTGTTTCAGGAAGTGAACCCAGCAATACCTGGAAAAGTCATCAATGAAGGTCAATGCATATTTTTCCTGACTCATAGACATATGAGGGAATGGACCAACAACATCACTGTGGATCAGCTCGAGGGGTGTATAGGTTCTCTCATGACTAGCTCTCTCAAATTTGTGCTCTGGGTGTTTTCCTAGGGTACAACCTTGGCAGACTCCTTTGGAAAATTTTATCTTGGGAAACCCTATGACCATTTCTTTTTCACTAAGATTAGACAAATACTTGTAAGCTATATGGCCAAATATTTCATGCCACAGCTTGTTGGCTTCATTAGCATGAATGAGAAGAGTAGAGGGGTTTGAGTAAGGTAGGAAGTGTGAGAACATGTATACCTTTTGAGCATGATTCACAACTCCTTTTGCAATGAATCTACCAATTGAAATCTCTGTGATCTCAACTTCATCAGGGGAGAATATGATCTTCTTAGGAGACCCAGTGTGGGTCATCTGCTACACTGAAAGGAGGTTGGAGGCGAGACCAGGGACATATAACACATTGCTGAACTGACCATGATCAAGATCTATCCTTCCTTTGCCTTTACTTTCAGTGAGACAGTCATCTCCCAGTACAATATATGGTCCTTTCGACATATCCAGTAAGGAGAAGGCCTCCTTAGTCAAAACCATGTGTCTTGAAGCTCCAGAATCAATGATAAAACTGGGTGAGCTTGATGTTCCAGCAACTAGAGCATGAACTCTCTCTCTGTCATCTGAACTTGATCCTCCTTCTCTCTTCTTTGAGCTTTCTGGAAGGGATATGCCATTCTTTTCTAGGAGATTGGTCAGCATGTCTATCTACTTTTTCATACAAGATCTTTCAGTGTGATTGCCCTTATTGCAATATGCGCACTTGTTGATTTCACCTTTGTTCTTCTTCTTCTGGTTATTCTTCTTGGGACCTTGTTGATCCTCCGGAGACTGTTTCTTGTCTCTCTTTTGCTCAGGTGGCTTTTTAGCTTTCTTTTTGCTTTTTGAATCCACCCTTGAATCTCCAACAATCAAAGCTTGATCTTTGGATGGTTTGATGGTGCCCATCACCACCAGCTTGTCCCTATTCTTGTGTGAGAGATTCCATGAAATCTGCAAGGCTAGGCATCTTCCAGGTTCGAGCTGTCAGTTTTGTGGCATAGAAGGTCAAAACAAACACTGAATAATCAGGGCCCAGCTTTGAGAGGATGGCCAATACGATCTGATCATCTTTCTTTTCAATACCACACTATTTCAGCTGCAAAACTAGTGCTTTGAACTTGGAGAAATATAGCTACAAGGATTCAAAGCTTGTTGGACTCAGAGAAATCAGCTCATTCTCAATTTGATGTCCCCTCATCTCATCTGTCTTTCCAAAAATATCAGCAAGCTTCTCCCATACTTCATTCGGTGATGTCAATCCATCGAGATGGAAAAGGAGGTCTCTGGAAATACTCAGGCATAGGAGGCCATAAGCCTCATCCCTCCTGTTGTGCCATTTTATCTTCTGTGCAGCTGCATTGGGCTCTGCTTATGTTGCCATAGTCACCCTGTAGAGGCCTTTCCCTCTCAACAGTATCTCCATCTCTGCTTTCCATTCAAATAAATTGAAAGAAGTCAAGATAGTTTTCTGTGATTGATCCATAGCTCTAGAAAATCTGTCCCGGCTGTCAGTAGAAGGCTCCCAATCTTTGATGTCGAACCTGCAAAACAATTTTTGAAGGAGAGAAACAACCTACAATGGCTCTAATACCATGTGGAAATTAATTCCAGCAATATATTAATTTTACTCACAACAATTATCAATTGATCATGCAAAATTGCTCACAAAAGAGACTGAATATGGAGCTATAACACTAAATTGTATTAAATGAGTGTACAATAGCCAACCCTATAATAAAATAGGTTGCTGAATAAATATAATACATCAAGAAATTGAATGCATGAGGAGGCATCCAAATCTAGCATAAAGCAGGCTTACCAAAAATAAGCAAATACCCCATAGGTGTAAAAAGTTGATCCCAAATCTGTCATGGAGCTCATGAATTGGAAAAAAGGAATAGGCAAGCTAAAGAGTGGTGGAATGGAATCTCATACATGCTTTTACATGGATAAAAGAGAGGAGGATGTGTAGGACAAAAAACAAGTCAACCTCACCTAGTCTAGCTTTTCCTTTTTCCTTAAAACACTAAAAAAGCAGGCAATAAAGCAAAAAAAGTAGAAGGGCACCTAGGAGACTAGGAATAAAGAAGAATTGATTCCTTTAGCTCTCCCATGCACTCCATGAGTCAAATATGGCAAGTTTGACCATTATAGATAGGAAAATAACAACTTGCACAAGGTGGGACACATGAACTAGGTAAATAAGACAAAAATAATGGAATTAATGTCTATGTGGGTAAACTATGGGTTGATTATTCTAACAAATCCTTGATTTGAGAAGACAATTGATTCATTTTATCCTGCACAACTTTCATAAGTTGATGTTTATTGATAAACTTCTTCGCCCATAACACAATATTTACCTTGTATTTGATCCCAATATCCCACAGAATTTGATATGTCAGAGAATTCAAAAAATTCACAGCATTATGAGCAGTATTCAGAGATTTCTTTTCCATGGTTTCATTTGCTAGTTTTAATCTCTGAGCAGCCAGATTTACCAATGCACCTTCTCATCGATAAAATTTAAATAATGTCTGAATTTAGTGATTTCTACAGACAAAGTATCCCAAATCAAATGTTTATCTCCCTATAAAGGACCTTTTCCTATATTTCTCTCTTTTAATTCATTCAATTTTTTCTGTAATTGGCTCTTCTCATTCCAAGCTTTATTCTTCTCTTCAATACTTTTATCCAATTCTGACTTGATCTTTTCATTCTCATCCTTTAACCCTTTAATTTCCACTTCTTTCAAACTTACCTGAGACATGGTAAATAGTAAAGCATCTATAGAAAATTCATTTAATGGTTTTCAACATTAACAAGGGGTTCATCTGTATCAATGAAAGGTTGATTCATCAATTCCTCCATAACCTCTTTTTCATCATTTTGATCTTTATTTAACATTTCAATCTGAGCAATCAACTCAGATTTTTCTGTTTCCCACTTCTCTTTCTCCTCCTGCATCTTCAATAATTTTCCTTTATAATCCATCATTTCTTGGTAGAGTTTCTCTTTTTCTTCCTATAATGCAAACAATTCTGAAGATTGAACATGTTCAGTGTTAGGGACCTTGAGCTTCTTTTTCAACACTTGAATGGTATTATCTTTCTGTTCCAGAAGCTTCTTCGTCACTTGCACATTATTTGGTTCAGTCCCTAAGCTTATGATATCTCCCTGTAGCTTCTTTATTTGAATCAAATTGGCTTTATTTTAAACTTTCTCATGTTTTAACTGAATTTCCACTCTATCTACAAGAGATTGCAATCTAGTAACTTTCACAATTGCATGTAACAAATTAGAATAAATGACATCTCTGGTTTGTTTGTGGAGCTGTATTTTATCAGGAACACTAATTTTATCCAACTTCACCTCCATCTCAGAGACCTTCTTGTCACTTACCACAACAAATTTCAGGGTGTTTCTCTCTACATCTTGAGTAGAAATCAATGAAGTTTTTTTATTTATTAATTTCCTAACTTGGGGAAGCAGATTCTTAGTTTCCTCCAATGAATGCATTTCTTTATTAGCATAACTCGACATCAGCTATGTCCTAGATTTGTAATGAGAACTAGATTCTGTTTTACTTTCATCTCCAAAAGAATATTTTTGCATTTGCATAGACGTTTTCTGAAACAAAACCATTTTCTTTAAATCTTCTGAAATGGTTAGCTCATTCTGAGGATGCGTTTTGATTTTTTTATTAGAAATCTCTTCATCTACATCCATGCAATCTACTCCATAAAGAGTCCTTTTATTCATAACACCGGAATTAACATACATTTGAACTGTTAAAGCCAATTTTTCCCTCTTATCTTCATTAGCTTCTGTCATCCCTTCTTTCATAACTTCTGCATTTTCTTCAAAATTAGACAAATTGGCCATTTATCTAATCCCTCAACAATTTGATGATCAAATGGCTTGTTTTTTGGTCAGTTGCCTTCTCTGAGAAATAATCTGGTGTGGATCATAATTCATTTTTTCCTGTTTTTGAAAGTCCATAACTTCCAATAATTTCTCAATCACCAACATAGCGCTTTTGTTCTTAAAAATGAAAGGGCCCACCTTGAGAGGGAATTTTACATCAGAAGATATTTTAAATTCTCTGAAGTGTTCCTCTTCTCCGCACAACCTTTGTCTCATGAACTCTAATGCAAATAATATTGACGTTAAAAATGTTGGTAACCTATATGGTTCTTCAGTGAATCCATACACTCTTATAATAGTAAATTTTTTTTGTAAAAACCAATCTCCTATTCTGTCTTTTGAAGAAGATTGCAACATGATTCTCATGTCTTCCAATACTCTAGGTAAGACATCATCGAAAATCATTTTATATATTTCAGCCATAATCATAAATTCACAAACTCGAGTATGTTGATCTGTTTTGGAAGGTATGGAGAAAACATGGTAGATAAGAACTGTAACTCTAACACATTTGAACACAATAACATGTTCAACAAATATGACTGGTACCTGAAGAACCTAACTTTAGAAAAATCAACTAATTGGGTATGGATTACTTTGGATAAAAACTCATCAAGATTGAAACAAGAGACTAAACTTGATTCATGGTGAGTCGAACCTATACTTAGCAAAAAACCCAAAATGAATTCACTAACATGCTTATCACCATCTAGACCCAAAACTTGACTAACCATTGACATGACCAATTGGACTTCATCTTTGAAAATACTGACATTGTATGGAAAAAATAAACCTTCTAATTACTGACCAACTTTTAAGATATTGGACAAGAACTGACATCTAACTTCAGTTTCGCAATTTTATTCAACTCAATCAGGACTTGTTCGTTGAAGGACTCAGGATTTACAAGAAAATTATCAGGCATGCTTAACATCTTGCGGACATATTTCGCATCAATTCTATAGAGGATTTTTGAATTTGTATGGCTCATAATAACCCTTTCAAAAGACAAATAAGTGTTTGTACACCACTCGATGAATTCAGGGAAAGGTAGGTTTTGTTCGAAAGCAAAGTAATACAGGGATGAATTGCAGACATTTAGGATATCATTTCCCTGTGACTTATATTTCCATAAATGCTCTTTTGAGACTGATACACTGCATACTGACAGAATAGGGTCAAACACATTCCTTTCCCTATCAATAACCAATTATTCTCTTTCATCCAGAACCCTACACAATATCATTGAACTCTGCTCCTTCTCCATAATAAAAACAACGACAGTAAGTCTTCAACAAGAATCTCAAAGTTTTAAGGCTTGCCTGGTAACTATCAGATATGTAAGAAATGACTTTCAAAAAACGATGGTGCACTGTCCCTTCTTCTTTTCATCGGCAGCGTGCAAACAAAAATAACTTTACCTTGGTCAACTCACTTTTTATACATCAAACACAACTACATTTCGACCAAAAATCCGACGGCCGTATTGTCAGATTTTCGACACTTCCCTGTCGCATGTACGACACTACGATTTTTTTTAAGCGTCGGTGGATTTTCGTCGGTTATCCGACATCTTTCCAATCCGTTGGTAAAGCGATAGCTCAGTTTACCATCAGCTAAATGTAAATCGTCGGTTATTTGACATCTAATTCATATTAAACTTTAAACACGTGTCGCTTAACTGACGGCTATCCGACGGATTATGAAAACTTAAATGTCGGTTAAGCGACGGTGTTGAATTTTTTTTTTCTAAATCGCCTACAGGCCGTTGCTTAACCGACGGATATCCGATGGATTATGAAAACTTAAACGTCGGTTAAGAGACAATATTGAAATTTTTTTTTTTTAAATCACCTACAGGCCGTCGCTTAAGCCACGGCTATCCGACGGATTATGAAAACTAAACCGTTGGCTAAGCGACAGTATTGAATTTTTCTTTTTTTAAAATCACGTACAGGCCATTGCTTAATCGACGGCTAAAAGTGTTTTTTTTTTTTTAAATACAAATGCCAGATTACTGGAGACACACCTTGATGTTTGTATAGATTGTGAAATTACTAGAGAAGATTTCCTAAATATCAATGATTTTAATTGGGTACTTTTTTAATTTAAGAAGCTATGTTATAAAAGTTTTGAAATGATATGGAGAGAAAAATATTTCTACAGGTAAAAGAGTAGATCTTGTGTATCTTGAAAAAAAAACTCAATAATTAAAATACACAGCCGAGCTGCTAAGGTGGATCTTTCCATGGATGACAAGACAAATTGACTTGACTAGATTTTTAGAGAGTGGGTTTTTATGGTTTCGATTTTGTATTTCTCATCCATCTCACCTTATTCATGTTGAATTCCTTCTCTATAATATTTTTCTATATTTTTTTTTCACCTAAATTCATAATTCTGTTGTTGCTTCCCTTTATTGATTTATTCTTTCATGGTGTGCACATTTTCAGCATCCATCACATCTTATTAATGCTAACATAGCTCTTTGAGCTTCTGGAGCATCGTGAATTGTCCAGGCAAGCATTGCATGGAATTGAAATTCCCTTTTCCCTACTGGTCTACAGACATCATACATAGTGACACCATTCCATAGCTTAAGTAGTTCATCAACAAGACGCTCGATATATACATTCATATCTTTAACTAGGTACTTACCTAAAAGAAAACAACAAATACAATACATATAAGTAAATGAAATATATATATGACATGAATATGCAACAATATTGATCTTCATGACAAATTAAATACTAATGCATTAAAAAAACATTGTTCTAAAGTACAAATTATACCTGGAACAATCATTGCCAAAAAACAAACCCTTAGGAATTTCGCATTTCTTGTCCAAGAGATAAGTGCGAGAGTGAGTGTGTGAGATAATGAACCTAGGCCTACATCTATTATATTAGTGTGTGTAGGAAATGAACCTAAGCGTCGGATATGCGATGATGCTTTCCATGTTAAATAGTTTACCAATTGAAGGCTCCATCGCTTAAGTGACGTTTACTAACGCGCCGTTGCTTAACCGACGATTATGAGAATAGCCGTCGCTTCACCGACGCTTGTGGCCACATTTACAAAAAAAATGTATCCTTGTGATTTTTGGTAAGTTTAAAAAGATAAATCCATGCGCCATCGGATTTTTTTGTCGGATTTTGGATCGAAATGTAGTAGTGAAATAATTATTCTTGGACCTCCAACAAGTTGTTTCTCCTTTACCACTTTCCTCAGCGAAACTCACTAAAAAACGCCACGTGGAAAATGGTCTAAATTCTGCTACCACTCATCCATTTTAATTGTCTTACAAGTTCAAGCCTCGGATTAGACTATAACCGTTGACAAGACTACATCTCTTATTTGAACCATTAGATCAAATACTTTCTACGCAATTCACCGGCATTTCTCCTCGATCAACCTTGCATCTTCACATTGCTGATTACCTTATGACCATAGATTTGATTTGCTTTATCTATTGTTCGTCGTCTTGTTATCTTATTAACCCATTCCGCTCTCCGTCAAAACTTATTTCTCATGCATCTTTTCCCAGTGGATCATTTTGCAACCATAGATCTACATAATCACAAATCTACACCCTCTGATTGTGCAGTAAAATAATCAAAGTGCGCAAATTGATAAAAACTCACGAATGCTAACCTTTTACCCATTTTTAATATATGTCCTTATCATTTATTGATCATATCTTTCCTCAATTGTTCTACATAGAGGGTCCTAACAACTGGCTCCAACTGGGGATGACATCCTCCCTGTGAGGTATCAAAGAACTCATAGACCAGGTGCCTACTTTTGACTTTTGTATCCAAACCTCCAAACTTTTATTTTTTCAAATATATGTTTTTTCTAAATAAATAAAATGGTTACCCTCCAAAATATTAGGGCCTTCACTCTGGGCTTCAAATCTATTCAGTTCGTCATCTGTAATTCTTTTAAGAACAAATAAATATTTACAAACAATGGTAGAAATTTTACCTTTAGCCTTAGGACAGGTAATTTTTTAAAAATCTTCCATTCACAGGGCCACTATCCAGTAAAACCCCATTTTGATACTCCAAAGTGAATGTATTTTCTCCTCTATGACCTCCAATAACATAAGGACCTACCCACATGTGGTCAAATTTTCCATGCTTGTATTCCCTAGGAGCATCACATTTTAATACCAGGTCATCAATTTGGAACTGTTCTTCTTTCACCTTTCTATCAAAGGTGTTTTTCATTTTTTCTTGATGTATCTGCACTTTATCATAAGATTTATTTCTTTGTTCATCCAATTCGATAATTTGGTTTTTTCTTCTCTACATATGGTTCAGCTCTTCTTGTTGTTCTTGAAAAAATTTCATAATTGGTACACCCAACGATGCTAGAAAAATGACTTCAGTTCCATACACCAATTGAAAATGAGACATTCCAATTGCCCTTTTAGTGCTAATTCTATCAGCCCACAAAGCATACTTAAGCTTGGTGTGCCAAGCTCTTTTGTTATATTCTAACAACTTCTTAATAATTCTTACCAAACTCTTATTAGAAGACTCCGCCAGTCCATTTCCCTGTGGATAATAAGCAATTGAATGATTTAGACTGATATGATATTTATGACAAAAATTAATCATCTTTTTGGACTTAAAATCCGTTACATTGTCAGTCACAATTCTTCTAGGACAACCAAACCTAGCCAATATATTTTCTTCAAGAAAATCCATAATCACTGTCTCAGTAGCTCTCCTGGTAGGTATTGCTTCAATCCACTTCGTGAAATAGTCTGTAGCTATTAAAATTCATGTATGCTTTCCTGAAGAATTTTGGTTTATTTCTCCAATAAAATATGAACCCCACTGCTGAAAAGGAGCTTATACTATTATTGGATTAAGAAGAAGTGGAACCACTTTCCTCTTACCATAAAAAATCTAGCATTGGTGACATGTACTAGTTTCTTTGTACACATCCAAAAACAATGATGGCCAATAAAAACTAGCTCTCAAAATTTTGTTTGTTTTCACTTTCCAAGAGTGATGTCCCCCACAGTCTCCTTTATGAAATTCCTTCACCATTTGTTGGACTTCATTTTCCAAAATAAAATTAAGTAACACACCCCCAGGATCCTTCCAATAAAGATACTGATTTAAAATACATAATTTAGCAGCTTTCATCTTCACAGATCTTGCCCTAGTTTTACTTAATCCTGCAAGAGCTTGTAAATTTTGAAGAACATGAACTATATCAAAATACCATGAAGATTTAGTGAAATCAATCATCGCCTCCACCCCTGTGTCGAGATGATGAGATTGACTAGATAATAAATTAAGTTGTAATGATTCACAATTTGAATCCGTCAACATCTTTGCAAGTCCTTTCCCTTTAATCAACTTGGTAGGCCTGATTTCTATATCATACTCCAATAATGTTGCTCTCCATTTCACTCTTCTTCCTTCTAGATCAAGCTGTGTAAGAATTCCTTTTACTGCACTAGTTGGAACATGAGAAATTATATGTGAATGGAGAATATACACCCTGAAATCATTTAAGGCCTTAACCAAAGCGTACACCTATTTCTCCATAATATCATATTTTAATTCCCCATCTCTCAACATCTTACTGAAAAAGGCTATAGGTTTCTCCATATTTTCATTATTCTTCTGTAACAAGACTGTAGCAATAGTATGTTTTGAAGCATATGAAAATATTAAGAAATAATTATTGAATTTTGGACTTACCAGCATAGGAGCTTCTGAAATGGCTTGTTTTATTTCTTTAAAATATTTCCTAGCCTCTGTTGTCCACTTTATTTCATGAACCTTTCTTAGCATATTTGTGATATTCATTAATATTTCAACAAAACTGGGAATAAACCTTCTCAAGAAATTTACCTTCCCCAGGAACGATTGTATTTCTTTTTTGCTTCTTAGTTCTCCTGCCTTCAAAATTGCACTGACTCTATCTGGATCAATCTTTATTCCATCCTTTGAAATAATGTGACCCAATAACTTCCCTTCCTCTAATGCGAAATTGGATTTTTTTGGATTCAATGATATACCAAATTTTCTGCATTTTATAAAAACTTTTTCCAAATGGTGAATATGCTCCTTGTCAGATTTTGAATATAGAGTGATATCATCCATATAAATTATCACAAATTTACCTATTTCTCCTGCAAAATAAATATCCATGGCGCATTGGAAAGTAGCCCCTGCATTCATAAAACCAAAAGGGATCTTCGCATACATAAAAGTGCCCCATGGTGTGGTAAAAGTAGTATTTTCTTGATCTTTAGGTAACACTTTGATCTAATTGTATCTTGAAAAACCATCCATAGTTGAAATTCTTTCTGCTTTGACTACTTTATACAAAATATGATCCGTCTTCAGCAAGGGATAATTATCTTTCATTGAGACTTTATTCAAATTTTTGAAATCTAGACAAAGCCTTATTTCTTTGTTTTTCTTTCTGACAGGAACCAAATTAGCAACCCACCTTGAGAATCTCAAAGTCACAATAATTTTGGCATCAAACAATTTTTTTATCTCCTTCTCAATAACTAGCAACAATTTTGGATTTATCTTTCTGAGTTTCTATCTGAAATGTTTTTCTCCAGGTTTGATTGGAATAGTATGTTGTATTATTGAAGTATCATATTCCTTGAGATCCTCATAACTACAGGAAAATACATCTGTGTATTTCTTCATCAAGTTCACGTACTCTTCCTTTTCTTTGGCATGCAGATTTTTAGACAGCTTCACAATCTTTGGACATTCTTCAGTACCAATATTTTTATCCTCAATAGCATTGTCAGCAAGTTTCACTTTTGGATCTTTTGCATTATCATTTTGATAAAAAATATTCTCTAAGGGAATCAAACCTATTGGGAAAAAAATACTTTTTAATTGAATGATACCCTTTCCTCCTAGAGTTCCCTTTAATTTTTTAGTATTAATCATTTCTTCTTCACTTTCTTCAGCATCTTGGAAATTTTCACAATTATCATTTTCACCATCAATATGAGTATTCACAAATTCCCCAAAAAATTCTAAAAATATTTTCATTTGCATATCATCTTCAAATACCTGCCAATATTTAGAATTATCAGGCATGGACAGTCTATTTACAATATCCACTTGGTATTCTCTTTGACCAGCACTTGGAGTTTTAAATTTACCAGCAGCAACTGCCACAGAATCAACTATTGTGTTTTCATATCTAGGAACCACCTTAATTGTATGTTTTATAAAATAATTACCAAACATGTCCCATACTTCATTTCTATAAACCCTCATCTGGGGATGTCTGGTTTGATAACTTTCATTCACCTAGTTTATTACAAGCTCTGAATCTCCCAGAACTCGTATCCTTTGCGCTCCCAAATATTTCAATGCATGTAGACCAAGTAATAAAGCTTCATACTCAACTACATCATGTGTGCATTCAAATGTTATTTTATATGATAAATCTTTAAAATCCCTGATAGGATAAATTATGTATACTCCAGCACCAACACCAACCTTTTCCATGGACCCATCAAAATAGATAGTCCACAATCCTTCTTTTTTTTGTTTCTTTTCCAGAGCATCTTTCTCCTTTTCTCTTTCTTCAATATTTTCAGATTTAGTTTGCAACGAAGATTCTATATCACATGGAATAGTATCATTAAAGAAAATAGAAGATCCCAAATTAGTATCAACGGCATATATATGAAGAATATTAGGTCTATCTTGGTTTCTTACTACATAAGGTGTTCTATTCTCACTGTATAACCTCCTACTCCCATTTTGGATAGGAATAGTGGCATATGACATGTCCATTTGTAAACTACCCTTCAACTTTGAAGTCCAAGATCTTGATAACAATACTCCAAATTTTGATGGAATATCTGCTACTACAACATCCATCACTACTATTTTGGCTGGAAATTTATTTAAAGATACTACCATATCTTTAATCAAACCAAGACACTTCACCCTCCTAGAATCAAAGGAATACAAATCTTTATATGGCCTCGTAATTTCCAACCCCAGACTTTCCACCACTCCTTTATGAATTAAATTATGTGATGCACCTAAGTATAACATGTCATTATGTACAACCATATCATGCGCATTCAAACTCAAATAAAATGGAGTAACCTCTTCATCATCTATATTTTCAACCTTTGGCCCAAATGAAATAGTAGGATTATTATCTGTCAATTCTAAAATGTATTATTGAAACTCTCCTTGACCCTTAACCATTCTTTTTATCATATCCCTGTTTTCATTATTCCTCAACAACTCATTAAAAGGAACAAAAATATTCAATTTTGAAAGTTCATTCTGCAGATTGAAGATAGAAGTAACTTTCTCTACATCCACTGGTGCCATTTGTTTCATTTTTTTTTTATGTTTTATTCTCAACTTCTTTATTCACAACAGGATCTTTTTGTATTTCATTTTCTTTCTCTATATTTAATGAACTAGTGGAAGGATGGTTTGAATTTGGCCTCCCTTTATTTAAAACAACATCTTTGTTTCTCAACCTAATATTCCTTTGTACATCATCCATAGCATGCAAATAACCTCTCTGATACTTCTCTAATTCCTTCTCAAAATCATTATTACCATCTTCCTATGCAAACATATGATGTTCATCTTCAGTGAGGTATATCTCAGAATCTAATTCCCCGAAAAGATGAATTTCATTTTCAGTGGGCTCTTCTTCATCTACAACATAATTCTTAGGGAAAGGTGGTCGAATCTATTGTTCTTCTTGATTCCTTTGATTTCTCATATCTCTCTGCCTATTTTGTGGAGGCATGGGAGGATTTGGCCTTCTAAAATCTGGATTTCTGATTTGAGGCTTAGCCTGTTCTCTATTAAATGATTGATTGTCCATATTCAATCTATCGATTAACTCCTCCATTGTTTTTAACATCATTTCAAATTTAATATCATTGGAAGAAAAATAAGTAGAAGGATATTTTCTTCTCTAATTTTCCTCCTATCAATATCTATTTGTTTCATCTTTCCACTTTGCTTCCACTTCTAAAGCATCTGTGAACATAGTCGCAAGACT
This sequence comes from Pseudotsuga menziesii, assembly GCA_001517045.1. Taxonomy (NCBI): domain Eukaryota; kingdom Viridiplantae; phylum Streptophyta; class Pinopsida; order Pinales; family Pinaceae; genus Pseudotsuga; species Pseudotsuga menziesii. The sequence continues at coordinate 944,267 of LPNX010253721.1, read as the reverse complement.
CACTTACTTTCTCTCCCTTAATGAAAATGGAAAGTCATTGTCAAAGGCCTCAGTATAATGAAGTTTATCAGCCGCTACAGAAGGATTTATATCATCTGGAATGGAATTATAAACTCTCATAAACCTACTTGAAAATTCATGAACAGATTCAAAACCTCCTTTCTTAAGATTATTGTATTGGGAAAGAAGTTGTAAAGGGATTTGTTTATTATCCCATATTTCTAAAAACGAATTTTGGAAAGATTGAAATGTCAGAATTGATGCAGCTGGAAAATCTTTAAACCATTTATTTGCTTCCCCTGATAGGCTTTGAGCAAAAAACCTCATTTTAACATCTACATAACCAACTTCCTCCAAGTCAATAAAATATTCAAATTTTGTCACATATTGTTTTGCTGTTATATGTCCCTCTCCATCAAATAAATAAATTCTCTAGGAATAATTTTGGGGAAGGTCATGCAATACAACAGGAAAACGTAAATGAGAAAATCTGGCTACCATTGGTCTAGGTGGATTTGGATGAACTGAGGAAATTTGAATAGTTTGAACAATAAGTCTTTCTTCAACCTTTGCAGACTGTTGAATATCTCTCCAAAGAGAATCAAGTAAATAGGATTCAGCTCTATAATTTTATTTAAAAAGGTTCTCACAAAACATTAGTCCAATCTTACGGGTTCCAACCATTGATACCTCAATAAAATTCAAATATATACAAAATAGTTTCTTCCAAGAATGTCAAAAACCAACTAACTATTAATCATAAGTTCTTGTAACCATTTCCCTAATAACTAGGAATAATAATTACATGCTTTGTTTGAAATAATAGACTGCTTGATTATAGAAAAATCCATAACTGCAAGGCACCACGAACAAACAACTTCCCAAGACTGCAACACTTGTCTTTATGAATGTAATATGTATTTGGTTTTCCCAAATTTCACCACGATTTTCCACTGTTTTACATTTGGAGTGCCGTACTCTGTCATTTCTATTATTGACACCTCCAAATCCACATAAGATTCATAAGACACAGCTGGTAATCCTTTTTTAATAATTAAAAACCTGTCCAATATTTCAAAGTCTCATGTCAACTTTTCAACAATGGCCCATCCTATTTATCCTTTCACTAAATCTTCAAATTTAGAATGATCCATCCAATTTTGTACCAATAATATATGATACTATTCCCGAGTAAAAAATCGTCCTTCGTCATCCCAAAAAAGGGATACCATCATCAAATAAATTTTTAAAAGCCACCCTGAAATCCTTGATTTGAGAAGACATCTTATTCGCTTTCTCCTACACAACTTTCATAAGTTGATGCTTATTGATCAAATTCTTTGCCCATAACACAATAGCTACCCTATATTTGATCCCAATATCCCACAGATTTTGATATGTTAGAGAATTCAAAAAATTCAAAGCATTATGAGTAGTATTCAAAGATTTCTTTTCCATGGTTTCATTTGCTAGTTTTAATCTCTGACCAGCCAGATTTACCAATGCACTTTCATCATCGATAAAATTTAAATAATGTTTGAATTTAGTGATTTCTACATACAAAGTATCCCAAATAAAATATTTAGCTCCTTGTAAAGGAGCTTTTCCTGTATTTCTCTCTTTTAATTCATTCAATTTTTTCTGTAATTGGCTCTTCTCATTCCAAGATTTATTCTTCTCTTCGATACTTATATCCAATTATGACTTGATCTTTTCATTCTCATCCTTTAACCCTTTAATTTCCACTTCTTTCAAACTTACCTGAGACATGGGAACTAGTAAAGCATCTGTAGAAAATCCATTTAATGGTTTTTCAACATTAACAAGGGATTCATCTGTATCAACGAAAGGTTGATTCATCAATTATTCTATAACCTCTTTTGCATCATTTTGATCTTTATTTAACCTTGCAATCTGATCTATCAACTCATATTTTTCTATTTCCCACTTGTCTTTCTCCTCCTGCATCTTCAATAATTTTCCTTTATAATCCATCATTTCCTGGTAGACTTTCTCTTTTTCTTCCTGTAATGCAAACAATTCTGAAGAATGAACATGTTCAGTTTTAGGGACCTTGAGCTTCATTTTCAACACTTGAATGGTATTATCTTTCTCTTCCAGAATCTTCTTCGACGCTTACACATTATTTGGTTCGGTCCCTAATCTTGTGATATCTCCCTGTAGCTTCTTTATTTGAATCAAATTGGCTTTATTTTCAACTTTCTTATGTTTTAATTGAATTTACATTTTATCTACAAGATATTGCAATCTAGTAACTTTCACAGTTTCATGTAACAAATCAGAATAAATGACATCTCTGGTTTGTTTGTGGAGCTGTATTTTATTAGGAACACTAATTTTATCCAGCTTCACCTCCATCTCAAACACCTTTTTATCACTTACCACAGCAAATTTTAGGGTATTTCTCTCTGCATCTTGAGTAGAAATCAATGAAGTTTTTTTATTGATTAATTTCCTAACTCAGGGAAGCAAATTCTTAGTTTCCTCCAATGACTGCATTTCTTTATCAACATAACTTGACATCAGCTCTGTCCTAGATTTGTAATGAGAACTAGAATATGTTTTACCTTCATCTCCAAAAGAATATTGCTGCATTTGCACAAACGTTTTCTGAAACAAAAACATTTTCTTTAAATCTTCTGAAAATATTTCTTCTCAAATGGTTAGCTCATTCTGAGGATGTGTTTTGATTTTTTTATTGGAAATCCCTTCATCTACGTCCATGCCATCTAATTCAGAAAGAGTCCTTTTATTCATAACACTAGAATTAACAGACATTTGAATTGTTAAAGCCAATTTCTCCCTCTTATCTTCATTAGCTTCTGTCATCCCTTCTTTCATAACTTCTGCATTTTCTTCAAAATTAGACAGATTTGCCATTTTATCTAATCCCTCAACAATTTGATGATCAAATGGCTTGTTTTTGTTCAATTTCCTTCTCTGAGAAATAATATGGTGTGGGTCATAATTCATTTTTTCCTCTTTTCGAAAGTCCATAACTTCCAATAATTTCTGAATCACCAACAAAGCACTTCTGTTCTTAAAAATGAAAGGACCCAACCTGAGAGGGAATTTTACATCAGAAGATTTTTTAAACTCTATGAAGTGTTCCTCTTCTACACACAACCTTTGTCTCATGAAATCTAATGCAAATACTCTTGGCATTAAAAAGGCCGGTAACCTGTATGGTTCTCTAGTGAATCCATACACTCTTATAACAGTAAATTCTTTGTGTAAAAACCAATATCCTGTTATATCTTCTGAAGAAGATTGCAACATGATTCTCATGTCTTCCAATACTCTAGGCAATACATCATCGAAAATCATTTTATATATTTCAGCCATAATCGTATTCACAAACTCGAACATGTTGATATGTTTTGGAAGATTTGGAGAAAACATGGTAGATAAGAACTGTAACTCTGACACATTTGAACACAATAACATGTTCAACAAATATGACTAGTGCCTGAAGAACCTAACTTTAGGAAACTCAACTAATTGGGTATGGATTACTACGGCTAAAAACTCATCAATATTGAAATAAGGGACTAAATTTGATTCATGGTCAATCAAACCTATACTTAGCAAAAAACCCAAAATGACTTCATTGACATGCTTACCATCTTCTAGAACCAAAACTTGACTAACAATTGACATGACCAATTGGACTTCATCTTTGAAAATACTAACATTATATAGCAAAAATAAACCTTCTAATGACTAACCAAATTTTAAGATACTGGATAAGAACTAACATCTAACTTCAATTTCGCACTTTTTATACAACTCAATTAGGACTTGTTCATTGAAGGACTCAGGATTTACAGGAAAATTATCAGGCAGGCTTAACATCTCGCAAACAGATTTCACGTCAATTCTACAGAGGATTTTTGAAGTTGTATGGCTCATAATAACCCTTTCAGAAGACGAATAACTGTTTGCACACCACTTGACGAATTTAGGGAAAGGTGTGGTTTGTTCGACAGCAAAGTAATCCAGGAAGGAATTGCAGACATTTAGGATATCATTTCCCTATGAATTATACTACCATAAACATTCTTTTGAGACTGATACACTGCATACTGACAGAATAGGGTCAAACACATTGTTTTCTCTATCAATAACCACTTGTTCTCTTTCATCCAGAACCCTACAAAATATTCCTGAACTCTACTCCTTCTCCATAATAAAAACAACAGCAATAAGTTTTCGACGAGAATCTCAAAGTTTTAAGGCTTACCTTGTAACTGTCAGATATGTAAGAATTGACTTTCGGAAAATGATGGTGCACTATCCCTTCTTCTTTTCACCGACAGCGTGCAAACAAAAATAACTTTACCTTGGTCAACTCACTTTTTATACAACGAATAATGATTCCGAGACCTCCAACAAGTTGTTTCTCCTTTACCACTTTCCTCAGTGGAACTCGCTAAAAAATGGCACATGGAAAATGGTTTGAATTCCACTACCACATCCTTTTTAATTGTCTTACAAGTTCGAGCCCTGGATTCGACTATAACCATTGATAATATTACATCTCTTATTTGAACCATTGGATCAAATACATTCTACGCAATCCATTGACATTTCTCCTCGTTCAACCTTGAATCTTCACATCGTGGATTACCTTATGACCATAGATTTATTTTGATTTATCTCTTGGCCATCGATCTTGTTATCTTATTAACCCATTCCTCTCTCCATCAAAACTTCTTTCTCGTGCAACTTTTCCCAGCAGATCATTTTTCAACCATAGATCTGCATGATCACAAATATACACCCTCCGATTGTGCAGTAAAAAAATAAAAGTGGGAAAATTGATAAAAACTCAAGAATGCTAACCTTTTACCCATTTTTAATATATCTCTTTTGTAGCTGCAACTATTTCCCAAATTTCTAAAAATTTGGGACCCTCCTTTTAATTTTTGTCTTGTTTAGTTTGTTGGGATTGCTTAGCTTTACTGCGAGTTTGATTTTTTGAGGTTGATTGTTGAATGAATATCTTTTTATGCTGATGCTTCCATTTTGACTTTAAGTATTGACTTATGGGTGATTTCTTATTTCAATGTCAGAATTTGTTTGAATTGTGAATCGGGGCCATAGTCACCTACCCAGCCACTGTTGTGGAGGCCCAATAGCAAATGACCTGATCCAAAAGCTTGTCTTCCGCCGATACGCTTTTGTTTTATTATTATTTCTACGTTGTTTTTTTGTCACCATAGGAGCACTAGTACCTTGTATTGCCTCCGTTTCGGATGGAAAATTGCAAGTACCAAAATAAAAGATATTAAATTTACCGATCCCACAGTTTGCTTTTGTATTTTTGTTCTTGTCGCTGTCGGCGCTGTGTTGGACATTTTAATTGAGGCACTAGTTTTTGTGTGTCCGATCACCGTATTTTTTGTTTTTGCAAAAGCCTTGGTCTGTTTTTGTTTTGCCGTTGCGGCTCCGGAACAGACTAGCCATCCACCTTTTAGCTTTTCCTTTTGCCGATGTTTTATGTTCTATTTTTTGCCGATGGTTCACTTAATGTTTGGTTCCTTTTCTCTGATTTTGACTGGTCTGCAAAACCTCTTGTCTTTGTAACTTCCGTCATTGCGGCTCTTCAGCATACTAGTTGTCCGATGCTTTAGTAAGTTCAAGGTCCTATGCTACAAGATTAATGTTTATTTTTTTATTGCGTCATGAAACTCCTGGTTGGTCCATCATCCACCGTTGCGGCTCATTAGCAGGTTGATCACCTATGCCTTAGTTGCCCCGATGCCCAATATGCATTTTTTCCCACCATTTGTTTTCACCAAGGTATATATATATATGTGGGATGGGGTGTTATTTTATTTTATCCCTATGAATTCATGCCTACATTGTCCTTGTCGATTTGAACTGTGCATCCATGCCTAGCTGTCAGGATCTCGCTGGCATCTCCGTAGAGCTTTCGGATATTCTCCTTGTTGACTGCAGCTTGTTGCCAAGTAGGCCAACCATGATTTTACCCTTTCTTTTGAGTTTTTGGAACTATGGTCTCGTCTTTGGGTTAGGTTTTCGTGTCATATTAGATGGGCGTATATCTCTGAGATTGTTTCCTATTAGCATAGTGTGGTATACTTTGACAGTTCACAGACGGGGGAGCGTTCCTTTTTTCTGAGTGGTTTTTGCAAATCCGTTATGGGTTTTCGAACCCTGTCATTTCTTTAGGGGATTGGTGTAGACAAGTGTTACGCTATCTACACCGATTTTTCTAGGTGTGCATTTGGCTGTCCGAACAGGGGAGGTTTCAGTTTTTCTACTGTAGGCATTTACCTGGTTTGTTTGAAGTGCCGGAGGGTTTGTGTTTCAATTATTTTGGTTGCTCGCGTGTATGGTTAGGGTCGCTTTTTTTTTAAAGACAAGCCTCATGGATGGGATTTATGTTTGAGCGAGAGGTTAGAACATGTTCTACTAAAATTTGACACATTTTTCTTTAGGATTATTTTCGTTGAAGACACCGAGGGTTTTAGTTTTGATCAGACTAGTTTTTCTTCACATAGTGTCGTGTTTAGTCTCGCCGGTGGAGGTTTTACATGTTAGCGAGGTTATGATACATGTTGTTGATCATGATTAATTTTAGTCATGGGCACGATTTAGGATTCTTTGCAGAAGTACTTTCTAGTTAATCTCAATTTTTGCATTTGCATAGGTTTAACTGTTGCAAGTATGGAAGAGGTAAATGTTTATACAATTTTCTTTGTTCTTTGAATATTGGTTACCAGCCCATATATCCTAAATGCATTTTGGTTTACGATAGGGCAACTTTGTTAAAGACGAGATGTCAAAGAGGCAGAAAAAGAAGGCTCCTGTTATTGAAGGGGAACATAAGGTGGAAATTATTACAAAGGTTGAGTACATTTATGAAGATACTAAAGCCACCACCAGGGCGAAACCTGACTGCAAGTGGGGTGATATTTATAGACCGATTTCAAACCAAGAAGTGCCTGATACTAGGTTTGAAAAATTAACAATATATGCCAATATTGAAAAGTATTCCTTAATGAAGATAGCTACCAGACCTGAGCTTTTCCCATGCTCCAAAGTGATTGGTTGGATTCTTCCTAGGGCAGACATGACTACTATGATTCTGACCAATACCACCAAGCAGGGATATGCTGCTTATAGCCCTGGTTATGTCTCATTAGCTTATCACTTACCTCCAGCCCAAGTTTACCTAACTGAAGCTTTTTTGAAAGAAAATAACTTAGAACTGGCTGAAACAGTAAAAAGAATGATGATACCTGGTAAGAATTTTTGAACCAGGCCATCAGGGGAATATGACACAGCTACTCTAAGAACCCCTTATAGGTTTATATCATTAATGCTGAACATAATTTTTGGGAGAGCCCATAATAAGAGTTTCAAGTTGGCTTGGGTTCCCATTATCTTCTGTGTAGCCACCAAGGGGACTATATTCAACTGGGCAAACATTGTGTCTAACAGTCTCTCAACTTGCATTGCTTCAGCCTTGGGATGAGTGTCTCAGAAAAAATCTAAGTTCTACATGAGCTCCATATTAATTGATTGTATACTATGTGCCTAGACATTTCCAGACCTAAGGTGCATGTGGGACAGGGACCGAACCCCTGTGTACACAACCCAAAAGCTATTATGGGCACACAAATATTATCATCATTATAAATAAATTTGCGAACATTTTATTATGCCCTTGTATACGTTGATTTTCTTGAAAGAGTGCAATTGTATGTCTGAGGAGGCATTGAAAGTCATTGAGGAGTATGCAAATTACTACTTGATTGATGAAGGGGTGTATATTAGGATGTATCATTGCTCTAGGGAACCTTCTTTGCTTCCCAAATACGCCATTGATTTTGTGGTGCACAAAGAAGCAGTCAGGCAGGTTTACTTAGATGGTATAGGGAGTTTCCTTTTTTAACACAAGAAGGCATCCTATCCTCCCATACCTTTCAGGTTGGGCAGCTATAAATTTGCAAAGGTTAAAATAACTACAGATCTTGTACAAGAACTAGAGCATTTTCACTTTGGAGAGATGAACTTCCATAGAAATGATTCTCAGAACAAAGTTGCAAAACTTTGCAAGGAGGCCAATGTGCATTTTGAATATACAAACCATTAGGATAAGGATGAAGAAATTTTTATAAATGCAGAAGATATGACTGCATTGAAAAGGAGATTTAGAAAGAAGATCACCACTAAAGGTTGTAAGGGCCAAGATGAACAGAAGAAAGCTGATGAAGAGAAGGAAAAGAAAAGAGAAGAAGATGCTAGGAGACTAGCACAGGAGGCCGAGATTTGGCTTAAGAGTGAAGAAGAAGAAAGGAAGAAAGTTGAACAAGAAGTAGCAAAGAATGTAGAGGAAGTTGCAAAGAAGGAAGAAGAAGAAAGAAAAAATAAAGAGGATGAAGAGCTAAAGAAGAAGGAGGCCGAAAGTCTGAAGCTGACAGGGTCCACAACAGATCAACAAACTTCTGACCCTGCAGACACTCAAGAAGTGCAATATTGGGATCGCCCTAACTCTCAAGAACCTACTGCAACTGCTGGAAGCAATTTAGGGCAGGTTTTTGTTCCTAAATTAAGGCTGATACCTTTTGTACAAAAGAAAGGGGAAGAAGTCCCATATTTCAGTACCATTTTTTATGACAGAGAAAAGAAGAGGATTATGAAAAGGACTGAAAAGAAGGTTGAAACAAGTGGACAATAAGGGATGATGGTCACTGGTAAAACCTTGGTACATGGGACAGACAAGGACCCAAGACTGATAATCTGAGCTAGATAAGCATTGATCCACACCACTGAAGATAATGTAGATCGAATAATGAAAGACGTTGAGCAATTAAGGAGAAATTCTGCCCAATTAAAGGACACTTTGAGAAAGGAAAGGGATCAAAGCAACAAATTAAAGAGAAATTTTGAAGACATGTGAAATGAAATGAAGTCTTCAAACGCATAGCTTTAGTCCCTCCAGAATACAATATGTCTTTGGAGGTTTCCATTGAAAAGATAGGAAGAGATTCTCAGGATAACCTAGCAAAATTGTAGCAGGAATATCACGGGTTAAAGACAGAAAGGGATGGACTAAAAACAACATATGAAAACCTTAATGCAGAAAGAGACCAACTGCAAAGCAAAGTTGGGGAGCTGGAAACACAAAGGGCTACCATGGAGGAGATAGAAAAACAATTTTGGGTGCAAGCAACAGAGTTAAAAAAACAAATTGCTTCACTAGCAGCATCATTGAAAGAGGCCAAGGAACAGCAAACTAGTATTCATCCTTTTAAAGAGCATGTCCTAACACAAAGAAGCAGAATGCACCAGCTGTAGGTGTCCATAGAAGAAGAAAGATGCAGAGTCTTGCAGGTAGATAATAGATTAGAGGAAATTTTAGAGACTACCTCGTATTTCGTAGATAGGTCTCAGAACATTCCGGAAGTCCTGACTGGACGAATAGGAAGGATGGAGGCCAATGAAGAGATTCCTGCAGACTTTCCAGCCAAAGATCAACAAATACTAAAGCAATATTATGACTTGTTGGAATTTTCAATAAACACAATGAAAGAGTTGAAGAAGGCTGTAAAGAAGACAAGAGGAGCTTGAACCAAGTATTGCAGAAGGGTGGTGATCACTTACAATCGTTGCCAGGTGGCTGCTGAACAAAGATTAGATGCATTTCCAGAACATGAGTTGTTCACAGGAATGTTGTAGAGCATATATCAGGAGGATGAGCAAAGGATTCATCAATTCAAGGTCCTGGATTAACAGATCTTGAAAGATGAAGTGGCTCATTTAGCAATCAGTGTATAATTACTTGAGGATCAATTACACCTAAGTTCAGCAAGAATTGAAGTGATTAAAAAATAGGCTGCAAAGTTTTAAATCAACATTCATTTTCTCGAGCCTTCCAAATTTGAGAGCATAGCATCAAAGGCCCAAGCATGGAAAAAGTTCCTAAATAATCAAGCAGGGCCCTCTACTTAAAGTGCTTTATTAGTTTGTTTAAATGTAATATATTGTAAATTGTATGAGCACTCAATATAAGACAATTTTGGGAGATGAAACGTTGGGGAAGCCCAGGAGTCATTTGGGGCAGCCCAAAAAGTTTTCCTTTTGTATAATTATAGGGGAGTTAGATAGAGAAAGGACTTTTTCCTAGTTAGACTTGTGAGAACACATTGTAAGAGGAACTATTTCGTTTTGCAATAGATAATTACAATTTTGCCTGTTGGAGAAAGCTTTGGTGTAATGTTCAAATGTTGTGCAATGGATTTTGTTGAAGGAGAACTATTTTGTTTTCAACTTTTATTCATTAACTTTGAGATCGTTCTTACTTGTTGAACCTATGTCCTTGTATGAATGTTCTCTAGTTGATTTTATGATAATTTCCACTATGAGTAATGAATGTTTTCACAAACAATGAGCAATCTTGTTGTTCATCTATCTATTCATGTTTATGTGTCCTGAAATAAGAACAACTACCTATGATTTCTCTTAATACATGAACACCAATACATTACTCATTAAATGATAATCTCGCTCCCTCGGGACAGTTTATTTAGTTAGTTAGTTTTATTTCTGGTTGTGTGTGATTTAGATGCGAGAGAGATTAAGAGAAGAGGTAAGAACCTACGCATCACATTGTGACTGCTCCTCATACTCTTGATCAATCTAAATTTTTAGATAGGCACTTGCATATCACACTTAAAGCTAAAAAATACAAAAATATACAGGGTGAACTGGGCCACAACCAGTAAAACCTTTTATTTTTGTTACCTAACCTATGGTAGCCAGAATGTAAACTGGACAGATTCCCCATACCAAACAGTTGTGGGCTAGTTGGGAACGTTGACTGGGGAAAATCCCTTGTTGTTGTTGCATGTGATTTTCCATGCCTCAACATTTTTTGGTGCTAGAAGGAGGGCCACCAGTGCATGGTTGGTCGAGGAATCCCATTTCCTCGAAATTACTCCACCAGTGATACTTTTGAAAGCAGTCCATTTCCTAATCCAATTCCTGGAGAGAATAGAGAACATTTGTATTCTGTGGATAATGAAGTTGTTAATGATCTGAGAAGACACACTAGGTATTATGTGAAGAAGATTGGAGGATTAACGATTGTCCCTGACTTACCTAGAAGAGAATACAAGAAGAAAGATTGTCCTGTATTGGAAGACTCTGTGTTGGTTGGAGATTGGGAAGAACTTGTAGAAACAGCTTTACAAAAATTTGTTTAGCCTTTGGATCAAGTAGGTTCACCTATACATACTCTTGTCCCTTCACCACCTCACTCCCCACCCAGACTCATGGCAGGTGTAAATGCAAATAAGCCACATAACCCACCAAATCGACCACGTGCTTGGAAAGCCAGATCACCTCTAAACCTAGCATTTCCTTTGCATGACCTACCTCAATATTTTGAGAAGATGCTGCCCAAGTTTGATCCAAGTGAGAAAATTTTAGTATATGACCATTTGCAAAGTTTCTACTTGGCCATAGAAGGATTAAGGGCTGGAGAACATGAAGATGTAGTCTGCAGACTTTTTCCACATACCTTGAAAGGAGCAGCAGCCTCATGGTATTTTGGTCTGCCTACAAACTCAATCCCAAATTGGGATACTTTTGAAAGGATATTCAGGAGAAAATATGCAGCCCAAGAGACCTATGCAACACTAATGAAAGGTTTAGGTGCTTTGAAGAAAGAAAGAAAAGAAAAGGTGCATAATTTTACTCAAAGGTTTTCTACTTATCTTAAGAATTTCTCTGTAACTGATAAGCCCTCTGATTAGGTTCTGATTGAGTATTATACCTCAGCTTTGGGGCCTAACTTGGCTATGTTTGCAAAAGCTCAAGTTAAACCTACGTTATCAGAGGCTTATGAAGAAGCTGAAAGGGTGGAGGCTGAAAAACAAAGCATAGAAGATTATCCTGAGCAGGCAGGAGAGAAAAATTTTGGGAGGAAAACCTTATTATTGTCTAAGCCTAAAGAGGAGCAATCACATGATTTTGAAGGAATGTTAAAGATGATGCAGAATCTTTCCAAGAGAATAATATATTTGGAAAAGGAAAAAGAGGCTCAGAAATCTTATAAGCCTTACTACAAGAGAAGAGAGGATAATAATCAATCTAAACCTCCTCCACATAGTCCTGCATCAATGAACTTAACAGAGGTAGGTACGGATAATTTTTGCACTTTCCACCAGTAGCCCCATTCTGAAAAAAGTTCTCCTCAATGGATAAACTCAATGACATTAGTGATGAATCAGCTGTTGGATTCCAAATTAACAGAGGATAATGATGAGGAATAAAAGGGTGGTAAAGCCACAGAAAAACAAGAAAATGATGCCATGGTTTTATGGGACTGTGTCTCGCTTTTTGATACAGAAGTAAGTACTCTAAAACATGAGGAGATATCGGAAACAAATATGATAGCAGAAAGCCCGAATTTTGTGAATAAAGACAATTCAATACTCTCAAAGATCAAGAAATTGCAAGAGAATATAAAGAAACAACCAAAGAATAACATAGATGATGAGATACTTGAAATTACTAGTCAAGATCTGAAATAGGTCCACATGCTTGCTAAGCCTATTGAAGACAAGGTGGGTAATGTCAAGGAAAATCTCAAAACACCTAAAGAACCAGAGGAAGAGCTACCCATAGGAAACCGACCTATAGAAGAAGTTGTTGAAGCAAGTGTTGAAGGAAAGACTGGGTTTAAAACACCACCATTCCTTTTGACTTTGGAAATTTTGAATCATAAGGTGCACAACTCTTTGGTATAATCTGGATCATCAGTTAATGTTATGCCACTTGCAGTCTGCAAAAATATTAATGGGTAGCCTAAACCTACTACCTATGAGGTTACTCAGTTAGACAGGACTAATGTGAAAGTAGTCGGGGAGATGGAGGATGTCCTGATTTGATTATCTGCAAACGAAAAGATATGTCAGTACATTGACATTGTGGTAGTTGACATACCTGATGGTTATGGACTTATTTTGAATCAATATTGGTCAGCCATACTAAAGGGGTATTTTGCTTCAGATTGGTCACATTTGTGGTTGCCTCATAAAGGAATCCCAAATCAGATCAAAATATTAAGAGTGCCCTACATGAAACACACTGTCACGAAATTGGAAGGAAAAAATGAATCAACAAATTATGTATCGGGAAATTATCTAATTGAACTTGAACTGGGACACTTTGCATCAGAAGAATCCAGCAACCTTTCAGATACCCATCCCGATCTCCTTCAAGGTTCATGGGATGATAAGATTGATTGTAAATTAGTAGATGCAGTTTTTGTTTCAAGAACAGTAGAATTAGATAATGGTTAAGTATTTCTCATTTTGCAGTCAAGCCTAGCCCCTTAACTTACAAGTTGCTAGATCTATAGGGGTGGGCAGAGAACTGGCTAGTTAGTGGATTAGTTCTCAAATTATTTTTTTATTGTCTTGGTTTTTATTTCTTTATGACTTTGTACATAAATAAATTGATTTGGTTGGTTGCTGCTTGTTTTTAGTTAAATTTTATTTTTTGATTTCAATAAAAGAGGAAAACGTTTAGTTGCATGGAAAGCATTAGAATTCTAGATTAATTGAGATCTTTGGGTATAAGACTATATACTATTGTTTGATCTAATAGAATTCCCTCTAGTAAGTAGTTTTCCTAAATGGCTATGAACACATTGAAGTCCTGCTTAACCCCTGAAAAATAACTCAGGATCAAAAGGTCTTGAATACTATTTCGAGGCTCCATCCATTTCACATCTAAAAATGTCTTAGGGGATGACAGCAAAAGACCCACGGAAAGGAGGCAAGGTAAACAGTGTATTATATATAAATGATCTCATGACAAGAATTGAAAGCCTAAAGGATAATAAGAGTCAAAACTCCTAGAAAAGAGGAAATACCTATCAAAGCAAAGTACCGAATCATATAAGTACACAATTACCAAAAGTTCTTCTCCATCCGTGAGCTAAAAATTAAATACATCTCTCACACAAAAGGAAACTATGGATAGAGGACCCTGAATAAAAAATTAAGAAAGAAAGGCATGAGGAGGACTCAAAAGGACAAAAGGTTCACAAGCACACAAAGTGCAAAATGGCATGGGAATGAGGAACAAATGAATGTCTCTGTTTACCATATGTTACAATCCTTTGGTGTCCAAGCTGGAAGCTACCCAAAGACAGAGGTAAAATGAAACTCATCTACTTGGCCTCAAAATAGTTATCTTGACTTTGATATTTTGGGTTACATTTTCATAAAATTGGACTATCATCAATGTTTAAAAGTACATATATTTTCCATTGGAGAAATCTAGACATCTAGAAGAATTCAACATGTTTTTTTTATTGCTAAATGGTCTGTTACTCAAGACAGAGTTGATTCAAAGATCTAGGTTCACCAGGTAGTCGCTAATTGTTGCAGCTACAACTATTTCCCAATTTTCTAAAAATTTGAGACCCTCCTTTTAATTTTTGTCTTGTTTAGTTTGTTGGGATTGCTTAACTTTACTGTGAGTTTGATTTTTTGAGATTGGTTGTTGAATGAATATCTTTTTATGTTGATGCTACCATTTTGAATTTAAGTCTTGACTTACGGGTGATTTCTTATTTCGATGTCGGAATTTTTTTGAATTGTGAATCAGGGCCATAGTCACCTATGCAGCCACCATTGCAGAGGCTCAATAGAAAATGACCCAATCCAAAACCTTGTCTTTTGTCGATGTGCTTTTGTTTTATTCTTATTTTGGCGTTGTTGTTTCATCACCGTCGTAGCACTAGTACCTTATATTCCCGCCATTTCGGATGGCAAATCGCAAGTACCAAAATAAAATGTTTTACCTTTCCCAATCCCATGGTTTTCTTTCGTATTTTTGTTCTTGTCGTTGTCGGTGTCGTGTTGGACATTTGAATTGAGGAACTAGTTTTTGTGTGTCCGATCGCCGTCTTTTTCGTTTTCGCAAAATCCTTAGTCTGTTTATGTTCCACTGTTGTGGCTCTGGAATGGACTAGCCATCTGCCTTTTAGCTTTTCCTTTTGCCGATGTTTTATGTTCTATTTTTTTCCAATGGTTTGCTTAATGTTTCGTTCTTTTTCTCCGATTTTGACTGGTCTGTAGAACCTCTTGTATTTGTAACTTCTGTTGTTGTGGCTCTTTAGCGTACTAGTTGTCCGATGCTTTAGTAATTTCAGGGTCTGATGCTATAAGATTAATGTTTATTGTTTTATTTCATCACAGAACTCCTGGTCGGTCCATCACCCACCTTTGCGGCTCATTATTAGGTTTATCGCCGATGCCTTGGTTGTCTCACTACCCGATATGCATGTTTTCTCGGCAATTGTTTTCACCAAGGTATATATATATGTGGGATGGGGTGTTATTTTATTTTATCTGTATGAATTTGTGTATGCACTGTCCTTGTTGATTTGAACTATGAATCCATGCCTAGCTATCAAGATCTCGGGTGGCGTCTCCATGGAACTTTTAGATATTCTCCTTGTCGACTATAGTTTGTTGCCAGGTAGGCCAACCATGATTTTACCCTTTCTTTTGAGTTTTTGGATCTAGGGTCTCGTCTTTGGGTTAGGTTTTCCTGTCGTATTAGATGGGCATATATCTCTGAGTTTGTTTCCTATTAGCATAGTGTGGTCTACTTTGACAGTTTGCATACGGGGGGGGGTTTTCATTTTTTTGAGTGGTTTTTACAAAGCCGTTATGGGTTTTTGAACCCTATCCGTTTGTTTAGGGGATTGGTGCAAACAAGTGTTACGTTGTCTGCACTAGTTTTTCTAGGTGTGCATTTGGCCTTTTGGGGAGGGGAGGTTTTAGTTTTTTTACTATAGGCATTTACCCTGGTTTTGTTTGAAGTGCCGGAGGGTTTGTGTTTCGATTATTTTGGTTGCTCGCGTGTCTAGTTAGGGTCATTTTTTTTTCAAAGATGAGCCTCATGGATGGGATTTATGTTTAAGAGAGAGGTTAGAATGTGTTCTACTAAAAGTTGACGCATTTTGATTTAGGATTATTTTCGTTGAAGACGCCGAGGGTTTTAGTTTTGATCAAACTGGTTTTTCTTCACATAGTGCCATGTTTAGTCTCGTTGGTGGAGGTTTTACATGTTAGTGAGGTTATGATACATGTTTTTGATCATGATTAATTTTAATCGTGGGAACGATTTAGGATTCTTTGCAGACTTATCATTTTGCAAAAGTACTTGCTAGTTAATCCCAATTTTTGCATTTGCATAGGTTTAATTGTTGCAAGTACGGAAGAGGTATATGTTGATACAATTTTCTTCATTCTTTGAATACTGGTTAGAATCCCAAATAGCCTAAATGCATTTTGGTTTATGACAGGGCAACCTTTTTGAAGATGAGATGTTCAAGAGGCAGAAAAAGAAGGCTCCTATTGTTGAAGGGGAACCTAAGGTTGAAATTATTACAAAGGTTGAGTACATTTATGAATATACTAGAGCCCCCAACGAGGCAGAACCTGAATACAAGTGGGGCAATATTTATAGACTGATTTCAAACCAAGAAGTGCATGATACTGGGTTTGAATAATTAACAGTATATGCCAATATTGAAAAGTCTGCTTTGATGAAGATAGCTACCAGACCTGAGCTTTTCCCATGCTCTGAAGTGATTGGTTGGATTCTGCCTAGGGAAAACATGACTACTATGATTCTGGCCAATACTGCCAAGCAGGGCTATGCTGCTTATAGCCATGGTTATGTCTCATTAGCTTATCACTTACCTCCAGCCCAAGTTTACCTAATTGAAGCTTGGTTGAAAGAAAATAACTTAGACCTGGTTAAAACAGTAAAACGAATGATGATACCTGGTAAGAATTTTTGAAATAGGCCATCAGGGGAATATGACACATCTACTCTAAGAACCCCTTATAGGTTTATAGTGTTAATGCTGAACAGAATTTTTGGGAGAGCCCATGGTAAGAGTTTCAAGTTGGGTTGGGTTCCCATTATATTCTGTGTAGCCACCCAGGGGACTATATTCAACTGGGAAAACATTGTGTCTAACAGTCTCTCAACTTGCATTGCTTCAGCCCTCGGAGGTGTGTCTCAGAAAAAGTCTGAGTTCTACATGAGATCCATATTAATTGATTGTATTCTATGCACTCAGCCATTTCCAGACCTAAGGTGCATGTGGGAGAGGGATAAAACCCCTATGTACACAGCTTACAAGCTGTTATGGGCACACAAATATTACAGTCATTATAAAGAAATTTATGAACATTTTATTATGCCCTTGTATACGTTGATTTTCTTGAAAGAGTGCAATTGTATGTCTGAGGAGGCATTGAAATTCATTGAGGAGTATGCAAATTACTACTTGACTGATGAAAGGGTGTATATTAGGATGTATGGTTGCTCTAGGGCACCTTCTTTGCTTCCCAAATACGCCATTGATTATGTGGTGCACAAAGAAGCAGTCAGGCAGGTTTAATTAGATGGTATAGGGATTTTCCTCTTTGAACACAAGAAGGCATCCTATCCTCCCATACCTTTCAAGTTGGGCAGCTATAAATTTCCAAAGGTTAAATTAACTGCATATTTTGTACAAGAACTAGAGCATTTTCACTTTGGAGGGATGAAATTCCATAGAAATGATTCTCAGAAAAAAGTTGTGGAACATTGCAAGGAGGCCAATGTACATTTTGAATATAAGTACCATTGGGATAAGGATGAAGAAATTTTCAAAAATGCAGAAAATATGGCTACATTGAAAAGGAGATTTAAAAATAATATCACCACTCAAGGTGGTAAGGGCCAAGATGAACAGAATAAAGCTGATGAAGAGGAGGCCAGGAAAAGAGAGGAAGATGCTAGGAAACTAGCACTGGAGGCCGAGAGTTGGCTTAAGAGTGAAGAAGAAGAAAGGAAGAAATATGAACAAGAAGCAGCAAAGAATGCAGAGGAAGTTGTAAAGAAGGAAGAAGAAGAAAGAAAAAAGAAAGAGGATGAAGAGCTAAAGAAGAAGGAGGCTGAAAGTCTGAAGCTAACAGGGTCCACAATAGATCAAAAACCTTTTGACCCTGCAAAGACTCAAGAAGTGCAAGATTAGGATTTCCCTAACTCTCAAGAACCTGCTGCAACTGCTGGTAGCAATTTGGGCAGGTTGTTGTTGCTAAATTAAGGCCGATACCTTTTGAACAAAAGAAAGGGGAAGAAGTCCCAGATTTCAGTACCATTTTTTATGACAGAGAAAAGAAGAGGATTGTGAAAAGGACTGAGAAGAAGGTTGAAACAGGTGGACAATCAGGGACAATGGTCACTGATAAAATCTTGGTACATGGGATAGACAAGGACCCAAGACTGATAATTCGAGCAGGAGCAGCATTGATCCACGCCACTGAAGATAATGTAGATTGAATAATGACAAACCTTGAGTAATCAAGGAGAAATGCTACCCAATTAATGGACACTTTGAAAAAGGAAAGGGATGAAGGGAACAAATTAAAGAGAAAGTTTGAAGACATGTGAAATGAAATGAAGTCTTCAAAAGTAGAGCTTCAGTCCCTTCGAGAAGACAAGATGTCTTTGGAGGTTTCCATTGAAAAGATAGGAAGCGATGCTCAGGATAACCTAGCAAAATTGCAGCAAGAGTATCAGGGGTTAACTACAGAAAGGGATGGACTAAAAACAACATATGAAAACCTTAATGCAGAAGGAGACTAACTGCAAAGCAAAGTTGGGGAGCTAGAAACACAAAGGGCTACCATGGAGGAGATATAAAAACAATTTTGGGTGCAAGCAACAGAGTTAAAAGGAAAAATTGCTTCACTAGCAGCATCATTGAAAGAGGCCAAGGAATAGCAAACCAGTATTCAGCCTTTTAAAGAGCATGTCCTAACACAAAGAAGTATAATGCACCGGCTGCAGGTGTCCATAGAAGAAGAAAGATGTAGAGTCTTGTAGGTAGATAATAGATTAGAGGAAATTTTAGAGACTACCTCGTATTTTGTAGATAGGTCTCAGGACATTTTGGAAGTCCCGACTGGACGAATAGGAAGGATGGAGGACAATAAATAGATTCCTGCAGACTTTCCATCCAAATATCAACAAAGCCTAAAGCGGTATTATGACTTGTTGGAATTTTCAATAAACATAGCGAAAGAGTTCAAGAAGGTTGTAAAGAAGACAAGAGGATCTTTCACCGAGTATTACAGAAGGGTGCTGATCACTTACAACCATTGCCAGATGGATGCTGAACGAAGATTAGATGCATTTCCAGAACATGTGCCATTCATAGGAATGTTGCAGAGCAGATATCAGGAGGATGAGCAGAGGATTTAGCAAGTCAAGGTCCTGGATGAACAGATCTTGAAAGATGAAGTGGTTCATTTAGCAGTCAGTGTACAATTACTTGAGGATCAATTACGCCTACGCTCAGCAAGAATTGAAGTGATTGAAAACCAGGCTGCAAAGTTTGAAATCAACATTTGTTTTCTCAAGCCTTCTGAATTTGAGAGCATAGCATCAGAGGCCCAAGCATGGAAAAAGTTCCTAAATAATCAAGTAGGGCCCTCTACTTAAAGTGCTTTATTAGTTTGTTTAAATGTAATATATTGTAAATTGTATGAGCACTCAATATAAGACAATTTTGGGAGATGAAACGTTGGGGAAGCCCGGGAGTCATTTGGGGCAGCCCAAAAAGTTTTCCTTTTGTATAATTATAGGGGAGTTAGATAGAGAAAGGGATTTTTCCCAGTTAGACTTGTGACAACACATTGTAAGAGGAACTATTTATTTTTGCAATAGATAATTACAATTTTGCATGTTGGAGAAAGATTTGGTGGAATGTTCAAATGCTGTGTAATGGATGTTGTTGAAGGGGAACTATTTCATTTTCAGCTTTTATTCATTAACTGTGAGATCACTCTAACTTGTTGAACCTATGTTCTTCTATGAATGTTCTCTGGTTGATTTTATGATAATTTCCACTATGAGTAATGAATGTTTTCACAAACAATGGGCTATCTTGATGTTCATCTATCTATTCATGTTTATGTGTCTTGAAATAAGAACAACTACCTGCGATTTCTCTTAATACATGAACAGTAATAAATTACTCATTAAATGATAATCTCACTCCCTAGGGACAGTTTAGTTAGTTAGTTAGTTTTATTTCTGGCTGTGTGTGATTTAGATGCGAGAGAGCTTAAGACAAGAGGTAAGAACCTGGGAATCACATTGTGACTGCTCCTCATACTCTTGATCAATCTGCATTTTTAGATAGGCACTTGCATATCACACTTAAAGCTGAAAAATACAAAAATATACACGGTGGACCGGGATGCAACCGGTAAAATCTTTTATTTTTGTTACCTGACCTACGGTAGCCGAACCGTAAATAGGACGGGTTTCCCATACCAAACAGTCATGGGCTAGTTGGGAATGTTGACTGGGGAGAATCCCTTGCTGTTGTTGCCTACAATTTTCCAAGCCTCAACAATGTCCTTATCATTGATTGATCATATCTTTCCTTAATTGTTCAACATAGAGGGTGCTAACACCTTGGACTACCATAACATCAATACATATAGTTTTTCCTCCTAAAGTGATAGGAAAATAAGGAAGGATCCCTAAAGGTGCAATAGGTCTTTGATTAAAATCTAGTATCTGATTAGTGGCTGGCACAAGTTGAGGAGAACCTATAGCTTTTGAAATAGGTGAGGATAGAATACTAACATAAACCCCCTCATTAACAATAGTGCAGATTATTCTCTTAGCAGTAACTCACACATATATATGGAAAGGAACACTCGAATGAATATGAGATTATGCTAGATTACTCCAATCAAAGGAAATAATCTCAGTACTTGGAGAGGATTCTATTGAAATAGACAGGATTTCCCCCTCCGTAGAACAATCAAAACTAACTATGAAAACTTCAATTGGTTGCAGTTCACTCTCGACAGGAAGAGAAGGGAAATACGAAGACTAAGTCAAAGTGGATCTAGAACAAATAAGCACACAATACAATCTACTTTCCTAGATCAATAGATATGAAAGTTAACAGATAGATCACTTACCCTAAGTCTTCACATCCTTTTCCTCTTTGTTGATCCAAGCTCTAGAGCTCTCACATCTCAAACTGCAATACCCTATAGAGCAAATGGAAAAAGTAAAATAGTGCAAGCATATCTAAATATGAATTGATCTAAGCTAGTAGTTAAGGAAGAAATTTCTAAACATTATTAACACAACAATATTTATGGAAAAATTTTATATTATTGTAATAATGGGAAATACATAGAGAAAGAATGTTACAACCTAAGCCTCAATATTGTAACCTTCCATCCAACAATCCAAAGAAAGAGATATAGTTTTCCTCCCAAAGTATGAATAGGGATCACCTAAGAAATTCCACCAGCATAATAGTACTATAGTCCTTCCTCCCTCACCATGGAGAGAGGCTTCATATTTATAAGGCTAAAGAGATAGAGTAGGTTGAATATTGATGGGAGAGGTCTAAGGGATCCTCCCATTAGGTTAGAGAACCAAATTCCAACCTTCTTAGTAACTAGGGATAGCCTTCCATGTCACCAAGATTCGAGAAACTGCTAGAAGCTTCAAATTATCCACTCTAATCATCCCTAGCGCTCCCTAAATGAAGGCTAAGAGCTCCAAAGGAGGGATGGTGCATGCTGCAAGAGGGCTAAGTGTGCCAATGGCACACCTTGTCAATTCTATAAGTGTGCCACCTAGGTTATGGTGATGTGCCATATAAGGTAAGGTGTGCCATCCTACTGAAAGGAGGAAGAATAATAGGGACAACTTCATACTCACTGTATTTTAGCTAAGGTAACTTGAGGGGTTTAGGAACAATGTTGATACATGGCTAATGATAACCATATTTAGGTATAATAGGAATTCCTAGGGACAATTTTAGCACATTTCAGGATGTATGCGGGTGATCGTGGTGCAAGTTGTGTATATGTGGGTTATATACTTGTGGCCCATGTATGTGTGTGTGTGTGTGTGTGTGTGTGTGTGTGTGTGTGTGTGTGTGTGTGTAAGGGGTTCCACTAGAGCATCAGGGTCATAGTGAGAAAAAATGGGTAAAGGTAGCCTGCATAGGGACATGGATAAACCATCAAAGCATGATGTATCAGGTCTATAAAATCACACTATAAGATACTCTATGAACCTATGACATAAAAAATGCATTTGTGGGATGTTAAACACCATTCCTAATTTAACTAGGTATTAAATAATGCCTCCAAAACTCCTTTTTTTGGATCCTCATGCCAATATATCTTTCCTTGATTAAAAAACCCTATTATCACTAGATATCCTAGGAATTCATTTTTTCCATAACATTTTTTATTTTAAACCTTAGTATAGTACCATGGACTAAATTTTTTGACCCATGGAAAACTTCTAGAGTAAAATATGGAACCTTAGTGAGAGAAAATATGAAGAATAGGAACAAAATACAGACCAAAGGTCAACTTGGTACATAGTTATTCAATCACTGACAATTAATACCTATTCACACCAATTTGTCTCAAAAAAATATTGGATTGAAACCTCCTTCACATATAAATCACAGTTATTCAAACACTAATATGAGCTCACAAACAATAATATTTACACCCACATCAGATATAGAGTACATATTTAAACCCTCAATACCCAATTCAATCCCCTAGATACATAATTATAAACCCCCCCTAATATCTATATGTTTTTAATACATTAAAAGTAGGCCTTGGCCCTTATATACTAAGGAATATCTTACTTCCAAGTTTTTAGATTATTAAATACCCTAATATGAATTCGTGTGCTATATTATTGATTACTTACTCAACACCTTGTGAGCTCAACCTTCTTTCCATTTTGAGTGAGTTGTGGTAAGCAACATATTTACACCAAGTTGAGCTACGTGGTAAACATGAATAATCACTACATTTTTATGCTAAATTGTACTAATACAAACAATAATAAGTGCATGGTTGAATAAACTAGAGAGGCGTCTTTAGTCATATCATACTAAAGTCCATTACCCACATTGTCAAAGAAGTGTGAGCATGTATACTCTAATAATATCTAACAAAAAAACTATAATTGTCACCTTTCCATTTTTGAAGTTGTTGCTACTAATAACTTGATCGATTAGTTAACTATTTTCTCCTAAGCCTATTTTCCTTCTCTTCAAACTAGTCTTTTTTAGACAAATCATCTTATCTAAAACACTAACATTTCTTCTTATTCTTTTCCTTCCTAGTTAATTTATGACTGTCTGTTAATTGCATCCTTCTATCAATGAAATACTTATGATTTAAATCTCAATTTTATCCATGGATTTATTCTAGAATGTCATTTTTACCGATTCCCCTATAATTGTGTCAATCCCTTCCCTCAATTAAATCAATATGTTTCTTTCTATCAAACTTACCTTCATCAAGTGAACTTTCATGTTCCCTAATTAATAGAGTTTATAAAGACTTAAAGGGATATCCTTTATCATCTTTCCTTGAGCTATAATTTTCACAGAATGTGGGACATAAAACATCATCAAGTGTTTTCAAATTCATCATGATCAATTCCATCAGATAACCATGTATTTTTGGTAAGTACTTTCCACATTTTCCTAAATTTAACTATAGATCCCTACTAATGATCCAAATAATCCTAGCTCTTATCAAAAGGGAGAGGTTGGAGAGAGATCCATTTTTTTTCTAATGTTGCATAAACTAATAGCTTTTGTCAATCTTACCAAATAAATTCTTCATTTTGTTCTCAAGTCACTTAGACAACCAATCTCACTAGTGTGCAATTTCATCTCCCTTGAGATTTACATTGTTATCCCACCTACAAACTTATCCTTGTTTCCATTGAACAACCATTTATTATGATCATATTTTCAATCAATGATAAAAATATTGTCAGTGTTTGAGAAATACATAAATATTCTTGAACTTTAAAACTTTAATCCACAATTACAGTGTAGATATATCTCATAAACAATTCATACACAAGAATTCAATCCATAAGACACATGATGTACCCTAGGAAAACCCACAGGGAGTTCACTCAGTGAAATTGTTATATAACACATCCATTCACATGATATTAAAGAATATACCTAGTTTCACTAAATATGGGAAAATCCCTCATAAAATTTTATTGTTGAACCCACTTCCCAATATACCTTTCAAATTTAAAAAAAAAACTATTTTCATTGGATATTGTCGGTGTCCATTTTATCAACCGATTTTTAATACCCCCTTTATATCAAATTATCAAGTTGTAACAAACAAGATCCCTAATGCATATGAGTATAAGCATACATGATTCTAAGTAAATAATATTATAATGGTACTAATGATCCCATCGGGATTACACATGTGACTGATAAATTTGTAGCATTGTATAGTGGAATATAGTAACAAAATTGTAATGTGGAAGGAAAAATGCGTAAAAGGAAACTAAGTCAAGAGATCAATATAATAAAGAATATAAAATATTGTAGTCCAATAGTTAGTGCAATTCTTAGAAAATATGAGAATTCTAGATGTTTCACGCCACAACTTGCTAATCTACTAATTTTATATCATGTAAATAAAAGCATATCCATAGAGATATCATGTTCTCTATAACCTTAATAAAGTAAATTCCATAAAAATGAAAAATTGAAACCCTTTCATGGATGAATTTCCTTACCTTTATACACAAAAAAAACATTATTTATGTTTTAACCCATATTAAAATAGAAAATTTATTATTACTATCCAATAACACCATATCATCATGTGGATATCTTGGATTTGGTTCATTCACAAAATGCAATGTGTAATAGTCCAAATTTGGACCTAACACTTATGGGTATAAGTCCCATCATAGGTGATATTGATTTGATGTTTATATTTGGTATATTGGGTATAATACCCCACTGCACATGAGTATGATGATTTGTTTTATATATTGGGCATACGCCAATGCATATGTTTTATTTATCATGTATGTGATTTCAAGTGTTGGGCGTGGACCCTGAAGCACATGAGTGATTTGATGTTTGTGTTGGGTGTGGACCCTGAAGAACATTAGTTATTTTATGTTTATGTTAAGCGTGAGATCTAGAGCACATGAGTGATTTGATGCTTTTGTTGAGCGTGAGCTCTGGAGCACATAAGTGACTTGATGTTTCTGTTGAGCACAAGCTCTCAAGCACATGAATGATTTGACAATTGTATTGAGTGAGAACTCTGAAGAACATGAGTATTTGATGTTTGTGTTGAGCATCATTTCTGGAGCACATGAGTTATCAAACATTTATGTTGAGAATAAATCTTTGAAGCACATGAAAATATAATAATTGGAAGTGTTGGGAATAAGACCTGGAGCATTCCAAATTGATGTTGAGCATAAGTTCTGTAATTTTAGATCCTTGGTCATTGTATCCCTAAGTGTATTAAACAAGTACATCCTAGCATTAGTGTTGAGAGAGAGGCTCTAGAATTGCACTAAAGTGTAACTCCACATTTTTAACATTGAGTATGGGCTCTGAATAAGGATAAGAATTACT
This sequence comes from Pseudotsuga menziesii, assembly GCA_001517045.1. Classification (NCBI taxonomy): domain Eukaryota; kingdom Viridiplantae; phylum Streptophyta; class Pinopsida; order Pinales; family Pinaceae; genus Pseudotsuga; species Pseudotsuga menziesii. The sequence goes on along the minus strand of LPNX010253721.1, from coordinate 918,682 downwards.
AAAAATTAATTATATTGAGTGAAAATGAATCTGATAAAACATCGACCTCATCTTACTTATTTTTAAGTTGATTAAATGAAATTTTGAATTTATGTTTTTCATCAAGCACGGAAGAACTATCACGATATACGAGGTAATCCAACATGCAAGGAGGTTTAGAGCTTCCTAACTTAGATAACCAACCCTACCTGAAAGCCTTAACAAAAGTAATGATTATAAGCTAAAGAAAGTACCATGTGATTTGGGATCATGCAATATGATACCCAAAGTAAAAATGTTAAACAATGATATATGTATATATATAGTTCATATATGTTATGAATGAAATATTAACCGTATGTATTGATAATAGTAACTATAAATAATAACTAAACAATCTATGTATTATTATTTATTAAAATAATTAATTAAATATTTAATACCTAAAAGAGTCAAAATGGGAACTAGTCAAAGAGTTCCTAATTCAAGTTAAATAAATATTAAATTCGCATAAACCAAGGAAAAGATTATTTCAAGAAAATAAATGATTCTTGATCTAACTAAAATTTAACTGTCCTTTTTCCTAAAGACTGTCTATAAAGACCCAAGGCAAAGAAAGGCTTGGGGATCTCATTCTATTCTATCTGATCATTATTCTCTTAAGAATTTAGGGAGATCATTTTCCAAAAAGAAAATCAATCTAGTACAGAACCGAATATTCCAAATAGGTGAAGCCTTACCTTTAGGAGCTCTAGACTACTTGCATGTTGGAACCCAACTCGAGGGGATACGAATTGAAACCGGGAATAGTTCTGGATCATGGTTGGGTGGAACATGGTAGTTCCCAAGTTATTTGGTTGACATATTTCAGGTTACAATTGTCTATGATCTTATTTATTATGTGTTTTTGAGTGTCCAGGGTTCTAGCCATTAAATAACTACAAATTGCAGGTATGAGGTTTTTACCTTCTCTACAATTCTTACAGATTTTATTAAAGTAGAGTTTATAATCTTGAATGAAAATATGTATATTGTATGTTTTCTTCATCTAGGTTTTCCTTTTGTTTACAGAGACTTAAAGCATGAACTATTTGTATATAAACCCTAGGAGTAAATGCTATGCTACAGGTTGATTTATTTGCTTAAACATCAAACTCAACCATTATTACCTAGCTAGGAAAATATAGTATATATTCTTTTAGTATTTTTTTAACTTGTCAAACATGCATATCTTAGATTTTAAAACTCTAATTATTCAAATAAACTAGCTATTGAAATTCTGCTCAAACTTTAAATTAAACCAGAGAATTCATTAAAACAATCTGTTTACAAAATTATAAACATGCAGACCAGAGATCCAATCTCTAAGTTCTTGAAATTAAAACTATGACCAAAACATTTAAATAACTATTAAACTACAAACTAAAGAAAACAAAATAACCATAGCTTGAATCTCTTAAAACCATTTAAATCAAATTGTCAACATATATTCCAAACGCTGGAATATTTCCTATTTCCAGCGAGCATGCTATTGTTTTCCACATAATAAATAAACCATAAAAATCATATCGAAACGCCAATCAAAACCTTTAAATGAGAATTATAAATTCATGCTACAAAAGCATTAAACACTGCTAAGTATTATTAACCTATCCCAGCCATCGAATCCTCTCAAGGATTGGCTATAGGATTTCATAATTTCATTCCAAATATTTTAACCTGGCCCAGCCATCAAAACCCATGAAGGTCTTGCTATAGGTGGTTACATAGATTTATATCAACAACTACAACGGTAAACAGATAATTAAAACTAACTAATGACATAAATGAAATTATCGAGACAGATTCATTTCCTGTGCATCGCTCTAGTGGAATCTCGTTGATAAAACCATAATCTCACATTAACAAAACTAATTTTTACACATCTGTTCATTTAAATCAAAATACATCCAGGATCGACTCCAGTGAGATACCCAAACCAAAACTATTCAAACAACAAACTTATTTCATCAAATAGCCCAGTATCGAATCCTATAGGCACCATTAATAAAACAAAACAAAAATGCCACGAAATATACAATAAGGGTTTCGCCTCTTAGGCTGCCCGAAAGGTCTTCAATATAAACCAACAATTTAAACAAAATAGAGCTACATTATTTACATCCTCGCAGACTCACATTAAAACAAAAACACATAAATATAGGCTAGGTATCCACGCCAAGGGTCGAGCGAAGCTTCAATGCTGATGGATGTAAGGTAAGACCCAACCACAACATTAAATAAACTCAAACATCTATGATTTTACCACTATGATAATACATTGCATAAAACACATAGTTAATCTATCCTCGGTTCCATTACAAGCAATGACACTGTAAGAAATGAAACACACCATTAAAATATAAACACGGAGTTTCCATCGAAATTAAACAACTCATTACAAATCATTGGAGAAATTATAAACAGATTCGAGCCAAGAATCAGGCAGTCAAGCTCTTATTTCCAAAAATGTTTAAATATGGAAATGCCATGGATAAGACTACACAATCGCATCATTGTATGCACAACAACTATCAAACCCCAACCCACAAAACTACACAGCGATACATTTCCCCACCTAGAGTTTGAATCTTTGTCAAAACAAACACACAGTGGTAAGGGCATTTCCAATTTCGGGGATTACCTAAATAATGGTTGCGCAACCAACCTATGGCACCACTATCAAGCCACAAAACAACCACGCTCTGTCACCTGCACAAACCTACACAAATTCTATCAGGAGTATGCAAGCTAAATCATAATCAAACCAAAACATTACATTGTGCAGATGACCTTGCTTACCTTACGAATGAGCGGGAAGGTTGTTTAGTTGCGCAACATGGCTCCCGGAAGAAGGAGGCCACCCAAACCAAAAATACTGAAAGACCAAGTGAATAAATTTTCAACCCTAACTAGCCCTTGAGGAATTCTTCCCGTGCTTTCCAAGAAGAATTTAGGTCGCCACTTTGCCCACCATTGTTCATCAAATCGAAACACACAACTCTATAGTTTCGCTCACGCCGTGGATCCATAGTTCACCACCCACCAACATTAAACCATAAAACCCTAAAATAATGCACTATTACAAAGTTTCTATGGAATATGAAATATGTTATAAACCATAAATCCTTTTACCATATAGTTTCCAAAGGATATATTACTAGGTAGTTAAGGTTTTAAACCTTAGCATAAAAATGTATACCATAAATTTTATAAACATGCATACAATTAATCTCTTAGGAACCTTATGAACATAGGAATTAGGTACAGTTATGCCTAGGACTCTAGTCCTATTCTCACCTAGATTTGAACATGAGTAGTGTAGTGTAGATGTAGTGTCTTAGATGTATGATGTTTTTAATTACCACGGTCATAGAGAGAGTTAACTGACAAAATGACCTGCACAAGAGTAGGAGCCTGAATTATTTCATGACGAACTAAGTAATCCCCTTAGAAATAGGAATCCTTACCTTTCTGAGTGGTCCCTCAAGAGATAAAACCCCACCACTCCACCCCTTGAAATACGAAGGAAAGTTAGCCTCTTACGAATAAAATGATAAATGAATTTAAAGACATATAAAATAAAAGTAAATTGTAACATAATGTAAGCGTCAACAAATGTCCACATCTAGTAGATAGGAACAATAACCATACAGACAAGTCCAAGTAACACAATAGCATCACATAAGCACATCATCATCAGATAGGAAAACGCGTAGAGGGAAAACAAATTACGACACTTAGGTTCAGTATACAACCAAGTTTTATTCCGCAGAAGTTTTAAACTATGTCCTTGAATTTTAGTATTTTATTAGCCTACGAAATTTTTTATTTATTGAAGAATTTAGGGACATTACAAGTGATATCAGAGACCAGCTTCAAACACTAAGAGGCCTATTGGGCGCTACCAAAAAATTTGTTGCAGAATTAAATTATTCCCAAACTGTATTTGAAATTTTGTTAACTAACATAAAATTATTTGTGTCGCTAAATATTTTGACTGCAGGATTCAAGAATAGTTCATATCATGAACATGGAAGAAGACAATAGCTGGTAAGGAAATATGAATACCTCCACATGGGAAGAAGAACTTGTTGTTGAATTAAATTCTAATATACTAAAAACCATACAAAGTCTGCAAGCAGACTTGCAGAGTTTCAAAGATGATAATATGAATGAAAGAAAAGAGAAGAAAGCAATTAATGAATATTTACTATGGAACATGATAGGAGGAATCCTGCATGGACTCATTCAACCAAAAAATCCAATAAATATTTTTATCATAAATGGGCCATCAACCCAAAAGAAGAAGGAAAAGAAGAAAACCCACCTGAAGCTTCGGAAAGAGATTATCACAGTCTTTCCAGTGATAATTCCCTTTCTCCTTGTAGAATGAAATAGAGGAATGATGACAACCTCCAAGGAGAGTTCAAAAATATAAGAGCCCCAACCTATGGAGGAGAGATGAACACTGGGGAGAAAGCTGAAGAATGGCTTCTAGGTATGAGAAAAATATTTCGAGTACACAACTACTCTACTAATATGAAAGCCCGTCTAGACATTTATAATTTAAATATAAAAGCAACTATATCGTGGAGAGACCTGAAGCATACCAAAAAGGATGCGGTAAAGGAAATCCGATGGAGTAACTTCTGTATAATTTTTTAGGAGAAATACATGTCTGAAATATTCTTTGACGGGAAGGTGAAATAATTTCACAAGTTAAGTATGGGTTCCATGACCATCAAAGATTTCATTAAAATATTTTTGGATATTTTACATTACGTACCTTACATAAAGGACAAGAAAGTGATAATACATCAATTTTTAGGATTTCTTCCTCCCAATTTTCGAGAGAGAAATGAATTTGAAATGCCTAAAACTATGGACACTACCCTACACAAAGATAGCGTTTTCTACGAGCATGGATAACTAATGCAGGAAAACATCAACAGAAGTCGAGACAGGTCTAGGACCTTCTTGGACAACTGCAAACTAGGTTTCAACCCACTACCTTACAGAAAACAAAACAACAGTTTTCCAGCCAATAAGAACTTCAACAAGACAGGTACAAAGCCAAATTTACCAGCACCAAATGTCAACATGCCAGTAGAAAATGGGGGAGGCAATGCTACCCCACTGCAAATCAAATTCTAGAAATTCCAAGGACCCCATTATGCCAGAGATTGTAAAAACAAGGCTAATGCAGTCTTGCACAATTTACAAGAAGAAACAACGATAGAGGACATAGCTAACACATTGAGGATTTATGCAGCTTTGGATGGCCGACATGCAGACCATCATGATAGTATGGTTGAAATAGAAGGTAAGGTTTCAAACAATTCTATTTCAATTTTGATTGACCCTGGTGCTTGCCGAAGCTATGTATCACCTAAAATTGTTGAGTTATGTAAACTAGACAGAGTTAAACATGAGAGACCATGGTTAGTACAGTTAGCCATGGGTATGAAATGAAAGGTTTCTGAAATAGTTAGATACTATGAGGTAAACTTGAATGGTTTCCCTACTAGGATAAATTTGAAAATTTTACCCTTAGGATCCTACGATGTACTTATCGACATGGACTGGTTGGAACAACACCACATCATGCTCGATTGTCTACCCAAGTCAATCTTCTGCACATATAGCTAAGGGAATTAGACCAAGAATCCAGGCATACCTAAGAAGGTTTCCGTTAGGCAGGTATATTCCTTACCAATAAAGAAGTTCATTAGAAAAGGTTGCAAACTGTTTGCAGTAAACATCCAGGTTGTAGAAGTTGAGATAGAGCAGCACATCAAGGACTTTCTAGTTCTCGTAGACTTTATGGATGTATTGCCTGAGGAAATACTAGTATTACCACCAAAATGAGAATTAGAGTTTTCCATAGAACTGACACCAGGGTTAGTTCCGGCTTCAAAATCCCATACCGCATGAGAACACCAAAGTTGGTGGAGCTCAAGTTGCAGTTGCAGGAGTTGATGAAAATGGTTATATCTAACCTAGTGTGTCTCCTTGGGGAGAACCTATACTTTTCGTAAAGAAGAAGGATAGTACGATGCGAATGTGCATTGATTACCACCAACTTAAGAATATTCCCATCAAGAACCGTTACCCACTCCCTAGGATAGATGACTTGCTCGATCAAGTTGGGGAGATAAGATATTTTCAAAGATCAACCTATGGTCCAGTTACCATTAGGTACAGATCCATGATGAAGATATTCATAAAACATCCTTTTGTACGCGATAAAAACAATACAAGTTTGTAGTAATTCAATTTTGGTTGACCAATGTACCCATGAATTTTATGTGTATGATGAACAATATCTTCAGTAAATACCTAGATAAATTTGTATTGGTATTTATAGATGCAATCCTAGTTTACTCTAAGAGTAAAGCAGAACATGAGGAGCATCTCTGCATAGTAATCTAGGTGTTATGGGAACACCATATTTACCCTAAGTTTTGTAAATGTGATTTTTACAAACCACAGATACAGTACCTGGGTCACATCATCTCCAAGAAGGGGATAGTTGTAGACCCAAAAAATATTAAAGCCATATAGGATTGGCCTACCCCTACTAGTGTCACTGACATTAGGTGATTTTTGGGATTATACTGTTAGTACCGAAACTTCATCGAGAAAGTTTTGAGGATTTCTTGTCCTGTGACTGCTTTGCAAAAGAACGAAAGAAATTTCTTATGGACAACCAAGTGAGAGGAAATTTTTTAGAAGCTTAAAAATATTTTGACAGCTGCACTGATACTACGAATGGCGGATCCAATGTGGATTTCATTTTTTGCATGGATGCAAGCAAGGAAGGACTTGGAGGAGTCCTCTTGGATAACAAATGCGTGATCCATTATGAATTGCAGAATTTAAAGGAACACCAACAGAACTATCCCACCCATGATATTTAGTTATCACCCATTATCCACTCCTTCAAGATGTGGAGGCACTACCTCATGGGGAAGAAATTTCTTCTAAAGGAAGATAACATGAGTCTGAAGTATTTATTTGATGAACCAGATCTAAATGCCATCCAGGCCATATGATTATCCTTCCTTAGTGAGTACCATTTCAAGTAAAAGCATATAAAGGGCAAGGAGAATAAAATTGTTGATGCTTTAAGTCAACGATATCATATGTTATATGAGGTAACTTTAAGTCAAACCAATTCATATTTGCAGGAGAAGATTAGAACGAAAAACGGAGTGGACCGTTTCTATGTTGAAATCCTCAAGAAATTCTAAGAGGATAGGTTGGTTCAACAACAAAAAGAGTATAAGGTAGACGAGACCAGACTATTGTGGTCCAAATAAATATTCTATGTTCTGGAAGGAGGGGACATCAGGTCCAACATCCTCATAGAATTTCATTGAAAACCCTACTTGAGGAATCTGGGATATCAAAGGATGATATTTTTAGTAAAGAAACACTTTTATGGCATAAGTTAAAGGCCGACATAGCGTTGTTTATCACAAAATGTCAAGAATCTCAACTATTCAAACCTGAGCACCAACATCCTTCAAGGTTGCTGCACCCGTTACCTATTCTGGAATGGAAGTGGGAGGTCATTAGTATAGATTTTATTATGGATCTACCAAAAAGAAAGAAGAAAAATGATTATATATTTGTAGTGGTTGAAAATTTATCAAAATCACACTTCATCCCAGTAAATTCAAACTAAAAAGCAGTTCACATTGCCGACATCTTCTTAAAGAGATATCTAGATTGCATGGGATACCCAAGGAGATCATCTTGGATCGAGACATGAATTTTACCAGAAAATTTTGGATATCCTTATTCTCTGGATTAGAGACGTATTTGAACTTTGGTACTTCTTACCATCCGCAGACAGGTGGGAAGACAACATAGATAAACCATATTTTAGAATACATGATTAGGATGTATGTTATAAACAACCCCACCAAGTGGGAGGATTATCTGCATCTCACAGAATTTGCAGATAACAATGGATAACATACCACCACCAAGATGAGTCCCTTTGAGGTACTCTATGGTCCAAGGTGTAGAGCACCGGGTACTTGGAATAGCTCGGTGGACAGGCTCATGTTAGGGCTCGATTTACTAAAGGACTTTGAACAATTGATCACCAAGGTCCAACAAAACCTTAAAGAAGCACAAGACTACCAGAATAGTTATGCGGATAATAAAAGGAAAGATAAATATTATCAAATCAGTGAACATGTTTACTTAAAAGTAAAAGAAAAAAGAATCTCATCAAGCTTCTGAAGGTGCAGAAAGTTGGCACCAAGATTTTAAGGACCCTTTGAGATATTGGAAAAGAGAGGGCCAGTGGCATATGAGTTATCTTTACCTAACCATATAAAGGCTCATAATTTTTTCCACGCATCCTTATTGAAGAAATATGTGTATGATACTAAACATGTTATTGATTGGTCCTTGCTACATGTGTAACTTGAAGGGTAGTTTGTATCTGAACCCCTTCATATACTGGACAAGAGAGAGGTGCATCTCAGGAGGCACACCATAGTCTAGTTGAAAGTGAAATGGAAGCACTTTGAAGCTGATGAGGCTACTTGGGAGAATGAATCCACCACGAGAGAGGATTACCCCACCATATTTCATGATTTCATTCCTACTCCCTAAAACACTAGGGGCAGTGTTGTTCTAATCAAGGAGGGATGTAATATTCCATATTTTGACCTAACAATTATGGGAATAAGTCCCATTGCATGTGATGTTGCTTTGATGTTTATATTTTGTATTGGGCATAATACCCCGCTGCACATGAGTATGATGATTTAGCATGTATGTGATTTCATGTGTTGGGAGTGAACCCTGAATCACATGAGTGATTTGATGTTTGTGTTGACTGCAAGCTATGGAAAACATGAGTGAATTGATGTTTGTGTTGAGCACAAGCTCTGCAGAACATAAGTGATTTGATGTTTGTGTTGAGTACAAGCTCTGAAACATATGAGTGATTTGATGATTTTGTTGAGCAAGAGATATGAAGCACATGAGTATTTGATGTTTGTCATGACCATCAGCTCTAGATCACATGAGTTATGAAACATTTGTGTTGAGAAGAAAGCTTTAAATCACATGAAAACATAAGAATTGGAAGTATTGGGAATAAGCCCTCGAGCATTCCAAATTGATGTTGAGCATAAGCCCTAGAACATCGGATCCTTGCCCATTGTATCCCTGGGTGTATTATACAAGTACATCCTAGCATTAGTGTTGAGAGAGAGGCTTTGGAATTGCACTAAAGTGTAACTCCATGTTTTTAGCATTGAGTGTGGGATCTGAATAATGCTAGGAGTTACTGAAATTAATTATGTTGAGTGAAAACAACTTTGATAAAACATCAACCTCATATTACTTATTTTTAAGTTGATTAAATGAAAATTTGAATTTTTGTTTCTCATCAAGCACTGAAGAACTACTACGATATACGACCTAATCCAACATGTAAGCAGTTTTAGAGTTTCCTAACTTAGTTGACCAACCCTACCTGAAGGCCTTTGTTATCACTCCAGGAAGCTCCTCTAGGTTGTAGCTCGAGGATGCCTGGTAACTTAAACTATTTTTTGGGTTGTTTCTAAATTGGATCAAGTCGGATAACCTATATAACCTCTCACTCTCAAGATATGCATGAAGCTCACTCAATCACAACGCTTTTAGTTACAACTTCTTCAGTAGTTTGACAAAAAGGTGCAAGGATGGAGAACTCACCAGGATGGCAGACTTACACACATAACACATGCATATAAATGGCTAAATCTTGTTGAGGATGGTGTTTATAAATCAAATATCATTAAATAACCAATAGGATGACAGCTATCAGCCCTTTAATAAATCTAAAAATTACCTAAATGCACATTCAGGAAATAAACATAGTAAAGAAAGAGATGGTTGAACAAATCACAACAAAAGAGCTTATACTTAGAATAAACTAGATGAGATGCTTGATAATCGAACAGGCTCATAAATCCCGAGATTTGAACCTTTATTAATGAAATAATCATGGGATTTATATCCTTTTACAAAAATTACAGATCCTGAAAATTCGATCTGTTTACAGATATCATCAAAGTTTGAATCGGACTTTTAGTCTTCTTTCTTCCGCCATTTCGGTGCTCTAATTTCACTATCTTGCTGACGGCTAGTGATTTTGAGTTCTGACGCCGAAATTTAATCTACTTGCAGACCCCATAGTTTATATTTTTTCCGTCGTTACGGCTACTTAGAGGACTAATTCGCCACCGGTTTTATGTTTTCGAGCTCCGACGCGTAGTCTTTAGTTCCTCCGCTCAGCAATGTCTTTCTGTTATTTTGGAACCCGCAGTAATTCTTTCATCTGCCATTGCAGCTCTACATTTAACTGCTTCGCCGCTGGTTAGTATTTATCCTTTCCGACGATGGATTTTTCATCTACTCACGGAAGCCTTAGTCTATTTTTCTTCAGTAGTTGTGGCTCCTCAGAGGACTAATTCGTCGACGGTTTCTACATCGACGATCGAAAGTTGTTTCCTCTAGCCCATTGGCACTCCAAGCCTGAATGTTTACCGCAATTGCAGTTCCTTCATGGAATATTGTGCTGACGATTAGTCTTTATGATCACCAATGATCTTTTATTGTTGCGCTTTGTGAATTTTTTTCATTTAGCGGAAGCCATAGTCTGTTTTTCTTCCGTCGTTACAGCTCCGCAGTGAACTATCTTGCATCCAGTTAACCTTTAGCCCTTTCAACTGCTGAAGAGTTTATCTTGTCATTGATCGGAAGCTGTAGTCAGATAGATTTCTACCGTTGTGGCTCTTTAGTAGACTAGCTCGCCGATCGTTAGTCCCTTGAACCTCTGATCGCCGTAGTTTTCCTTTGGTCGCGGAAGCCTTGTCTGTTTGTCTTTCATAGTTTCAGCTCGCTAGGGGACTATCCTGCCAATCGTTAGTTCTTTCAAGATTTGACACCGATGAGTCTGTGTTGTTTCGGAACTTGCAGTAAGTCTTTCTTCCACCATTGCGGCTCCTCGGAGGACTAGCTCAACAACGGTTAGTATTCTCAAGTTCCGATTTCTGCTACTTGACCTTGGCGGTATTTAGTTCTTCATATCACCGATATTTTGGAACCTTTCAGCCTTGTCCTGTCACTACTTAGTCTTTAGTTCTTTCGATCTAATTTAATCATTGTCGGACGTCATTAGAAGTTTGAATCAGAACGCTTAGTTACTATATTCTCTGCAGTGGCGGAATGTTTAGTCACTCTATTCTCCCTCATTGTGGCACCTTTCAAAAATAGCTCGTCGATCATCAGTCCTTTCAAGTTTCGATGCCGACAATGCGGAAATATTCAGCTCTATCTCGCCGATCTTGTAGCCTTTAAAACCTCCGATTTCTATTAAGAAATGCTCCGATGGTGTAAAAAAGTTACAGCAATACGCCTATCTGCTGAAGGGGTCTCCCACCTGCTATTTATCTTCCATCTTTTGGTGGCTAATGAGATGTTCTGATCCTCGCTCAAGCCACCGAAAACACAACTTTGTGAAATTTGCACCAAAAATAGAGGTCTTCAAAACTGTTAGGGATCTTCATATCCTTCATTGCATCATTTAAATTCTTCATACTATCAAAAATAAATCTATTTTATTTGGGAGATAACATCTGGCTCCTACTCGGGGATGGGAACCTCCCTGTGAGGTCCCAAGAACCCCACACCAAAATGCCTTTCATGAAAAATAATAAACAAAGCTATCTTCTAGTGTTCCATTGGGCATGGAATCTTATTCCAAAAGAAAACACAACCTACAATATACTAATTTACAATTATAAGGCCTCATATCCTTAAATAAAATAGAGATTTAGGAACCACCCATTTACTGGGCCATCGAATACCTCTTCACCTTCCAGATTCTGCAATTTGAAGGTGTTATTCTTATATACCTGGTCTATAACAAAAGCGCCAATCCATAAAGAGTCAAATTTTCCATGTTTCCCCTTGTCTTGTCTGACAACATCCCACTTAAGGACCCAGTCTCCGAACTGGAAGTTGTCTGCCTTTGTTCTTTTGTCAAACATGCCCTTTATCCTCTATTGATGAGCCTCTGATTTTCCTGCAACTTGCTCCCTGATCTACTGTAACTCCACCAAATCCATCATCATTCTTATCATATCATTTGGTTCATCTTCCTCTTCCTGAAAGAACTTTGCCACTGGAAGGGTGAGCTAGATAGGAAAGATGGCCTTAATGCCATAAACTAGTTTGAATGGAGAATTCCCTATGTATATTTTATCTGTCACCCTATCATCCCATAAGGAAAACTTAAGCTTTGAATCCAAGCTTTTCTGATTTGTCTCTAGCAATTTCCTAATGATCCGAACTAAGCTTTTGTTGGATGACTCAGCCAGTCCATTGCCTTGTGGGTAATAGGATGTGGAGTGTACCAATTGAATACCCATTGATTCACACAATTTAACCAATGCCCCGGCTTTAAAGGCTTGTGCATTATCAGTTACTAACCTTACCGGGCAACCAAAACTGCTGAATATGTTCTCATATAAGAATCTCATGATGACTTACTAAGTCGCATTTCTGGTGGGTATTGCTTCTATCCATTTGGTAAAGGATTCAGTGGCTACTAAGATCCATTTATGCTATCCACTAGAAGATGGATTTATTTCACCTATGAAATCCATACCCCATTGCTGGAAAGGCCCATTCACTGTAACAGGCCTAAGGGGCAAGGATTTGAGCTGCTGCTTCCCTTCAAATCTTTGACATTGGTCACAGGCCCTTACAAAAGTGCATACATCAGCAAAAAGGACTGGCCAATAGTATCCTGCTTTTAATATCTTGTGGGATGTGGTTTTCCAATAGTGGTGGCCTCCACATGTACTGGAATGAAAGTGATGCATGACCTATTCTGCTTCCTCTTTATCTAGACACCTTAACAAAATCCTATACTGATCCCTCCAGTACAACAATTTTTCAATTATGCAAAACTTAACAGATTTCAATTTAAGAGCTCGTCCCTGGTTAGGAGTAAGATCAAGAGAAACTTCTAATTTTAGCAAAAATTGAATGATACCTGAGTACCACTCACATGAAGATATGTTCTCAGCTACTACTGGACTGTTGTTCTGATCTTGATTTTCCTTTGTTTCAGCTACCACCATAGTCTGCACCTTTGTTGACCTGACGTATGTGAAATTCATTCCCAGCAGTTCATAGTTTTCTTTGGCCATGAGTTTGTCCAGACCTAATCCTTTTACCAACTTGGTGTACATCGAACTCAATGAGCTTGGAAATCCACTTAGCTCTTTCCCCATCAATGTCAAGTTGAGTCAAATCATCCTTTACATCAGCTAAAGGGACATACACAATGATATTTGCATGGAGAATGTAGATTCTTAATTTATTCAAATATTTTATGAGGGCATAAGCCTGCTTCTCAATTGGGTCATACTTTAGCTCAGCATCTCTTAGGGTTCTGCTGAAGAAAGCAATTGGATGATCAAGACCTTCACCATTCTTTTCTAATAGTACAGCTGCCACTGTGTCATAATATGCAAAAGAGAAAATGTAAAAACCCTTGGTGTAGTTGGGACTAATCAGGGTTGGGGCCTCCATGATGGCTTTCTTAATGTCTTCAAAATAATTTATTTCCTGGTCATTCCACTTGATTTTTGCATCCCTTTTTAGCATGACTATTATATGCTTTACCAGCTCGAAGAAATTTGGAATGAATCTCTTGACAAAGTTTATCTTTCCTAAAAAGGATTGAATGTATCTTGTTTACCTTGGCATTGAAAGCTGCTGAATTGCCTTCACTCTTACTGGATCGATCTTTACACCTTCAGCTGAGACTATGTGGCCGAGGAGCTTTCCTTCATTGAGTGTAAACTAGTACTTCTTGGGGTTCAGTGATATTCCATACCTTCTGCATTTCAGAAATACCTTTCTCAAATGCTGCAAGTGGTCATGATGGCTGTGAGAGTAAACTGTTAAGTCATCCAAATATATTAGCACATATTTATCTTTTATCCCTACAAAATCTAGGCCCATAGCTCTCTGAAAAGTAGCCCCATCATTCATTATCCCAAATGGCATTTTAGCATACATGTGTTGAAATATTGTAACTTCGAAGAATATTCTATATGTATCTTTTTGTGGCCCCCGATGGTCCTACCAGGAGAACCACTTGTATTACATTGTACCCTGATGATCCTAATTGGAAGAACTAATAAGAGTCATGAGTTAGTCCCCTCTAATTGTAAAGGTGGGTCATCAGCACCCCAGTGTGGTTACTTGATCCTACATGTGTAACTCGAGCCTACATGATTTAACTCGAGCCTACATGTCAAATGAGTTAACTTAAGTAAACAGATGAATATAAATAGAGGTGTAGTGCTCCTCATTTGTGACACATACACTCCCACTTGTGTAGCGCATTAGTGGAGAAGAGAATTAATTGGAGAAGGAGGAGGATCAGGCTTTGATCTCCTTGCTGGTTTTATCTTTTATCTTTTTGGGGCATCTATATTGAGGAAGCTTTTGCTGGGTTTTTCCCTTTAGGGTTTTCCCAGGATAAATATTTGTGTTCCTTTTGTATGTTTATGCTTGTCTATATTTTAGTGATCCTGTTTATATGCTTTTGTTATGAAAATGAAATGAAACACTGATCTCTTAGCTAAGCATATGGAAATTTAACATGGTATCAGAGCTAACCTGAGATTCCGAGCATTTTCAGTTTTCGATGTGGAAATTAGGGCTTTCTACAAAAGAGGAATTTTTGAGTGAGAAAAGCATAGGATTTTTCTCCTCATCAAAACCAAATTTTAGAGGCCTGGATCAAGAAATTTGGTTGGGTGAAGCTCTGGGAAAGTCAAACCCTAGTTTGACCCCTAGCTAGAAAAACCCTAAGTACTCAAAACGGGTAAGTTTTGGTACATTCACTATATCCAGAGCTTGGTAAAGGATCAAGGGCAGAAAATTTCAGGAGTAGAATATAAAATCCTGATGTACATTGTGTCCAAATTTCAGCCTCAGATGCGCTATATTCTGGGAGATATTATCCCTCCAAGTTAGGGTTCTAGCCTCTTTCAGAATCCATCCCTAAACAGGACACCTGGGGCGAACTGCAATATCTTGGGATACAGAGGTCCAAATGGAATTCCTAAAGATTTCCTGGAAAGGGAACAGAATTTAATTTTAGTGGTCCAAATATCAGACTCGGAATATGAACCAGTGACATGTGGCATGTCGTACAACTTCGATGTTCTGAACAGTCCTGTAACAGGTCACCTTGGGAAAAGGATCATAAATCCCAAATGGTAAAACCAATTCTGACTAAACCTATGGTGTTGGATCAGGAACATGTGAGGTTACCGCCGTGCAAAATTTCAGACACAGAGGCTCAATAATTTCGGAGATATCATAGAAACAGTAATAGGCATTTCTGCAGAAGAAATTGGAAATCTAGGGCTTCATGTTCTGGGAGCTTCCTTCCACTGTTTTTAGAAAAGGAGTACATTGGACAGCTCAATTTGAAGAGATCTATCTGTATATCCAATCATATCTAAAAGATTCCAACTTTTGAAAATTAGGGTTTTTGTGACAAACCCTAGATCAGCGAGCTTCAAAACCAAGACGGACACCTCAAATCGGTAAGATCTAATCCTTTGCTATTTTCATTTGAGGTTCTCATTTCAAAAGTGATCTATCACATCATATTGATGATAAGCTTGGTGAAGTTGACAAATTCCAAGCCTAGAAGTATATGATCTCTCTGAAGAAAATGATTTGGACACCTACATGAGTATAGAGGTTCTAGTTCCAGAGGGAGATGAGGCTAGAAGCCTTACACAAGAAGAAATTGGTCAAGGCCAAGAAGATCATTGCTGATTCAGTCATGAATAAACTTGTACCACAAGTGTCTCCCCAAAGACACCGAATATGTTTGATTCCTTGACCAAGATATTTGAAGATAAGAACTTAAATCAGAAGATGGCTTTGAGAAAACAGTTGAAGAATGTGAAGATCCAGAATGCAGAACAACTTGAAGCGCTAGAAGAAGAAGTGGAGAATGCAAAAGTGGTGATAGCCACCTTGAATGGCTTCCCAATATCATGGGATTCATTCATGCAAATAATGTGTGCCAAAAGGAAGTAATTACTTTTAACAGACTTTGGGAAGAAGAAGAAGCTCGTCTCATAAGAAGAGAAGAAGAAAGATGGAAGCAATTGAAGATCAAGCTCTCATCATTCAAAGAAGATCCCTCAAGCGATGAGGAATATGAAGAATTCAATTCTTAAAGAACCTCTTATCCATCTTATCATCTGGATAAGAAATGATGATTTCATGAATGAAGAAGATGATGAAGCAGATTGATCAAGAAGCAGCAAGAAACAAACAAAAGATAAGTATTCAATTGTCATTTAATGATATTGTTTTGTTATGCATTTGATTATATTCAGTCAATGTGTTATGCATGATAGATTGTTTGCATTAATGACTGTATACTACTAATATGCATGTTATGGGTAAGTAGCTCATGGTGCTATACAACTCTCCATTGCTACTTATCAAACCTCTTTGCTGACATATTGGATTAGTGCACAATCTCAATAATGTCATGGCGGAGATGGAAGGCATCTAGAAAGTTTATGTGAGATATGGATGAATGTTGTATTGACTAAACAGTTGCATGATGCATAAGAATTTTTTGTTATGCATATGTTTTATGAAATAGTTCTAACCATGCAACTGGTGCATTTGAATTGTAGGAAAGGTCATGTACAACCTCCTACAAGAAAAGAAGGATGAGACTTGTTCCAAAGAACAAGTGATGACAATTCAATATTCACTCCAATAAAAATGAATTTGAAGCTCCCAGGGTCAGAGACACCATGACAGAAGAAAGAGCTTCAGATAGTGGTAGATCCACCTTGAAGGATGAAGACCACCATGGGTACAAGAGATAACTCAAGATGAAGAAAAGAATGCTATGAAAGAATCTATCATCAAAGAATAATAGTTGATCATGGGGAATGACGTATATGATATGATGGAACAAGTGTACAAAGCAAGGTTTGTGATTATCCCCAGAAAGAATAGACTATGACATGACATACTCTATTGACCAGTATATATCAAGCATAGAACCACCTGTACAGAATGAAGAGGGAAGATGATACTCCACTTCAGGGGGAGTGACTACAGAAAATTATATCTGAGTTCGACATGGTACGACATGAGGGATAGCTTTGTGATGGATCGAGACTTTACCAAGAGTAAAGTGGGTTCCAACCTTCAAGGTTGATTGCATAAGACTAGGATATTTTGATGACCAGAGAAGACAAACTCATAGAAGATGTTATGATACTAGAATGATGTTTGGGATATAGTACTCAAACCAGAAAGCAAGAATGTGGTATCTTCCAAATGGATTTGCAAGATAAGATATGTTGCTGATAGAAGTAAGGTAAGAGTTGTGCCTAGAGGTTTCTATCAGAAAGAGAGAATTAATTCTGAAGAGACACTTACTCTATGAAGCAAGGTACACTTCCTTCAAAAATATCATGGTAGTTTCTTCCATGATGAAGTAAAGACAAGCCTTCCTTAATGGTATGATTGAGGAAGAGTTTTACATCGAATAGTAACAAGGATTTGAAGTTGAACACAGATGGAATCAAGTATGCAAGTTGAAGCAGGCCCTATATGGCCTGAAGCAAGCTCCCAAAGCTTGGTATGGAAGAATATATAGTTTCCTGATGAGCATGGGCTTTTCCAAGAGTAAAGTCGATCCTAACCTTTCCTACAAGGTTGTAGAAGATGTACCTGTAATTATATTACTATATGTGGATGACTTATTCTTGACAGGGAATGAGAAACAGATCATGGAAATCAAGAAGAAACTAGCAAAATAATTTGAGATGAAAGACCTTGGATTAATGCATTATTTCCTAGGTCTGGAAGTATGGCAAAGTTCAGAAGGAATATTTCTCAACCAGGGAAAGTATGTGATAGAGATATTGAAGAGATTAAATATGTTGGAATGCGAATTCATGGCCACACCCATGGACTCCAACCTGAAGCTGTTAGCTGATGACTCATTAGAGTTAGTGGATGTGACTCACTACAGACAAATCATTGAGTCATTGATGTACTTAACAAATACCAGACCATACATTTGTTTTGCTGTGAACAACTTAAGTCAATATCTTGTTCAACCAAGACGGGTTCACCTAGTAGCTGCAAAACATGTGATGAGATATCTGAAAGGGACTATAGACTTTGGTCTATACTATGATGGTATCCATGAGTATAGATTGTATGGCTACACAGATGTCGATTGGGCTGGAAGTATCTCAGACAGGAAAATCACATCAAGTAGATGCTTTTGTTTGAGGTCTGCTATGAGTTCATGGTTTTGCAGTAAACAGTCCAGTGTTTCTCTTAGCACGGTTGAAGCAGAATACATAGCATATTGCTCTACTAAGTTGTGAAGCCATATGGCTTCAGAAGCTGATATCAGGTCTCTTTGACCTGAAGATGGACACTACAATGATTCTATGTGATAAACATAGTTGTGATGACAAAGAACCCTGTGTTCCGGCATAACACGTATAAATCCGGTATTTCTACATACAAGATAAGATGCAGATGATGATACTGTAGATGCAGATGATGGTGATTCACTATTTCTATACTGAATATAGAGATGATGATGTTTCAATATTCCCATATTGAATATATAGATGATGATGATTTCAGTATTCCCATACTGAAGATATAGATGATATTTCAGTATTTACATACTGTAGATACATATGATGGTGATTCAGTATTTCTATACTGAAGATATAGATGATGATGCTTTCAGTATTCACATACTGGAGATACAGATGGTGATAGCTTAGTATTCACATACTGAATATGTAGATGGTGATGGTTTGTATGATGATGTACTGATGAAGCCTCTGCCTCGAGTAGAGTTCGAACACTTTCGAGACAAGCTTGGTGTGGTTCGAAAAGATCTTCCCCGAAAGGGGGAGTAGTGATGTTGCAGTGGGATTGTATCATCCCTGGGCATTTGCCCTAAAGTGATCCGGAGACCTCAGTCTTCAATAATGAAGAGGGATTGTATCATCCCGGGACATCTGTCCACAATAGATCTGATGACCTTGGTCCTCGAGAACGTGGTGGGATTGTATCATCCCTGGGCACTTTCCCTAAAGTGATCCGGAGACCTCGGTGTTCGAGAATGAAGAGGGATTGTATCATCCTGGGACATCTATCCATAATAGATCTGGTGACCTCGGTCCTTGAGAATGTGGTAGGATTGCATCATCCTTGGACATCGTCCTAAAGTGATAGGGACTAATTCTCCCGTAATCAATCCGGTGGCTTCGGTCCTCGAGAATGTGGTAGGATTTCATCATCCTTGGACATAGTCCTAAAGTGATAGGGACTGATTATCCCGTAATGAATCCGATGGCTTCGGTCCTCAAGAATGTGGTAGGATTGCATCATCCTTGGACATAGTCCTAAAGTGATAGGGACTGATTCTCTCATAATCAATTCGGTGGCTTCAGTCCTCGAGAATGTGGTAGGATTGCATCATCCTTGGACATAGTCCTAAAGTGATAGGGACTGATTCTCCTGTAACAAATCCGGTGGCTTCAGTCCTCGAGAATGTGGTAGGATTGCATCGTCCTTGGACTTAGTCCTAAAGTGATAGGGACTGATTCTCCCATAATCAATCCAGTAACTTCGGTTGTCGAGAATGTGGTGGGATTGTATCATCCCTGGACTTTAAGTCCAAAAGTGATCCAAAGACTTTTTGTCTTTGAGTTTTGGATTGCAGGTTGTTGCTGATGATGATGATTCCGTACTGATCGAAAGATCAGAGTATGATGATGATGATGACATACTGATCGAAAGATCAGAGTATGATGATGATGACATACTGATCGAAATATCAGAGTATGATGATGATGAAATACTGATCTAAAAGATCAGAGTATGATGATGACGCACTATGATTATGATGTTTCTGATCGAAAGATCAGAGTATGATGATGATGTTTCTGATCGAAAGATTAGAGTATGTTGATGATGTTTCTGATCGAAAGATCAGAGTATGATGATGATGTTTCTATGTTGATGATGTTTCTAATCGAAATATCAGAGTATGATGATGATGTTTCTGATCGAAAGATCAGAATGTGATGATGATTATGATCGACAGATCAAAATATTATGATGATGATGTTGCTGCTGATCGAAAGGGCAAAGTGTTGATGATGATATTGATGATCAAGAGGTCAAAGTACTGAATATGTTGCTACTGATCGAAAGGTCAAGGTGCTGAAGATGTTGTTGCTGATCGAAAATTCAAAGTGCTGAAGATCTTGCTGATCGAAAGGTCAAAATGCTGAAGATGTTGTTGCTGATAAAAAGGTCCAAGTGCTGAAGATGTCGTTGCTAATTGAAAGATCAAAATGCTGAAGATGTTGCAGATCAAAGACTGAAGATTGAAGATGAAGACTACATGATGTTGAAAATATTCCAATGATTTATAGATGTGTTACCCTGTTGATATTGATGATGTTCCCTATCTCTACTCTTGTTGTTTTTGATGTTGCTGTAGAATACCCTTCTCGTTAAGCGGGAGTGTTGAAATATTGTAACTTCGAAGAATATTCTATATGTATCTTTTTGTGGCCCCCGATGGTCCTACTGGGAGAACCACTAGTATTAAATTCTACCCCGATTCTCCTAATCGGAAGAACTAATAAGAGTCATGAGGTAGTCCCCTCTAATTGTAAAGGTGGGTCAGCACCCCAGTGTGGTTACTTGAGCCTACATGTGTAACTCGAGCCTACATGATTTAACTCGAGCCTACATGTCAATTGAGTTAAATTAAGTAAACGGATGAATATAAATAGAGGTGTAGTGCTCCTCATTTGTGACACACACACTCTCACTTGTGTAGCGCATTAGTGGAGAAGAGAAGTAGTTGGAGAAGGAGTAGGATCAGGCTTTGATCTCCTTGCTGGTTTTATCTTTTATCTTTTTGGAGCATCTATATTGAGGAAGATTTTGCTAGGTTTTTCCCTTTAGAGTTTTCCCAGGATAAATCTTTGTGTTCCTTTTGTATGGTTGTGCTTGTCTATCTTTCAATGATCTTGTTTATATGCTTTTGTTATGAAAATGAAATGAAACACTGATGTCTTAGCTAAGCATATGGAAATTTAACAACATGAAGGTGCCCCAGGGGGTGGTAAAGGCAATCTTCTCTTGGTCATCTGGGTGCACAGCCACTTGGTTGTATCCAGAGAAGCCATCAAGGAAGGACATGACCCTAGCCCCCGAGACTCTCTGCAGCAGATGTTCCATCTTGGGCAGTGGATTGTTGTCTTTTTTGAAACATTTGTTCAGGTTTCTAAAATCCACACACAACCTGATTTCTCCATTTTTATTTCTTACCACTACTAGATTTGCAATCCACTGGGAATACCTGATGGGGATTATGATCTTGGCTTTGAGTATTTTGTGGATCTTTTTCTCAATCACTAGTAATAGAAGAGGGCTGATGGGTCTCAGCTTCTGTTTGAAAGGAATGGTGTCCTTATACAAAGGAATCATGTACTAGATGATGTTGGTGTCATATGTTTTTAGGTCACTATACTCCCATGTAAAGACATCAACAAACTCTTTTATCAAGATGCAATATTCAAACTTCTGTTCGGTAGTCATCCCAGTGGATAGATTTATCAGTTTTGGATGGCTCTAGTTGCCTATGTTGTGTTCTTGGATAGCAGGATCTAGCTCCCTTTTAGCAGGCTTGAAAGGGAGATCATTGTGATCAAACAGTTCTTCCAGTGGTACTAGACCTCGGGGTATGTGGTTGCTGGGAAATTGGATGATATCGTGCTCAATCACTTTATCTTTTATCTTGAGCTTCTTGGATTCCTCTAAATTAAGGTTTTCCTAGTCTATGTGTATGTCAGAGAATTCATCCACCAACTAAAGGAATTTACTAATTTCCCCATCGTTTTCAAACACCCTCCAAAATTTTACATTGTCTGGAAGAGAGGGTTTGTACTTGACCTAAACATCATAGCTAAGCCTAGGGGGTAAAGGAGGAACAAACAGACTTGTAGAGAGATCCAGGGAATCATCCAGGTGATTCAAATCTCTAGGAATATATGACAGTTCAAAAAACATAAATGAGTCTCTAAGTTTCCATACCTGGTCTCTGTAGGCCTTCAGTCTGATATTTTTTGCCTAAAAAGTTTTGTTGACCTGCTGTATGATGAGGTCTGCATCCCCAAAAATATTCATGCAGATGATCCCCATCTCCTTGGCCACTTTAACTCCTAGCAGCAAGGCTTCATATTCTGCTACGTTGTTCATGGTTTTGAAATTGAGCTTATACGATAGGTGAATGTTCTCCTTAGATGGGGAGATCAACACGACCCCTGCGCCTGCTGAGTTTTGAGCGCTTGCCCCATCAAAATACATGGTCCATATCGCTATTGTGACTTCTTCAGGCTACGGATGGGTGGGATCGGTGAGCTGAAATGATGTCTGCTAATTATCATCTATTTGCAAGATGCAAGATCCAAAATCGGTGTTCACAACGTAGATGGGGTGATCTACTAAGCGACTCTCCTTACTTATAATGTACGCTAGCTGATTTTCCCTGTACAGTCTCTTTGTTTCTCCTCCGAACAAAGGAATGGTGTTGTACATGAGATCCATCTGAAGGGTGCCACCGAATCTTTTTCTCCATGGCCAGGACAGCAAAAGGCCGAATTTTGGAGGAATATCAGCCACTACGATGTCCATCATTACGCTTTTTGAAGGCAACTGAGTTAAGTTTACAGCAAGGTCTTTGATGAGGCCCAAGCACTTGACCTTCCTGGAGTCAAAGGAGAATAAATCATGGTAGGGCTTGGTAATGCTGATGCCGATCTCATCCATCACAGCCTTTGGCATTAAGTTATGAGAGGCTCCTGAATCCAGCAAACAGTTATGGAGGATTTTATCATGGATGTTCAAGGATATATAGAATGGTGGGAAAGAGTCCTTTAGGTCTTCAATCACAGGGCCTAGGGTTACAACAGGCTTGTCATCTTGTAGGTTCACAAAGTCAGTGTCAATGTGCACCTTGGGCTGAATGGAATTCAGAATCGAGGTTTTAAATGTATCATTCTTCATCAACTCAATTAAAGGGAAAGGGATTTTCAATTTTTGAATTTCAGACTCAAGGTTGATGGAATAATGGAGCCATTTCTGGAAACCTTACCTCATGAGCTGTAGGTTTGAGTTGGATTTCATCAGGTGTTGCTGAAGGTGCTAGTTTATGCAATGATTTGGATGGAACACCTACTTTCTTTGGTAAAACAACAACCTTTCTAGTAGGTACAGTAGGGTGCTTGATGGGTACAGCATTCTTTTTTAGTGGAGAAACCAACCTAGATCTCAGTTGGTAACCTCCCTGATCATCAGCCCGATAGACAGCCTCTTCAGTGATATGCTCATCAATCAGGGCTTCTTCGTACTTTTCCTGTGTCAGAAAAGAATAGTCCACCTCATCCTCCATGCAGTGGATATTGTCTTCAGCTTCTCCTTCTTCTTCAATGAATTCTGGCCCTTCTTCTAGTACAGCATTTTGAAATGGAACTTTTATCCTCTGGTATTCCCCTTGATTTCTCTCCCTTCTGAGAATCTGAACAGGGGGGTTTCCTCTTCTATAAGGGACAAAATTTGGGTTTCGAGGAGAAAAGTCACTTAGCCCTTTACTCCTCACCAGCAGATGTCCTTGGTCCTTTAATTTAGACATTTCAGCAGTCGGGTTATCTAAAATTTTGGTCATTTTTTCAATCTTGTTCTCTGATGCTGAGGCCCCACTGTAGTCTGTTGGCTGCTTTCTCCTGTCTACCTTCCCTTTGACCTTATGAGATGCCAAAATGTTTGACTCTACCTCTAGGGAAGCATCTTGCATAACTGATAAGGAGGCAGACCTCCTTTCTCTGATAAGTAGGCAGAAGTCAGAGTTAAAAGAATTCGCGTAAGTTATCATAGCTGAGGTACCGGTGGGCTTAATCTCAGCAGGGATCTTGGTGTACATGTTGTTGAATCTTTTGGTAAAGTTGGAGACAGACTCACCATTTTCTCTTCTCATGTTGCTAAACTCTGTGATATAGTGTGGTCTCTCCTCTCTCCCCAATGCTTTAGGGAAACGTCATCCAGGGCCTCTATGCCTGCCACTGACCCAGCAGGCAGTTCTTTAAACCACTTCCTAGCCTGGCCATCTAGGATTTGCACAAAAACTCTAGTCCATACATCTTCTTGTTCTATATTTATATTTTCAGCATAGCTATAAAAATCCTCTAGATGTTCTTCAGCAGTGAAATCCCCTTCCCCTGTAAACTTAGGCATATACTTGAGGTAATCCCCGGTAGGCATGGCTGCAAGAGGATTTGACAAAATTAGGGGCGCATACCTAGCTACCAAGATCCTTTCCATCTTGGTCAATTGAGGGGTGGCCATATTGGAAATGGGTATGGACTGGGATGTGGAAGGCAACACTGATGAAAATATTTGATAAGAAGGTGGTGGTATACTTATCCCAGTCGAGTCACCAGGGATTGCATCTTCATAAGAAACAGTGCTTGAAGATGCCCAAACCCTAGATTTTTCTGATGTATCTAAAAATTTCTGGGAATTAAAAGTTTCTGCAAAATAAATATCAGCAAAAATATTTCTTGAAATACCTGATGTAGCATTTTGTGCAACACTGTTGGTCTGTCTTAGTAAAGCCCTAGCTTTCCTCAAGATTTCTTCTGGATCTGAAATGGGTGTTGCTGGTGGCCCCTTCAAGTTTTCTCTGGTACTTGGTCTTTTTGAAGCCACCTTATATCAATGGAGTCGCCAGATAGATGATTACAACCGTAATAATGTCCAATCCTTGTCTATCATCAAAGCATGGATCTATGTCGTATCCCAGGGAAGTTGAGCTTCAATCTCCTCTCCCCGGAAATGGCACCACTTTGTTATCACTCCAAGAAACTCCTCTAGGTTGTAGCTCGAGGATGCCTAGTAACTTAAACTGCTTTTTGGGTTTTTTCTGAATTGGATCAAGCCAGATAACCTATATAACCTCTCACTCTCAAGACATGCATGAAGCTCACTCAATCACAAGGATTTTAGTTACAACTTGTTCAGTAGTTTGACAAAAAGGTGTAGGGATGGAGAACTCACCAGGCTGGAAGACTTACACACATAACACATGCATATAAATGGCTAAATCTTGTTGAGGATGGTGTTTATAAATCAAATATCACTCAATAACCAATAGCATGACAGCTATCGGACCTTTAATAAATCTGAAAATTACCTAAATGCATATTCAGGCAATAAACAGAGTAAATAAAGAGATGGTTGAACAAATCACAACAAAAGAGCTTATACTTAGAATAAACCAGATAAGACACTTGATAATGGAATAGGCTCATAAATCCCTAGAGTTGAACCTTTATTAATGAAATAATCATGGGATTTATAGCCTTTTACAAAAATTATCGATCCTGAAAATCCGATCTGTTTACATCAAAAATAATTGAAAGAGATAGTCTTTTCTAGATTAGGGCTTCAAACCCTTGCTAACAATTTGTTTATTCATTATGAATATCTAGTTCACCGGGCGATATTTTAATGACTGAAGTGGTAGCTGATAACCACTACTACTGGTTTGCTGTGAAATTTCCGCCAATAGCTAGTGTATCGACGTTTAACTTAAGTGCCCCGTCTTGTTCAATCCGCCTGAAACCCGTTTTTACTTTGTTGCCGTAGTTTCGGAGGTGAAATGAACTAGTTTTATCACTGTCTAAAGCATATAATCAAATTTTGAATCGGAATTTTAGTATTCTTTCTTCCACCATTTCGATGCTCCAATTTCACTATCTTGCTGATGGCTAGTGATTCCGAGTTCCGACGCCGAAGTTTCATCTGCTTGCGGACCCCATAGTTTATATTTTTTCCATCGTTGTGGCTACTTAGAGGACTAATTCGCCGCCGGTTTTATGTTTTCGAGCTCCGATGCGTAGTCTTTAGTTCCTCCGCTCGGTGATGTCTTTTTTTTATTTCAGAACCCGCAGTAAGTCTTTCATCCACCATTGCGGCTCCATATTTAATTGTTTCGCCGCTGGTTAGTCTTTAGCCTTTCCAACAACAAAGTTTTCATCTACTCGCAGAAGCCTTAGTCTGTTTTTCTTCCACAGTTGAGGCTCCTCAGAGGACTAATTCGCTGATAGTTTCTACATCAATGATCGGAAGCTGTTTCCTCTAGCCCATTGGCACTCCAAGACTAAATGTTTGCCACAGTTGCGGCTCCTTAATGGATTGTTGTGCCAACGATTAGTCTTTATGATCAACGATGATCTTTTATTGTTGCGCTTTGTGAACTTTTTCATTTAGCGAAAGCCGTGGTATTTTTTTCTTCCGCCATTGCGGCTCCGTAGTGAACTATCTTGCAGCTAGTTAACCTTTATCCCTTCCGACCACCGAAGATTTTATCTTGTCATCGATCGGAATCCGTAGTTACTTAGATTTTCGTCGTTGCAGCTCTTTAGTAGACTAGCTCGCCAATCGTTAGTCCCTTGAACCTCTTATCACCGCAGTTTTCCTTTGGGCATGGAAGCCTTGTCTATTTGGCTTCCACAGTTTCGGCTCCCTAGGGGACTATCCTGCCAATCGTTAGTTCTTTCAAGTTTCGACGTTGATGATTCTGTGTTGTTTTGGAACTTGTAGTAATTCTTTCTTCTTCCATTGCGACTCCTCGGAGGACTAGCTTGCCAACGGTTAGTGTTCCCAAGTTCTGATTTCTGCTACTTGACCTTGGCGGTATTTAGTTCTTCATATCACCAACATTTCGGAACCTTTCATCCTTGTCCTACCGCTACTTAGTCTTTAGTTCTTCTAATCTGATTTCATCGTTGTCGAACGTCATTAGAAGTTTGAATTGGAACACTTAGTCACTATATTCTCCGCAGTGGTGAAACTTTTTGTCATTGTATTCTCCGTCGTTGCGATGCCTTTGGGAACTAGCTCATCGATTGTCAGTCCTTTCAAGTTCCAATGCCGACACTACGGAAATATTCACCTCTATCTCATCGATCTTGTAGCCTTTAAAACCTCCGATTGCTATTAATAAATGCTCCAATGGTGTAAAAATGTTACAACAATACGCCTATCTGCCGAAGGGGTCTCCCACCTGCTATTTATCTTACATCTTTCGGTGGCTAATGAGATGTTTTGATCCTCGCCCAAGCCATCGAAAACACAACTTTGTGAAATTTGCACCAAAAATATAGGTCTTCAAAACTACTAGTGATCTTCATATCCTTCATTGCATCATTTAAATTCTTCATACTATCAAAAATAAATCTATTTTAATTGGGAGATAACAGCCTTAATAAAAGAAATTATTATAAGCTAAAGAAAGTACCATGTGATTTGGGATCATGAAATATGATACCCAAAGTAAAAATGTTAAACAATGATATATGTATATATGTATTTTATATATGTTATGAATGAAAGAGTAAGCATATGTATTAATAACAGTAACTATAAATAATATCTAAAGGATCTATGTATTATAATTTACTTAAATAATTAATTTAATATTTAATACCTAAAAGAGTCAAAATAGGAACTACTCAAAGAGTTCCTAAGTCAAGTTAAATAAATATTAAATTTACATAAATCAAGTAAAATATTATTTCAAGAAAATAAATGATTCTTGATCTAACTAAAATTTAACTGCCCTTTTTCTAAATATTGTCTATAAATACCTAAGAAAAAGAAAGGCTTGGGGATCTCATTCTATTCTATCTGATCATTAATCTCTTAAGAATTTGGGGAGAGCATTTTCCAAAAAGAAAAGCAATCTGGTACAGAACTTGATATTCCAAATAGGTGAAGCCTTATCTTTATGAGCTCTAGACTACTTGCATGTTGGAACCAGCTCGGGGGGATTCGAATTGAAACCAGGAATGGTTCCAGACCATGGTTGGGTGGAACGTGGTAGTTCCCAAGTTATTCGGTTCATAGATATAAGGTCATAATTGTCTATGTTCTTATTTATTCTATGTATTTGAATGTGCAGGGCTCTAGCCATTAAATAACTACAAATTGCAGGTATGACGTTTTTACCTTCACTATAGTTCTTACAGATTTTAATAAAGTAGGTTTATAATCTTGAATGAAAATATATATATTGTATGTTTCCTTCAACTAGGTTTTCCTTTTTTTTACAGATCCTTAAAGCCTGAACTATTTGTATATAAACCCTAGGAGTAAATGCTATGGTACAGGTTAATTTATTTTCTTAAACATTAAACTCAACGATTATTACCTAGCTAGGAAAATATAGTTTATATTCTTTTAGTATTGTTTTAAATTGTCAAACATGCATATCTTAGATTTTAAAATTCTAGTTATTCAAATAAACTAGCTATTGAAATTTTGCTCAAACTTTAAATTAAACCAGAGAATTCATTAAAACAATCCATTTACAAAATTATAAACATACAAACCAGAGATCCAATCTCTGAGTTCTTGAAATTAAAACTATGACAAGTCATACCTATTCCACGGGGTCTTCACTTAGTGAAACCATGCCATAGCACGTTCGTTCATGGCATATGAAACAATACCCCTATTTTCAAAAAATATTGGAAAATACCTCCCAAAATCGTTTTTTAAACCCCTCCCAATATGGCTTACCAATTTAAAAAGACCCCTACTTTCACTATATATTGCATGTATCCATTTTTTCATTTGCATTTTTTATACCCCTTTATATTTCTACCTAGTATAATGACATGATACCCCACATGCATTCTA
This sequence comes from Pseudotsuga menziesii, assembly GCA_001517045.1. Lineage (NCBI taxonomy): Eukaryota > Viridiplantae > Streptophyta > Pinopsida > Pinales > Pinaceae > Pseudotsuga > Pseudotsuga menziesii. The sequence continues at coordinate 889,750 of LPNX010253721.1, read as the reverse complement.
CCTAGTATATTTAAATGATACCTAGTATATTTATCACTCTTTATGAATGGAGTGATAATTTAACTAAGCTCCACTAAATTGTCATGACGCAGCTACCAAATTTCTTCATGTCCTTGAGGAAATGATTCTATCAAAACTGCTCCCCAATGTTCATCATTTGCATCTATATAGATATTCTTTCTTCCTTCACTATGCAATTTTAATGGAGGAATATGTTGGCATTTTTTCTTTATTTCTCTTCACATATTCAGTGTGTAATTCTAACCAGGAAGGACAATTTTTATTCAATCTGTGATTTAATAATTTCGTGTTTGCATCAAGTTGCAAATAGAATGGCACAATATAATTAATGCAACCAAGAAATCGGTGAAGTTGGGATTTATCTCTTATTTCATCTCGAAACATGCTAATGTGTTCCAGGATGTGCAATTGCAAGACAATATTTCCAACGAAATAGATATACCTAAGACAAAACTAGACCATGGTTCTATACAAGATCATAAAATAGTTTCAAATGATCTATGTGGTCATTCCAATTCTTACTGAAAACTAAACTATCATCTATATATACAGCACAAAAAATTTGACACAGGGTCTAAAGATATCATCCATCCTTTTTGAAACTCACTTGGAGCATTCTTCAGAACAAAGGGTATAACTATCCATTCACAGTGTCCTATTGGCACAACAAAAGTTGTTTTTTTCCTATCTGTAGGATTTATTGCAATTTGTTAGAATCCTGAATTGAGATCAAACTTAGAGAAAGTATGGCATCCTTTAAGTCTTCTCAGAAGATTTTCTTTATTGGGGATAGGATGCTTGATGTCCTTCAGATATTCGTGAAGAGGAGAATAGTCTACAATGAATCTTTTCTTTCCTATCTTTTGCTTAGAATGCCTATTCACATAAAAACATGTACATGCCCAATTGGACTTTGAAGGAACTGTTAGGCCTCTTTTAAGAAAATATGATATTTATTTCTAGAATTACATTAACTCTTCTTCTGGCATTCCTCTATGGTTTGCTTTGGTAGAATTTGTATAAGGAACTGAGGAAAGAGAGACTGCATACGTTTCTCTTTTCTAGAAAGCATTTGGTTGGTCTGAGAAAAAATATTAGACAATCCTTGACTTTATTTCTTCCAAGTCTTTCTCATAATGGCTTCTTTCTTCCATTAGAAGGGTAATTATTTTTGCTCACTTTTCTAGTCTTTCTAGCCTTTTGTTACAGTTGTTGATTCTGTTCACCTTTTCTTCACATATAGCTTTAGTAGGGAAATATACAACAATTCCATTTATCATAAATGGTCACTGAAAGATGTTGACATGAGAAATCATTTACTATTATTATATCCAATGTGTGTTCATCAAATAGGATTAATGAGATTCTATACCATAAAAATTAATGGGAAGGGGGAAAGTCTATAAGGACTTCTCTTTGCAAGCAAACACTAATGCTTGGAATCCCCACATCCTTTGGAAAACACCTTTTATTTGTTAAATATATTGATGCACCGGTGTCAATCAATGCATCTATATTGTAAGATTTCATAAATTTCATGCCTTCAAAGCAAAATTCACAAGAGACATATACTTGTCTCGCATCTCGAACATAAGTTATCTTTGGTAGTAGCATTCCGATGTCTTCTGAATCTTCTTCTTCCCTTTCTGGAGGAATGGGAGCAGCTTTGTTACTATGCTGTTCAAATTATTCAATTTATGCTCTTATTTGGCTTTCAGAAGCAGAGATAAATAAAAAAATCTCTATTTTCTCAAGCTCCTTTCCAGGTCTTGAAGGCTCTGGAGATTATTCATCAGAATTAGAAGCAGATAGTTAATTTACAATCTTCAGTTCTTCCATCATTGCTTCCTCCTCCAACATTTCTTCTTGCAATCTCAATCTTTCTTTTGTAAGGAAAGCATCTGGTGTTGTCGTTCTCTTTTCTTGAGGATCTTGGCACGCTTTTCCTCATTTTTCTCTCTCAATATTTGAGTCATGCTCCTATGTAAGAACAAGAAGTAGAAGGGAAAAGAATACAAAGAATCTATACTACTTGGTATTTTAACAGAACTATGGGAAAATATATGATAATTACTAGGAAAAAATGAATAATTATATACAGAATTGGATTCATACTTAGTACTCCTACCAGAATCAAGCATTGCAGAATTAGAGAATACTTTAAGTTTTTCAAGGAATAAAGTCTTTGATGAAAAAGGTCAGAGACTTGTACTGTCTGTTTGTTCTTTGAAGAGAGGAAAGCTATTGTTGGAGAGATTTAATATCTCTAGAGACAGAAGAGATTTATGTACTTGCCAAACGGGGTATGGTATTGGAAGACTCGTGCAATTGAACTAACTTTTTTCTTAACTGCTATTCAACATGATGCATATTACTAAGCATATTTATGGGATACAACTCACAACTATAACTGGTACTATGAGAAGGACCAAAAAGACAAGACATGATATCATCTGTGAATTCTGACATGTATTGAGGAGATGCCATTATAGTAGCTCTCTAAGGAAGAAACCAACTTTGTTGTAGCTTCTTTTGCAATCTCATCTAACCTCTACAACAAGATTTATCGACGATATTTGCTTCAATGCCTAAAATAGTATTACTTCGTGACTTACAAACCACGGCATTGATAGTTGGGATATAACTCACAACTATAACTGGTATGAGAAGGACCAAAAATACAAGACATGATATTATCTATGAATTCTCACATGTAGTGAGGAGATGCCATTATAGTAGCTCTCTAAGGAAGAAACCAAATTTGTTGTAGCTTCTTTTGCAATCTCATCTAACCTCTACAACAAGCTTTATCGAAGATCTTTGCTTCAATTCCTAAAATAGTATTACTTCATGACTTACAAACCACTGCATTGTTGCTACCTCTAGGCCATTGTAACTTCTACTTACTCAGCTCTGCGGCTTTGGACTTGACTGAACATGTTACTTAAAATGTAAGAGAACAACTGGAATTACACTGGTATTATTGGTGTCTATAGGATCACCATGCTTCAAAGAAAAAACTTGGATGACGAAACAGACATGAAAATTGAACAATATATTGATAGTATGGGGTATATATATATTATAGAAACATTTATCACCAAGAATTATTTCTAATCTTATACATTTAAAATATCCGCAAAATACGCTACACCAATTTAAACTATTTCAATTTTTTACTTCACCAATCTCCAGTATGTTTAAGAAAGGGACATGTGAATCCATTCACATGGAAACATATATTTGGCTTGCATTTTGGCATCTTTTTCTCTATTTTACTTCTTAAGTTGGGATTTGAAAGCTAATGTCTGACTGCAGATGCAAAATATTTGGAAGAAAGCCTTGGAACGTATAGAAATCAAACGTGCATGCATCTCTTATTTCATATTTTACTTTCCATGAGAAGATATAGCATAAATCTAGTATAAATTATTGTTATGCAAACATTCACAACCATTTCAAGCAATTGCTTGAATCTAAGATTGAAGCTTCTTATGTTCTGTTCAATATTTTATACGTTTACATTATGAATTGGTGTGCTTAGTATGATGAATAATGTGAATGCAACATGAATGAGGTGACTACATATAAATAAAAAGAAATATATTCAGATCTATAATTGTAAGGCTCCACTCCATGTAATTCAGTGTTTAAAATTAGAAAAGTAGAAGCTGGAGTAGTGAGTGATCAAACAACTAATGGGTAACAACCTCATTGAGAGTTACTAGGTTGGTTGAAATAAGAATAGTTGATACTTGATACAGAAACTCTTGAACAATTACTCAGACTCAAGCACACAACAAAAACTCCAAAATGTCATGAAAATATCTAATTGAATATTGAGCAGTAAAAGAAAATGTAAATTTCAAGAAAAACACATTTATATTCTGAAATGCTTGAGCTTTAAAAAATCCTCATGCTAATACAGACCAAGAAAAATCATAAAATGACAGGAAAATCAACATAGATATCTCTTACTTTATAGACCAAAGGGGAATCATACTTAGTTTTCATTCAATATATGCACTGTTGAAATCTCCACTCTACTTGGGTTAAATTTTTTCCAGTAGCTTAACTTCCATCCAAACTATGTGGACATTAACATAACTCACTGTCCCGCCAACCTAAGGCCTAAATCACTGATAATATCCATTGTTTATGCACTAGAACATACAGAATACATATTTTTTTACCTCAATTGCTCACGACAGGAAACTCTGATATATTTTCTCAGATAGAAGGACAATGACTCTTATTGAAATCAAAACAAAAAATAAAATCCTTTTGTTGGGATTAGGGTACTTGGAAAATTATGTTGTGTGGCCTCTAGAATTCCATAACCCAAGAATTATGATGGCCTTAAGCAAAATCCAGAGAAGTGTGTGCTTTCTAACCTTGTCACAAAAAATGGAATACTTATCAATAGAAATATCCACAATAATTTCATTAGTGTGTAGTTCAATTCCTTGTGGGAGACCTTTGGTACAAACTTTAGCAAGAACTCCGGTGTAACCATGCTCACAACCAACATACAATGCTTCTATCGATGAAAATTTCCTTGAAAAAATAAAATGACCAATCCTCAATACCAAGGGATGTTTTTAAAAGTCACCCAATAGACTTATTACATGCAAATGGCCACTCATGGTCCTTATAGGATGTATACGCTATCAATTCTAAGAGAAAAAAGGATGCTCAAACCATATAAACCCTATAAAATGCACAAAGAAATCAGTGTTGGAGATATACTCCAAGATTTGATATGTTGTTTAACTCAAAGGGTGTAGATCCTTCCTTGAGTCTGCTCATTCCCCTTGACTCTATCTAAGTTACTAATTTTTCTATATATTTTTCAACCGTTATTATGTAGATTGGAACTTGCTCAATGATGCACATAGAAAATAGTATCCAAGGATTTGGAAATTTGTTCGATCATATATAAGGATTTGATTACCAAGAAGACCTCACATACAAAATAATTTTGAATTTGTTTTCCACCAAAGGTTTATAAATATCATTTGTGAAGTAGCCTACCGAGTGATGAAGTTTCCCTGCCTCCCTCTAAATGACGTCACCGGGCTTAGGAAGCTATGTCTGCATGTGTTGTAGAAGTTGCAACTGCTTTAGTGTAGCCAGTGGCAATTGGTGTGAATGGATAGGATGATGCATACAAGATTTTTGCATATGAAAAATATTATACTAAATGCTTTGATAATGACAAGAATTCAGTTAAGGGAAATAAGGAATGTGTCAAAGTAGACACATTGATCCAAAAATAAGTAACAAAAATAGGAGGTAGTAAGAAACCTGTGGTGTATTCAGATTCATATCAATCCGTTGTAAGGTTTCTTCAGAACCTACTAAATGGGTAGAGTAGAAGCAGATGGATCCATGGTTTGAAGATTCAATGTCCTCTAAGCATATGGATAAATGGCAGATTGGAGATAAGGATGAGAGGAGTACATATGCTGATGTTTGTAAGTAATTTTTTTATCAATGAAATAATGCAAAATACAGTCATTTTTGTCAAAATTGGGTGAAAGAAATGGATCTCTATGAAGCCTCAATTTAACAGTAACAAAAATATAACAATAATCTGGCCAGGAATTCGAGAAAATTTTAAGGAGCTATAAAAATATTTTTAAGTTGTGAACTATTTATTTATTTGAAAAATCTAGGAAAATAGCCCTACGGATTTAGTTAATTTTTCATAGGAAGAACATTAGAAAAATTAGGCAAATAGTAAAGATTAGCCCTAAATTTTATCTTCTAAGAATGCTTTCGAATACAATCAGTATGTACTGCAAATATTCATCCCTGGGCAGCTATGAACTCTAACATGACATTATCATGGTAAAGTCCACTTGAACTAGGGGCTTGTCAAATGCAGCCAACTCCACATGATGAGGTCTTCAAGCTCACTGGGGCCATTATTGTGTCCTGTTGTGTCCATTATTGTGGTGACACCTTGTCTCAACCATCGTATTGTCGATATTCAAGAATGAATATGGATATGACTTCTTTTCAAACCAAACATCTGGAACTAACTTAAAGAATGTTAGATTTCCAGTAGAGTTTTAGAATGTTTAAAAAATATTTCATAGGATTTTCCCAAGATACATTAGAGTTTTGGGAAACCTGTAAATACTTGCAGGAAATTATGCTAAGATCATAATCTATTGAAAGAAATAAATATTTTTAACATCCTAATTTCAACAGTCAAAATACTACAATGAGAAGAAATTTCATCAAAATCAGAGTATAAACTAGAATATATGCTATATTGAGAATTCCATAAGTAAAGGATCACAGAGGAGACAAAAAAGATCTATTATTACTTCCAGAACAATGAGTTTGACAAGTTTAAGAGTCTCTGAAATGCATCTCTAGATAAACATATATATTTTTCACAAGATTATTAATAAATTGTCAACTCGAGGCATCAACTCTTAGTCTTGAATGACACAAGGAAACACTCCATATAGTACCACAAAGCTACCCCAAAAAGTAAAAACTATGCATACTGCTATGCTAAAGTCGTCTTATTGGAACAAAATCCTGGGCATCCAAAGCAAGATTTTGGCTTTGTTCATTATGTTGACGATTCCAATGCCATAAAAGATATTGAAAAAAAAGAGAAATATGTTCTTGAAGGTAAAAATAAAAATAAAAAGAAACGAGGACAATTGTTTCTTGAAATTATGCCTCGTTCATCATACTTTTGATTAGTAAAATATGTTAAGATCTGTAAGCTTTTTTTAATTTTTGGATCGGGAGTTGTCGGTATCTTTAGAAAGACCTTTGAGTGACAATAAGCCCCAAGCTATGGAAAACCCTACCTCTTTTCAGAGGCCTCTGTTTTCAAATTTTCAGCCTCAATCTAGGTATGGTTACAATTAAAACATGTATGGTTTTGGCTCCATGGGCTATACTCAGGTAAAACGTAGTATTTTTGTTCTGGTTTTGCATGATTACACCTGCAAGATATTTATAATTCTTTTGGTCTTTATTTCTATTGTATTTTACAAGCTTTTATAATTATCTTTATAACCTTCCATGTGAAATTTCTCATTAGGTTTTTCAGCCTATTTTCTATGGTAGATGTAATCTCAAATATCCTTTTTCCTAAGCTTTTTCATATGGTATTTCAGCCTTTCATCTATGGAAGAGGCCCGACACCTGAAGGAATGATGATGGTACCCATGATACTTCGAGATGGGCCTGTTGGATATGTATTGTAAGTACTTACTTATTTCATGCTTTCCTTTGTCTTACAAACAAACATTGTTTCTTGAAATTATTTTCTCTTTGTTGATCAAGCAACAACTAAGGAATGGGGTAAGAGGATCTGCCCCATACAGAGAAAAAGGGTTTGCTTCTTACGGAGGACTGTCTTCGTCATATAGAACAAGTAGAACTGGTTCAGGCTATAGTAGGCAAGGTGGTGGAAGGAATTCTGGTAGTGGGGGAAGTCGATGTTATCGACCTTATTAGTGTTCTGTCAAATATGTTTTTAACAGAGTAGGACAATGATATGTTTAGAACAATACCTATTAGTGTTCTGTCAAATATGTTTTTAACAGAGTAGGACAATGGTAGGTTTAGAACCCCATTTGTGAGAGGTGATTAACAACAAAGAGAGACTCTAAAAGGTCATCAGAGAGTGAAAGAAATATTCATAATGATGAGACACTATTTTGAATTTTTCTTCTTATCTTGAAGAAATTAGGATACAATCACCAGATACATGCATTATTTCAGAGAAGACCATGAGTGAAAAGTAGTTTGGTTAGAAAAGGAAAATCATGGAAAAATAAATTAGAGGTTCTCGATTAGTGCCTAAAAGTGAGTTCCTAGATCGTAGAAAATCAGTGACAGATAACATTGTCAGCAATTTTGAATCTTTTAAACATGGAAAAACAGAAGAGAGCATTCGGGTTCCAAACTGTAAAAAATATTTGAAGGGTGATATGTTCAAGAGGCTATGTCTGCATGTGTTGCAGAGGTTGTAACTGCTTTAATGGAGCCACCGGTAACTGGTGTGACTGGACAGGATGCTGCATACAAGATTTCTGCAGATGAAAAATCTTATACTAAATGCTTTGATAATGACAAGAAGTCAGTTAAGGGAATTGAGGAATGTGTCAAATTAGACACATTGATCCAAAAAGAAGCAACCAAAATAGGAGGTAGTAAGAAACTTGTGGTGTCTTTAGATTCATATCAATCCTTTATAATGTTTTCTTCATAACCTACTAAATGGGTAGAGGAGAAGCAGATGGATCCATTGTTTGAAGATTCAATGTCCTCTAAGCATATGGATAAATGGAATATTGGAGATAAGGATGAGAGGAGTGCACATGCTAAAATTTATACTGAATCATTGGCTGATCCAAAACTGGAAGACCAAAAGCTACAGAGCATGACTACATCAGTGCTACCTTTTCCAAAAAAGAAAGATGTTTCAAATTTAGCTTCAAGGAAAGTCAATTCAATCAACACACCTCATATCAAGGATTATGTTCCACAAAGGGTGAGGCTGAGCAATATGAATACAAGTCAAAGGGAATCAGGGCCGTTCCATAGTCTAGGGCCGCTAGAGTTAATCAAGAACTGTTTAGGAATTTATAATTTTTTTGTATAAGATAGAAATAAAAGATGCAATGTCTCAAGGAGGACTGTAAACATCATAGAATAGGAAAGGAGGCAGATGGTTCTTTAGTACCTTGAACTGTTTATATTCAGAATCTTTATGGAAATTCAATGTATATTTGATTTCAATATTTGAAATATCAATACAAATATTTTTTTGATAAAAATAAAAAGTCTCACAAATGTCATACAATATCAAAACATGATTAATTCATGCTCAAATATGTGTTTAAGGGACACAAGGATTAATTATAGAAATTGAACATTCATGCCTGCCAATTCATAACTTATTATAGAAATGTGTTTATAAGCACCAATTCCATTTTACAAGGTCTCGAGGTTCTCAAACAATTAGAGGTGGAATAAAGTGGAATTAAGTTCTTTATTTATGAATCTCTCTTCTCCTTGATTTTGCGTTTATGTCCTTAGAGAATGGCATGGTTTACCATAAACATCATATAGTTGCAAGCATTTGCAATTCATCAGTACAAGTTAAACTATTATTCCAGTATGAATATCTATACACATGCACTTTTCTTGCATCTACTATTGCAATATCAAGGTTTGGACTTGTGTAATAATACTCAACACATTAATACTATATAGGTAAAATTCTTGGTACCAATGCCTCTATGTGAAAATTAAGAACCTTGTGCGCAAAATTTTGTAAAAGGGAAAAGTTGAGATGGTAAATTGCATCTCTATACTTGCAAAGGATGGCATTTATTGCATCTATAAAATACAAAATCCTTTGACATTTCCATCATTCATGTATTTGCTTTTAACAAAATTGTATGATTCACTGATTCTCATGACCTCTTCGATTAGAAAACAATTGGTCATAATAGTAAGCAAGATGAATTCACTAGGATCATTTTTATACAAAACATTCGACAAATAGCAGGATTCAAGGTAATAGCAGTGAATGAGAGGATAATTAATTTCCTGCAAAAGAGATTTTATATAATTCCAGTGTTACATAGGGACGTGTTCCCCAAGGTTGGGGGTGTGCCCTCTTTGCTCTTCGTGTCCTAGGGACTTGGGGACTATGGGCGAAACATTTCTCCTCGTCCTCATTTTGGAAAAAATTCTAGAAATGCAAAGGGGAGCTTGTTCCCCTGTTTTGAAGTGAACACTGGTGAAAGTGGGGCTTCCTAGGTGCTCCTTCCCAAAAATGGGGGGCTCCTAAACACTAGATAGAGATCAAAAGCAAAATGAATCAGGGATTATGCAGTGTGTTTTCCTGCCGGAGTTGTTCAGTGGTAATGGTAATATTAAATTATTAAAGTAAAAGGGGTATTTTAGGATAGAAAATGAAAGAGAAGGAAAATACCATTTTTACATAAATTTTTAACATTGCCATTAATTGTTTCAGTATGTTTGAGAGTGGCTCCAACCTCAATAGAGTTCATATGCAAAAGTAGAATTTTAGATCCCATTCAGGATTCAACAGACTTAATAGTTTTTCAGGATTTTAGGATTGCAACGTTTCCACTGGATTCTATCATATATGAGGTTAAGGAATTGACATTTGATCAAGCACATCAACCTCTCTATGTACTTGGATATTGATGGTGCTAATTGTTGAAATCCTCTATCATGACCTTAATCAAAATGTACCCTTTAGTCAAGCAAAATCACTTATTAAGCATGGAATTCTTTTTCTAATTCTACCTTATTTTAACGCTTGGTTTAGGAATTTTCATCGAAATTGTAGGGTGTTCAGCAATGTCCTTCAAGGATCAACTTCAAGATTGGACTTAGAGGCAAGGGCTAAGAGAAAAGAGGAGGGGAGCACAGGGTGATATTAATGAATAGGATCCCAATATGGGATTACTAGTTCATTCATGCATTAGAGGAAATTTCAACTCAAAATGGGCCTCCTAAAAAAATTTAATAAAATAATAGTTAAAATAATAAAATAATGTTTATTAATTTTGGAGGAAGAAAAGAAAAAAACTACTTTTTTGTTTGTATTTTCGACATATCTCCCGGTGTTTTTACTCACATTTCGATCAAGAAAGCTCGTTGGATGAAAAATTAAATTCCACATCCAACAAGCACCCACTCGACATACTTTTGATGGATCCCGCTACCCCAAAAAAGAAATACCTGAAAAAACATGATGATTATATCATCATCATGTTTTTTTAGGTATTTCTTGTTTTTGGGGTAGCAGGGTCCATTAAAAGTATGCTAAGTGGATACTCGTTGGATGCAAAATTTAATTACGCATCCAACGAGCTCTCTCAATCGAAATTTGAGTAAAACACAAGGAGGTATGTCGAAAATACAAACAAAAAAGTAGTTTTTTTTTATGATACATATCCCCAAATTTATATTAAAAAGGTGTTTAAGACCTATACGGTATTTCAAATTTAAATCAATTTCATTGGCTAACACAAGATGACATGGAATTTGAATTAGAGTTAAAAGGCCCATTTTGAGTTGAAATTTCCTCTAATGTATAATTGTATGTTGGATTTCAAAGGCTCAAATAATGTGATGCCCTATGGAATCATGAAGAGATGGGGATTCACACAATGTTGAATGTCTTGAATCATTGAATAATTGGAATTAAGTTTTGCTACGTTTCCAAAAACATCCATGGTTATGGATGTTATGGTTGTTAAAGTACCAGAGGCTTAGAGCATATTTTTGTCATGTGAATGGGCTACTAGGGTGGCTAGATCCATAGAGATGAACATATATTATGTTGTGATCACTTTGCCTAATCCTCAACAAGTGAGGCTTTACAAGGAACATATTAAACTATGTATTGACATGGGATGAATTGTTATTGCTAGGATTTATAATTTTCATGACCCCAATGGTCCCCCGTCCCCCAAATTTCCTAAAATTTGGGGGTGGTCTCCACACTTCCCTAATGTGTGTTTTCCCCATTGTGTGTTTCCCCAATCCTGTGTCTCAAAAACTTGGGAGAGCATTCTATAATTCCATTCTTATCTGAGTACCCCATCAGACACTTTTCTAAAGCGTAAGAAACCCATGAGAACACATTAATATTTAGTCAATCTTACCCCACTCAAAATGCTTTCCAAACTTGTAGCTGACTTAATCAGAAAGAACTATTCAACTGACCTCAAGGGAAGTGGCCATAATTCCCATACTCGTCGATAAAAGTGACTCAGGGTTCTCAATACACTGGGCATACTTGTCCTTCGCATACTTGTACTCAGCATACATGGCAGGATAGGAAGATACAAATAATTACATTTCTAATGCATGAAAAAGTGCTTGTGAGTACTGTAAGTATTGACTTGGGATACTCAACATACTCGACGAGTACTAGCCAATATTTGGGATTCAATAGTCCGACTATTGATTGTACAGTACTTTATCAGCAGTAGTATAGCAAGCAATGAGTATTGTAACTATGGAAATGGCCCTAAATCCAACGACTTCCTACATAGTCACTGTAAGAGTTTGACACAAAGCCACTGTAAAGACACAATTTTTTTTATTATTTCTCAAGATAAGCAATGTTAGTAGTAGATTATCTTTTGGGTTTCCAAATTATGCAATTTAAAGAATAATTTGAAGGCTAGATGTAAGGCAGTTTCAATCCTCCAACATTCCTAGCCCAATAAAACCCAAAATACATCATCATTCTACTATCCCCAGAGCTGAACATGACAGGAAAACAAATGTTTCTAAAGTACACCATTGCCAACTAATTGTTTTATTCAAATTGAGATGACACCATACAAAAAAATCCTAAATAGTATTTAATTCAGCAGATGATACATGACATCTGAAAGAAAAATGGGGAAATTTAAATTGGGTTTTGTTTGATTTTATGAACAATTGAAAAAAAATGGAGTGGCCTGGACTGGGTTTCTTTCATTGATCCACAAGGCTTGGCCTGGGTTTCTTTCATTGATCCACTACCTCACTAAGAAGTGACTGAATCTGAATTGGTTCTCCTTGATTCTGTTGCTATTGTGTTCGACTACTTCCAGAGGGATCCTCCTCTAAGAGGGAAAAAAAATCTATGCACCAAAGAAACCGCCCTCCTCCAATGTTGTTATGCACCAAAGAAACCTCCCTCCTCCAACAAAGCAAACCCACCACAAAATCCAGAAAAAAACTGTGAACCCACCAAAAAACTGTGGAGAACCTCCTGCAATGAACAATCTAAATGCACGATATAACAGAAATATTGGAGCACAAAAGAGATTTTATTGATAGCGGGCGACTTCGAGGGGGAACCCTCCTTTGAGCAAGATCAATACAAAATAACTCTTCGATGCTTTCATTAGCCTCAACACATACTTATATACTAATTCTAATCTAAACAACTATTACCCCCCATGAATGTGGGATAATGCAACATAATAACTAGACAACTTAACAACTATTACTTACTCCCCATGGATGTGGGATAACACAAGATTCTGATGGGATGACTTACAAAGCATATGTGTCCGATAAAATATACTAAAAAAATAAATAGGAGGGGTGACACAGGTTCTTAACATCCCCTCCCTCTTAAAAAAAATCTTTGTCCTCAAAGCTTTAGATGTGGAAACTGTTGTTGAATCTGAAGGAGCGGTTCCCATGTAGCATCCTCTGGTTGCATGTTGTGCCACTGAATTAAGACCTCTATGATGGACCGAGAGTGAAGCTGACAAGTGCACTTATTGAGGATGGAATCCAGATCTGAAATGATGGATCCTTGATTATCACGTTCTGGTAAAATAATTTGTTCTTTGATGTTGGTGCCAATCACTTGTTGAATGCGAGAAGAAGGAGGAAGTGCCAATTTATAAGAAACTGACCCAATCTTCTAAAGCATTGTATATGGACTAGAGATATTTGGAGTGAGCATTTGAATCCCTTTGAGTTTCAAGGAGGATTACTTGTAAGGATATAGACGAAGAAAAACCATGTCACTGACTTGAAAAGTGCACTCAAAACGGTGCTGATCGGCTTGGTGTTTCATGTGGATTCTGGCCATGTGAAGATTGTCTTGCAGAATGTGAAGAATCTGATGTCGATTTCAAAGAACCATGTCAAATTCCTAAACTGGTGAACTACGAGGGTGTATGGAAGGAGTACTGGAGGTGTGTGACCATAAACTACTTCATATGGAGTCATTTGAGATGTAGTATGGTAGGAATTATTGTATCACCATTCATGAAGAGGGAGCCACTTTTCCCACAGATGTTGTTCTTTAGAGGTGAAACAATGAATATAAGTTTCCCAATAGTTGTTGATGACTTCATTCGAACCATCTATTGGTGGCTGATAAACTGAACTCATATTCAGTTTGGTGTCAGTAAAGAGAAAATGACTTGTGAAAGTTGTGTTGTAGTCTGAGACAATGAAAGAAGGGATTCCATGAAGAAGGAATATTTTTTCCATGAAAATTTGTGCGATTGAGGAGGTGGTATATGAAGGGCTGAGAGCACAAAAATGATGATATTTGGAGAGCCGGTCAACCACAACAAAGATTACAGTCTTCCCTCCATATTTAGGGATCCCTTGAATGAAATCCATCGAAATATATATCCAAATCCTTATACGGATGGGAAAAGGTTCGAGCAATCTGGGAAGGAGTGTAGTTTCACCTTGGTGGTACTGACAAGGAGCACATTCAAAAACCATCTATTGAATTTATCGTTGCATTCCCTTCCAAAAAAAGTGACATCGTGCCCTCTCATGTGTTTTCATAAACCTAGAGTGCCATGTCGATGGAGAAGCATGGAGTTCATAAAATACTACCTGTTTAATATCTGTGCTGTGGGGAAGCACCAAATGACCCTTGTATCTCAGAGAAGAGACATCCCAAGAGAAATGCGGTACCATATAAGGGTTACTGGCCAATGGTTAGATGATTTCAGATAATGAGGAGTCATTGACATAGCCTTGCTGAACAAAGTGTAACCAAGTTGGAATAGGCATAGCAATAGCTGAAAGAGAGACAAGGGCATCAAATGTGCGGGAAAGAGTATCCACCAAAAGATTGTCCTTAGCCATCTTATAATTGATCTCATAGTCACAACCCCTGAGTTTGCTAACCCATTTCTATTTTGTTGGGGATGAGACCCGTTGTTCCAAGAAATATTTCAGACTCTGGTGATTAGTCTTGATGCAGCAAGGATTCCCTAAGAGGTATGGCCACCACTTCTGTACTGCATGCAAAATAGTCATCATTTCCTTCTCATATGTGGAGGTGGATAAATTCTTTCTAGGAAGGGATTTACCGGTGAATGCCATGGAATGTTCATCTTGAAAGAGGACAACACCAAGTCCATTGCCGTAAGCATCACTCTCAAGAGTGAAGGGCTTGAAAAAATCAAGCATCTAAAGGGTGCATCGGAATGAAAGATCCTATGGAGTATTTGAGACTACCGAAGGTTGCATCTGAATGAAATGGAGCTGAGTGATGACACCATGTGAATTATTCTTAAGGATTGTTTCCATGCAATGTGAACTGATGATGCTGAGAGACCCTGGTTGTAAGCCATTGAATGTGTGGTTTTTCCCATTGACTAAAAAATGAATCCACGGTTCATCACAATCCCATAAGATGGGTCCAAGTGTGCGTAACCATTGAGTGCCTGAAATCACAGAAAAACCTCCTAGGGGTATGGAAAACATGTTAGAGTTCAAGTTATAATATCGAATAGAGATACATACACTACGACACTTTCCTTTGCAAAGTAAGGTGCTCCCATTGGCAACCATGACTTTAAAGCTAGAGCAAGGATGGACAAAACAATCAACTTGTTTAGCAATCTGAGGGTCAATAGGCAGCTGTGGAATGTCAACCTGGTCGTCTACTGGATCTTGAGTAGTGTCACAAATTTCAAGTGTGTGTGGACAAGCCACATCCAATAAATAGGGATTGTGTTCAGTACATTGATGTCCCCAGGTGAATTTATCATTACAATTATAACAAAGTCCTTTTTCCCTATGTGCCTGCATCCCGGCTTCAGACAAATGCTTGAGAGGAGTGGTTCTAGGAGTCAGAGAGATTAGATGTCTTTCGGGAACCATATTTCTGAATGGAACAAAAGTGGATATGGGGCGTTGCTGAGCCCTAATATTGTCCTCCGCCAACCCTAGGATTTCCATCATTTTTTTGGTACAGAACATTGTAACGTCAAATCGGATTGTATCCTTAAGACCACTAATAAAACAACTCCTATAGAATGCATCAGAAAAACATTATGTGTGCTTGAGTAATTTCTCAAATTCTATCTGATACTCTCTCATAGTGATAGTTTGGCGAAGTTTGGTGAGTGCTCCTATGAATTCATCAAAACCATTAGGGCCAAATCAGTGAAAAAGGAGTTGGCAAAAATATGTCCAGTGGGGCTCTTCATGATCCTTGATTTACCAACAGAACCATTGAAGGGCTTCATCTTCCAAATGAAATGATGCAAGTGGGACTTTGGTGACATCAAAAGTGTTATGAATATTAAAGTATTGTTCTACCTTATGTATCCATCCACTTGGATCATCACCATTGAAGCGACGAAATTCAATATTTGGCCCACAAAAGTTGCTCGAAAGCAGAAAACTCGGTGTCTGTAGAAGACTCAGGTTGTTGTCGGTTGCTCATGGTTGAACACTGTGTTAGCTGGAATATTTCACCTCCTGTGGATAGCAAGGTTTTCCACTAGTCTGAATGGTTCAGATACAGAACAAATAGAGAACAAAGGTTGAAGACTCTCCCTAGATGTCGTAGATACCTGGAATGTAATGCTTCGATCATTATCCTATGTACCTGCAATAATATTCAACATGCAAACATATCAAAACCACTAGAATATAATCTACTAATCTATGTTAGTGACTAAGGATTCTAACAACATACATGTGAAATCACACAACAACAATATATGTGGGACAAAAATCAACTTGCATTATAGAAATATGAAGAAGTTTACAACCAAGCCTTAGTGTTGACATGCATCTCCATGAAACCAAGCATTATCATCCCCATAAGCTCTAACTCTAGCTCTCTCTATGCTCTCCAATGATATGGACCAAGTGATCAATCCAACAGCATAACAATACCTTAAGAGTTCTCTCTCTCAACCATGGCCATAAGCTTGTATTTATAAGGCTAGATGGATAGAGATGGTTGAGAGATTAGTGGGTGAGGTGGCCTCTAAGATCCTAGGATGAGGGATCTCGAGCTCAACTAACCCACAAAAGTAGCCATAAGGGAGGACATGAAGCTTATCATCTAGAAGCCTCGAGAAATTCTCTTTTTCCCTTTTTACCCAAGTTACCTAATTTCTCCTTCAATAATAGAGCGGTTTTGGTAATAACTGCTTATCGATCAAGGGCCATAAGTGGTGGCACCGCTTGTGGGCAACAGAGGATGGGCGGTACGAACAAGGGTACCGCTTCTGGATAATAAGGTAAGCGCGGTGCTAGGAATTTGTATGAAAGATTGACATTTAGTATGGGTTTCCACTCCAAAATATGGGATTCAGGGCAAGTAGGTATGTCAAATGTCTTATCACATGATGGTGAAAAGATTTTGGTATAACACGATGCCCCCCAAAGCATGAGTCTTAGAGGCATACGATAAACGAGATCTTTGAGAGAACAAGTCGTCGTCATGAGATGAAAATGTCAGATCGATCAGAGCAAGTTGTCAAGTAGGCATTTGTAGTACATTAGTATGTTGACTCATAGACACAAGTAACCAAACTCATGGCTGCAGACCAATACAAGGTAGATCCATGGGAGGAATAAACAAGCATGGCTACTAGAATACATCATAGATCCATCTGATAGAGGACTCAAACTTGGACATAGCTACCAAACATACAATGTAGATCTATGTCATACAGATGCAAATTTGAGCATAGCCACGACCATACAAATGTGGATCCATGCTAGATATACAAAAATTCCATCACAGTTTGGGGAAAAGCAATGAGCGCTTTAAACTAACACCCAAGGTCTTTGTCTCATCTTCCACAAAGTATGATTCTATCCATGTGATTACAATGATATGAAGTTGAACATGGTAAAAACCACTTGATTACCGGCCAATGATGTGAACCGTTAACAAGTGCGAGGGAGATCACCCTTAATGTCAATGATTCCCAAGGTACTCTAGTACAATCTACTGAGTGTGAATAGATATCCTGATGTCGAACACCCAGTCGATTCTATTGATCAAAGGTCAATGATGTGAACCTATGTCGAGAGTGAGAGAATCTATCATTAAGGCATACAGATCTCAAGGTACTAAATATTGTTTCTAAGACTATTTCCCGGATAATGAGCTGATGTTGACGAGAATAGTCTCATCGAAGGAGGGCCATGATGAGTCCCACATCGACGACACAAAACTCGAAACATAGTTTTGGAATGATGTGAATGTAGTAACCATATGACTAACTCAAAGATATAGACACAAAGACTATGTAGACTACAGAGGTAAAACTATTTCAAATCCCCTTTGAACATCGGGTGGCACGACAAAAAGACTTGGCAGCATGACTAGACGGGACAGACACACAATGCAACAGTGGACAATGCATTCTTTCGAAAGACTCAAAGGAGTGACATTACTCATGAAAGTGGATCGTCACAGAGATCAACTGAATACCCAATTAACTGACATGATTGTGCAGACAAGTGCCATGTTCAAAGGTAATGACAAACAACTACCATTATTTGCAAAATGATTCCCTTCTCATTTCCCCCATCATGATTAATGAGTGCCTCTTTTTTGGTTTTACATGTTCAAAGAGGGTACCAAACACTCGATATAGCTTGTCATAAGACAAGTCCAAACTCATATGTTTTATGAACCTGAGAGAGGAGGGGTTCATTCCCACAATGGGTCTTTTAATGTTTAATTTTAACGAGTCCACCGAAAGAAAACTCGGTATTGTTCATGTTTAGAGAGTCTGAATGAATACTGAAGAAAACTCCAAAGGGTCTTTTTTCATATGATTTAGTCTCTAAGGCCTGAAAAAGTATAAAATCATACTTTAGAGAACTCTTCCAGTCATGATTGGCTGGAGTGTTCTTTTTTCGTAAGTAGTCCTATTCGAACCGAAAAAGAGATAACCTACCGTCGAATGGACGACTCTTCAAATACTTTTACGAGTATGAAGGAGACAAGTACTCGACAATCTTTTCATATTTAAGGAGCCTAAAAAAGAGTTTAAAGAGGAATCCATGAGGTTTCTTTACACAATGTCACTTTTTACAAGCCTAGAAATATTCGGAAATGGACTCGACCATCTTTTCATGTTTAAGGAGTCTGAAAAAAGATGTGAAAAGAAGACTCTGTGATGTTTCTTTACACAATGTCAAATTTTACGAGCCTAGGAAGATTCGGAAATGGACTCGGACCTTTGATACTAGGCTTAAAGAGCGTGATCAAAGTGTTGTAATAAACGCTCATTGACCTTTTCTGTTTTATGAAAGTGCGAAAAAATCCATAAACAAACTTTCAAAGGTTTTTGCTAGAGTTCTCCTATCCTGCAATAGTCTCAGGAACAAGCGTTAAATGCATTCAAAACTAGCATTAGGGATTACGACAGATAAATTTTGGCTAAAACATGATTTTACATCAAAACTATAGCAATTCAGACTCAAAAATTCCTATATAAGTCAAGTAAATAGTAAAAAATCAAATCATTTCACTATTTACCTCTAGCAGAGAGCACTTGGATCATTTTCTTAGCCAGATCCTCCACAGCTGATACCGGGAGTTTCCACCGTCTGTTTTCAGCATCACCAGTTGTAGGTAATAGCTAAAACCCTTATCTTTCATTTCATAGCATTTATTTTGAGATTTGGTGGGGTTTTGGGCCCATATGGAAAGCCCCGAAACTCAAAATGAGGGCACTGTGGCTACCCCTTGCGGGATACGCAGTACCACCCAAGAACCGCACCAATAACACAGTGGACAGGCAGTGCCACCGCTTGTCTCCAATAGTGCACAGGCGGTGCCGACCGTGGATAACTTCAACTAATAGTATGGGCAATTTAACTTCATTATTTTGATTTTCAATTATTTAAGGATGATTCTAATGCATACCATTATTGTTTTTGGCAGGTCTAGGTTGCTCAAAACATGGTGATATGGAAAGAAAGAATGCATGACAATGAGGATGTTGCTTCCGAGAGAAATACGGGTTGTATTGCTGCACTATGGGACTGTGGGATCCTAAAGTTATTCCAGACCCCAAGCATGGTGTTGCATTAATGGTTACTGGAACACATACTGCAAATGTGGAATCCAGAGCCGATGTATTTTGAGGTGGGGGGCCATATACTTATAGTGGAGGTAGAGGATATCTACTTCTTGACTGGTCTCTCAATATGAGATGCCTGCATCTCACTGACAGGTTCCCGTGGAGGGGAAATTAATACCAGAGAGCTTATAGATCGACACTGTGCACCAGGGACAGGGTTATCGGGGAAGAAGATCCCCATCAAGGAAGTGACGGATAGGGCTCTATGGACTATTCTATTTACCATGCAGAGGGTGGCCAAGAGTCAGGGTGTGCACTAGGCTTCCAGGGCACACATGATGTATGCCATAGAGTACATGGCACCCACGGTGTTCAACTGGGCAGAAGCAATGCTTCCAATCTTCAAGGATCAGCTGGATAAGTGTTGACAAGGAGAGCTGAAGCAGTTCTACTTTGGTTCCATCTTAGCATGCTTCTTCTTCGATTAGGTTCCACATATGAGGCCTGAGATGACCTTCCGGAGTCTGAGAGAACAGGACCCCTGTATGCTGAGGCAGGTCCAAGTCATGGCTCGCACAAGAGCAGGTAGGGGAAGGGTGAAGTTTGGTGATCCATTCTTCAGATGGCTCTGAGATCAGATCCTCATGGTTGAGGACTATGCTTATGCAGGCATGGACATCACTGAAGATCCTGACCTACCACTCCCACCTGGCGGCCAGTGGGGCGATATCGATAAGAAACAAGAAACCCTAAAATGGATGAAACATTTTTATGTTTTATATTTTTTTATGTTAAGTGACGAGACCTGTATATTCTCATGCAGATTTTGGAGCAGCGAGACTTGGAGGAGCATCTCCGTTGGATAGGCAAGCTAGAGCCCGCTTTGTACCATAGGGTGATGACATCTCCAAGGAGCTAGAGGAGAACCTGGAGAGGTTAACTCTGGATATCCCAGATGCTGATATAGATGACCTCCTGATGAGATATCAAAGATCTACAATGGGAGAACCGAGCCGATTCAGTAGACTGCTATGTAGGGTAGCTCGAGAAGTGATGTGCTATCACGAGCACCATTAGTGTATGAGATATGTACTGAAAGCTGATAGCTTTAGGATTTTGTATGATGATTTTTCCTGAAAGTCTACGTGCTTCAAAGGAGGTCTCGGGACCTTTTTTTAACTTTTCATATATATATACATAGAATTTTACACAGTGTTTATATGTTTCAAATGGTAAATGTGTTTTCTATGAGATTTACGTGTCTCTAAATGTTTATTTACAATGGACCATGTTTGATTTACCGTCATGAATGGGCAATATGCCAGTCTAGGATGTAGTTAGCCAATGATTCAGTGACTACATTATGTTCCCTAGGGATATGCCTATAAGTAATAGTTTTGAATGATCTTTCTAACAAAAGCACTCTCCGGAAGAGGCGGAGGAGTACCGGGTTCCTAATGGTGTAGATGTGGTTCAAATGGCAAACCACAAGTTGAGATTCCATCAAGACTACTAGATTACGAACATCCTGGGAGGTAGCTTCAGTCAGAAGATCGATGACTACTTCATACTCAGCGATGTTATTAGTAGTGGGACCTATACAAACCGCTCCTGAACTAACCAAATATTCAGCTAGGGATTAGAGGACCCAAGTAGCCGAGGCGAGATTCAAGGTGTGGCGGTAAGCACCATCAGTGAAGCCATAGAAATCCATCTGCATGACCAAAACATGGTATAAATAGATGTGGACACGAAAAATTCAAAACCATCTTGAAAATACTAAAAGCACACTGAAATTCAATCAATATACATATATACAAGATACTATCCAAGAAAACCTAGGCATAGTACCTTTTCAGGTACAACCCATTGCGAGGTTTCCCCAAAGGGATTCCATTGTAATCAATGAGCTCGTAAGCTCCTTTCTCTAACACATTAGAAATAACAAAAGGTCTGTACCACATGGACTCGAACTTACCCTTCCCTAGTTTTTCATATCTCTGGTCATAGGTCAAGACTAGGTCACCCTCATTGAAGACACGAGGTTGGACGGATTTATCATACTACGCCTTGATGCATTTATTATGTGCCTCATTAGCCAAGGCAACATCTCTCCGAGTCCCATCAAGGTTACTTAAGTATAAAAATCTTTCTTCCTCTGTGGAAGTGTCTGGGAGAAGTTCGAGGGCAAGTTGTAAAGATGGAATCTGACATTGGATCAGTAAGATGGCTTCAAGTCCATAGACAAGCTGAAATGGTGTGAATCCCGTAGTTGTTTTCACAGAAGTCCGATAAGCCCAGAGAGCGGAGAAAAGAACATGGTTCCAGTTGGATTTATGGTCTCCAACCATCCGACGAAGCATAGTTTTTAAAACTTTGTGAATGGCCTCTACCTGACCATTAGCTTGTGGATAATACGGTGTAGATTTTTCAAGGCAAAACCCTAGATTGGCACTCATTTCCTTGATTATGGAAATGGGATCCGTGATCAGTAACGATGGACTGCGGAACTCAAAATATAGCTATGATATGATTGAGCAAGAAGAGAGCGGTAGTCTTACCATCTTTTGCATATGTAGGCATGGCCTTAGCCCATTTAGTGAAATAATCAATAGCTACGATGATGTAACCATGCTCCCCAGATGAGGTAGGCTTACAATGCATGAAGTCAATCCCCCATTTGGAGAATGGGCCAACGACAATGATCGGGTGGAGCGGAGCGGGATGGGTGCGCTTTTTAGGATAGAAGTGTTGACGAGGTGGGCATTTCTTAATAGCCTCATGACAATCTTTGAAGATAGAAGGCCAGAAATAGCCAACACAAAGGATTTTCTGGGTTGTAGCCATCCCAGATAAATGACCGCCACATGCTCCAGAGTGGAAATCATTCAACACATGTTCAGCCTCCTCGTGAGTGAGGCATCGTTGAAGAATAGAGTCAATCCCACATCTATACAAAGTATCATTCAGGATGAGATAGTATTTCGCATGGTGAAAGATACGACGACGATCATCGTGAAATAAATGTGGCTGAAAACACTGCATCTTGAGATATATCAGCAAATATCCATACCAAGGATCAGTAGTGCTTATCAGGAATAGGAATTTATCTGGAAATGAATCACTTGGCTCAGATTCTGTCAAAGCACAGGGAAGATCACACATAAGCTCTGCAAAGACAAAGGATTTCTTTGATGTAGCCTTGGCAAACTCAAGATTGAACTCCTGAAGGATAACAATCCAACGAGATTACTTTCCCCCAAGCACCTGACGAGTCAAGATGTAGTACATCGGTTTCTGGTCTACCAATATGGTGGTAGTGCAGAGCAGAATGTAATGATCTAAAATTTTGTACAGCAATGACCGTGGCCAATGCTAACTTTTCCACACGTGAATAATGAGTTTTAGAATCCAGGAGATTCTTACTGGCATAATAAATCATGTGCTCCTGATCGTGGAGATTGTCCTGCACTAAGACCATAGCGATGGTAGTAGAAGAGGTAGCAATATACAAGAGAAATTCCTTTGAATAATAAGGGGGGTGTATCATGGGTGAATGAGTCAGAGCGTGCTTAAGATTATCAAGGGTGCATTGGGCCTGGTCATCCCAGAAAAATGGGGTGTTATTCTTAAGGAGAAACATATAACCGTGTGTTTTCTTTGTGAAATTGCACACAAAACAATAGAGAAAGTTTTCCTTCCCTTACAAACTTTGGAGTTCAAGGAGATTAGTTGGGGCTGGTAGATAAGGAATGGTGGAAATTTTTAAAGGATCTATCTGGATTCCATCTTTGGATACCACAAAGCCTAGCAGCGTCCCATCTCAACGCAAAAAACACATTTATGTGGGTTGATCCATATATTATAATGACGTCAGGTCAGGAATATCTCTCTAAGATGACCAAGGTGGTCCTCCTGTCGCTGTGAATGAGCAGGGAGGTCATCAAGGTATGGTTCAACAATATGTTTGACATTATGAAATACATAGGACATCACACGCTGGAACATAGCTCCAGCATTTTTCAAGCCAAATGGTGACTACTTATATGCAAACGTTCCCCATGGGAAAATGAATGTCCTCTTATGCTGATCAGAGGGTAATATCTCAATCTGATTATAGCCAGAGACGCCATCCATAAATGAAAAGATGACACTTCCAACACAGTTTTCGATAATCTTATTGATGTGCGAGGTAGGAAATTTGTCCTTGGGACAAGCTTTGTTGAGATCCCTAAAGTCGATACAGACTCTAATGGTGCCCTGCTTTTTATTGACAGGGACAATGTTTGATACCCATTCTGTTAGGGGTACAGAATAAATAAACCCAAATTTCAGAAGCTTCTTAATTTCATCCTTTATAGCTGCGGCCTTCCGAGGATGGACTTGCCTAAGTTTTTTCCTGACAGGTTTGGCCAAGGGATAGGTTTTGATCTCATGGACCACTATGGATGGGTCAATCCCCGACATCTCTTCATAGGACCAGGAAAAAATATCATGGAATTCTTTAAAAAGTTCCTTATAGGCTTCAGATTCATCTATGGAGCAGTTCTGCCCAAAATGAACATGCTCGATAGTATCAGGCTTGATTGATATGTCAATTGGGTTTGTTTGTGTAATGTTGCAAAGGTTTCCTTCATAATCTGTATTTTGCAACAATATAGGACTTTGGGGTACGTTGACAATATCATTAGGAAACAAGGATGCAAAAATCATGGTTAACCAAACTGGTGTTGGGGAGGAACATGGATCTATGATGGTGATCCTCCCAAATGGACTCATCCGTGCTCATGATCTCAATAATGGACTAATCATAAGGAAAAGTATCAGAGAGATAATCTAG
Source organism: Pseudotsuga menziesii (assembly GCA_001517045.1). Classification (NCBI taxonomy): domain Eukaryota; kingdom Viridiplantae; phylum Streptophyta; class Pinopsida; order Pinales; family Pinaceae; genus Pseudotsuga; species Pseudotsuga menziesii. Next base: position 865,027 of record LPNX010253721.1, on the reverse strand, counting down.
AGAGGGAAGAGAAGGTTCTAACCAATACGGTAAATGGTAGGGATCTGAAGCCACTAGATGAAGGTCATCAGCGTGATCATCGAAAGAGGTTTGAATGGCGTCATACATAGCTTCGTGAGGACTTAATGAGGTAGACTCAAAAACATGTTTGCCTCTAGGCTCACAATCAAATGAGGTGATCATATGGACTGACATGGAATCTGTGCTAGGAGGAGTGGATGGAAAAACTCCCATGAGGGATGAATCCTTCAACATGCCTACCCCAATCGACTGGTAAGGATGAGGGGACTGGCCTAACATGGGGATGTTATTAGTCGTGGAGGTAGTAACATCCGGTGTACAGAAATCAAGCCGGTCAATAGTAACAATTCTCCTCAGATGTGGAAATTGGACGGTTCGGAATACTATTGAAGCAACAGTAGTCATAGCATAGAACCAATTTTGTCCTGGAAGGAGATTGTAATCTAAAGGGGAATCTACCACTTCTACTTGGATGGAAATAGTTTTGTCCCCCAGCTCGACCGCGAGGGCTGATATGAGACCATGGGGTTGGAAACCCTGTTTGTCAAAGGCCTTAAGGGTCGTAGGTGATGTCACAAGCTCGGGAGAGCCAAGGGCTTTCCAACAAGACAGAGACAAAATGGAAGTTGAAGCTCCTTCATCTAGGATTGTTCGAAAAACTTTCTTTCCAACCACTTTCGTAATGAATCGAAAAGCAAGTTTATGTGGTAACCTAGGCTTATAGCTCTCAACTTTGAAATGAATCAAGTTGGTGTTATCTAGGTCTAAGGCTCCTAATGCAGTCAATAGGTTTTTGTGCTGGGTGGGGAAAATTTGGAGCACTTCTAGGGTAGACATTGCACAAGGTTCCTGAGCGAGATCTTCAACCACATTATAAAATTGAGCAGCTTGGGCATTGGGATTAAATACTTCCTTCCAAAGAGTACTCTTAGGTGGGTGCAAAATCATGTCGAGAGTAGGCTTCTTGATAGACAAGGGGACAGTAGACGAGGACTCGGGAGAACTAGTAGAAGGTGCTTTCCCTGAAGATGGATGATCTTCATTTTTATCTGCAGGTTTATCATAATTTTGACTTCGAGTTTGCAGATGGATGGTATCTGAGGAAATCATAGGAATTTCTTCTGACGAACTAGAATTACCCTGATTAGACATATCGTCTATCAAATGTTGTTGAGAGGGAAAATGATCTATAAGCACCGCAGGTGCGGGATTGGACTTCAAAAACTGGGAGATTTTGTCCCAACGAGGACACTCCTTTGAAAAATGGTCACCACCGCAGAGCAGACAGGGATATTTCGCTTTTATTTTCCCTTTGTCATTATCACCATTGGTTGGTTGTGGAGTCTTCAGCTGGTTTCCAGGTTTTTTATTTCAATTTCTACCTTTCTTTTTATTACTCGAGGTTTGAGTACTTTGAATAGAATTGACCTCGGTGGAAACCTTAGGAGTCGAAGGAGTAGGGGGGGCAATTTGGGTTTGCTTGGCAGGTTTCACTACAGATGGGGACTAGATTGAACCAACAATCCCATCAATAGGTACTTTTGTTGGTGGCTTGGAAGGATTGGTGCTAGGATGAGGAGCTTGAGGAATCAAGTCATAAAGAGTTCCAGACTGGGAATAAACCAAGTCTAGGTACTGATCCTGACAAATGGCCTGCTCTTGAGTGACGGCACCACCCATAGCCACATCTCAGGAAATAGGAGGCAACAAGTATTTGGTGAACCAATCAACTAGTAACTGATCTGGAATAGAGGCCTTAATAAGCCTTCTCTACCTTCTCCACTCATGAATATGATCAGATATGTGGGTGGAGGTGTTCTGTCGCGGAGAGGTTAAAATATCAGTACCCTTTTCATAACAAATAGGGAGCTGAAAGTGTGTAAGAAACACAGTTGCCAATGAGCCAAAATCCACAAACGAATGTTGTGGGAGTTCAATGTACCACTTCGCTGTCGTACCGGTCAAAGTTCGCTGAAAGAGTTGCAATCGAATGGAGTCATCCATGAGGGAGTTGGAATAAAACCATGAATGGAATGTCATAACATGGTTCTTCGGATCGTCTCCCTGCTTCCCATCGAATTTCGAAATATCCGATGGTAACTTTACCGAAATGGGGTCATTAATCAACTTGGACAAGTCAGGTAAGTCCAAAGTTTCTAGGAAAGGTAACTGTTGGTTGGGTTGCACATACTGGTAATATTAATATGGCATATAATTACCAGTATGACCATAAGTAGACTAATAAACAGGTTGCGGTGACGAAGAAATACTAGAAGATCCGCCTGCAGGGGGTTGATTTTCGAGATTAGGACCGCTAGGACCACTAGGGCCTCCAAGAGGAGGACTGCTAGGTCCACCGGGACCACCAGAACCTCCAAGGCCACCAAGGGGAGGTAAACCTCTAGAGTCACCGGAACCACTAGGAGGAGGGCCAGAAGGAGGAAATCCACCAGGTCCCCCAGGACCACTAGGGCCACCAGGACCATAAGGAGGAAAGTTTTCAGATCCTTTGGGTCCATTAGGCCCCCCAGGGGGAGGACCTCCATAAGGTGGTCCTCCGGCACCTCCCACAGTACGTATAGGTATCCCCCCCATAACTAGCATGTAAGACTAGTTGGGTTGCCCCCATGGCGTAAAAGTGTTACTAGGGTATGGAATTCTAGCATAAGGCATTCCTATAGGATTGGGTGGATAATTACCTATAGGTATTTGATAACCATAACCTCCAGAATATTGAATGGTTACAGGTGTAGCCCCTAAGGGTTGACCTGAACTGGATGGGGGATTACCCACATTAGTATGGGTGGGGGGGACATAAACTATAGATGGTTCTATGTTAGAGGTCTATCCTTGACTAGGAACAATTCTGGTGTTAGATAATGTAGGTCGTGGCGGGAGTTGCCCCCCGGCACTAGAAGGTGTAGATGAAACAGGAATTGAATATTGAATCTCAGGTGCAGATGACCTAGAAAGATTAGGTATAGATATAACATGAGAGGTGATAGGGTTGTTAATCTGACCTGGGTTGTGGGTTGTTATTGGATGGTCTATAATCAGTTCTATGGGTCTCATAGAATCGGCCAGTGAACAATATCCCACAGGAAGATATGTGGAACGTGCTGGTGTCGATCCTAATAGGTCATCGATCTGCTTGTCAATCTCCTATGCACAGAGAATGGTAGCACGATATTGCCTGCATTCTTCTTCATATTTAGAAGAGTTTACACGGGTGCCAAATGAGGAAATGGCCTGTCCTATAGGTGTCTCCCAAAACGGAGCATTGGGACCAAAATATGAATGGGTTGTATCGTCAACATGACCTTCTGTGGGAGAATGGAATGATGTATTTCCTCAAGAAGTTTGTTGGACCAAGGGAGGCGAGTGTGAAGAATATGGTACTCCACTTTTTGCAACCACATTGTCTCCCACTTGGGAGGTGGTAGCATCTCCTTGGTCGATAGCTTCCATGGGATTTCCTCCTGAACCAGAAATAAAATCAGGTGGCAAGCCCCGTACTCTTTTGGACTGTCTTAACTCAGCCAGTTTGTACAGTTCCTAACTAACCTAGGGTCTGAAAATATAGAAAAGACACCAAAATGAATTTCCCTACACAAGCTATAGGTCAAAACAAGCACACTTAAAATGATAGGAGGAGTTCAAAAGTCGGGTCTCTCACTAGGATTTTCAAGAAGGCGCCACTCACGATATACCTCAAGGGTACATGCTTAGTAATCTCCCACGAATGATTTTTTCGGTGTATGGCTCCAAACAAGACGGCCAAAGGGCTTTTCTCAGATGGATAAGGTACCCTAGTGGGGTCTCCCGATATACTCAAGGTACATGGGAGCTCAAATTGGTAGTAGTGCTATCTAATGCATAACTGTACACAATGGGCCTTCCAATATAAAATCAAGTACGTGAAGTACCTTTCTATATACGTCAAGGGTACGTGAAAGGTTGTTCAATATACCGACGGTACGTGGAAGAACCGTGTGAGTCCCGGAATGTAATGCTAACAAATAATGACATCTCCTACGCTTAACGATGCCCGAACACGTCTCTAACCTATCACTCAAGTTGCTATGTAAATTTTAACCTACAACTGCTGTTAATTTTAACTTGTACGGTTAGGTGAATGCATGATATTTTGACAGAAAAGTAAAACCATGCAATATGTTAGTGCAGAATGTTCACTTTACCATTCAGTATGCCTACTTACGGGAGGGAAAGAAAGTGTTTTCCTTTTGTTTCAAAACCAAAAATGCTTCCACACAAAAGTCATGAACATCAAATCAAAGACAAGTAATCACTTTTCCAAATTGATTTCTTCTTTCTAAAAGCAAATGAGAAGGGGAAGAATCTCTTTTCCTAAAAGAAAAACAAGAAGCACACCTATATACAAATGCACTCAATTTTTTCAATTTTCTCAAAACATAAGAAAATATAACTTAAAACTACCATTTTTTTTTTTTGATCGAGATAGTTCTAAATGTATGAGAGACGAAAGATCATGAAGGTCCTGAAAGCTTGTAAATCCAATCAGAAAACCAATGTCCAACACTCAATGATAATATCCTAGTCTCAGTCAAAAAATTTCTTTTTTAAAGGAAGGAAAAAGAAGTTTACTATGCAAATAAGAAATGAAACCTAGAAACTAATCTAGTATTCTTCTTTTAGTCTATGCAACAGAAATGAAAAGAGATTTTAATAATGCCCTGAGCTTTTTAGAAAACAAGAAACCCTTTCGGAAACACAACCAACAAGCATAGAGGCAAATGAATAATCAAAAGAACTAATCAAACTTTTGAAATTCCACTCAAATCAATCTTAAACCATAAAATTATCATACCACAAGCATCAGATTCAGTAACACAAGTCTGATAAGCAGAACTGAAAGCAACAAAATCCAAATTTTTTTAAAGAAAAATGAGGAAAAAAGGCTTTGGAATGATGCCTGCCTGGCACCGCACTTCGCGGGTGTTGACAGAGTGTTTCCACCACAGCACCGATTCTCGCCAACAGGTTACAAGAGGTGGCACTACGTACTTCCCACTTTGTTCAGGTGGTGGCACCACTTCTCATACATAGCATAGGCGCGGTTCCTTGTAGATGACCAAAACACAAGAAGAATGATGGATCAAGTCATAAATATACTAGATCAAGGCAAATACTATTGAATTGAGTATGGAAATAGAGCATAAAAGACTGAAATGACTCAAATCTGAATAGATTTGGAAGTTTCAAACCCAAATGAAGCAAGTCAGAAATTAGATCTAACTGAAGAGAGTTGAAGAAGAAAGAGCCTAGATTTGGACAAGAGTTGCATACTGAGGAAGATCAGAACAACTGATATAACTAATCCCCAGTAGAGTCGCTAGATTTTTTAGCTGGAATATTTCACCTCCTGCGGACATCAAGGTGTTCCACTGGTCTAAATGGTTCAGATCCAGAACAAATAGAGGACAGAAGTTGAAGACTCTCCCTTGACGCCATAAATACCTGGAATGTAATGCTTCAATCATTACCCTGTGTACCTGCAATAAGCTTCAACACGCAAACATATCGAAACCACTAGAATATAATCTACTAATTTATGTTAGTGACTAAGGAATCTAACAACATACATGTGAAATCAAAAAACAACAATATATGTGGGATAGAAATCAACTTGCATTAAAGAAATATGAAGAAGTTTATAACCAAGCCTTAGTGTTGACATGCATCTCCATGAAACCAAGAATTCTCATCCCCATAAGCTCTGACTCTAGCTCTCTCTATGCTCTCCAATGATATGGACCAAGTGATCAATCCAACAGCATAACAATACCTTCAGAGTTCTCTCTCTCAACCATGGCCATAAGCTTGTATTTATAAGGCTGGATGGATAGGGATGGTTGAGAGATTAGTGGGTGAGGTGGCCTCTAATATCCTAGGATGAGGGATCTTGAGCTCAACTAACCCACAACAGTAGCCATAAGGGAGGACATGAGACTTATCATATAGAATCCTCGAGAAACTTCTCTTTTTCCCTTTTTACCCAAGATACCGCATTTCTCCTTCAATAACAATGCGGTTCTGGTAATAACAACTTATGGATCAAGGGTCATAAGCAGTGGCACCACTTGTGGGCAACAGGGGATGCGCGGTGCAAACAAGGGTACTACTTCTGGATAACAAGGTAAGCACGGTGCTAGGAATTTGTATGAAATATTGACATTTAGTATGGGTTTCCACTCCAGAAGCTAGGATTCAAGGCAAGTAGGTATGTCAAATGTCTTATCACATGATGGTGACAGGATTTTGGTATAACATACTAAAGATGGAGGTCGAGAAATATTTGATCCAGATATTTGAGTTTGGTCTTGAGGGTGACAAGTTCTTCTTCCATTTGTCTATTTGCTCATGCACGGGTGACAACCATAAGAAAGTTTTTTTTTTAATCGAAAATGGGTGGAAAAACAAAAATAGAGAGGGTTTTAGAAAAGGAAAATTTTGATTTGGGAAAAACGTGAGTGGGTAACTAGGTTGTGGACACTTTTTGAGGGATAAGGAAACAAAAAATGTGAATTTCATAAGCGGGGTGAAAGAAGGAGATGGAATTTCGGGCTTCAGGAAGTGGAATTGCGATAGGGTCCATGATGAATGAAATATGTAGAATGGAATGACAGGGGTTACAGTGAATTTTCAAGGGAAACGGAGCTAAATCAAGGAATATATGGCTAAAAAATGGAAATTTATACCTCTTTCTTTTAAGAAGAAGAAGAACAAGAAGAAATGATCTGTGGCGGTGCTTTATCAACTTGAATTGGAGTAAATGATCTGTGACAATTCTGGAATTCTGTGCGTTATCAACTTATATTAGATATGGACCCCAGGTACATTCATCTTCCTAATGGTGCAAAGGTAGTCACTCGGCCACCAAGGCTGTCTCAGGCTTGAGTATTGGGGTACTACAGCTCACTTCACGGTGCAGGTAAAACTGCTAACCGCTTGGCCAAAAATGACAGCTCTTTGGTTTTCCTCATAGATGAGAATCTAGCCAATTTGGTGGGGGTTGTTTCCCTTTTCGCTTGGAAGGTCCTCTCAATGGCCATCTACTTCAGGGTTCTTGTGGTACTCCTCACAATGAGTTTTAGGGCTATGCCCAAGTACTTCCCACAGTTAAGCAAATAGGGTTTATTCCCTAATATGAATGAAAAATACCACTGCAAGAAGAAGAAATACTACAATAATCATATTTCCAGAAAAAATGTGGCAAAAATTCCACCCAATGCCCAAAAACCCGTAATTAGAGCTAGGGTTTTGAGACGAAAACTTTTAAAATGAGCATAACCCAATCTATATTGCTCAGAATTGCTATTATAGCCTATTTATGGAACTGGAACAACCACTCTACTTCTACTTATGAAATTGGAATAGAAATCTGAGCACTTGGTCAAAATATTTCCGCTCTGCAATTTCCACGGCCGTCACCAAAATTCTGAAAAATTGTTGATTTTAAATCCGCGATATCTCCACTTTTAGAACTCCAAATGAGATGTTTTTTTTTTGAAACTACATATTTTTGAAATACGAATTCAAGTATGCAACTTTTTTTCTTGAATATGCACAAAAGGTTTAAAAAATGGATGTGAAAGTCGCCACTCAACTTTTTCCCTTTTTTTCCAAAAAAAAAAAAACAAATTTCCCACTTGTGACAACGAAAGTGCTCTGATACCAAATGTGGAGAAGCTCCTGCAATGAAAAATCAAAATGCACGATATAACAGAAATATTGGAGCACAAAAGAGATTTTATTGATCATGGGGCCACTTCGAGGGGGAAACCTCTTTTGAGCAAGCTCAATACAAAATAACTCATTGATGCTTTCATTAGCCTCAACACATACTTATATACTAAGTCTAATCTAAACAACTATTACCCCCCATGAATGTGGGATAATGCAACATAATAACTAGACAACTTAACAACTATTACTTACTCCCCATGAATGTGGGATAATACAACATACTGATGGGACGACTTACAAAGAATATGCGTCCGATAAAATATACTAACAAAATAAAGAGGGGGTTTGACACTGGTTCTTGACAAAAATCCAAAAAATGGTGGAAAAAAATGCTATGTACAAGAGAAACCGCCCTCCTTTAACACTGTTATGCACCAGAGAAACCGCCCTCCTCCAACACTACAAAGCCACCACAAACCCACGACCAAATCAAGAAAAACTATGGAAAAAAATATTATGCAGCACACATGCAGCTTCACGTAGTCATATGGCATAGGTGCAGGCAAACATTTTCAATAAAGTATGCCTCATGATATTATATATTTATATACTAAATAATAATAAAATCCTTTTACCCTTAATATAGCACCGATATATTGGTTTAATTTTTTTTCATTTTTAACCCCCCAATATGAACAAACGTGATATCATATTGGTCCCTAAGTGACGCCCCCATGACCTATTCATGCCAATTTGTCTCAAAAAAATATTGGATTGAAACTACCTTCACATATAAATCACAGTTATTCAAACACTAATATGAGTTCACAAACAATAATATTTACACCCACATCAGATATAGAGTACATATTTGAACCCACAATACCCTATTCAATCCCCTAGATACATAATTATAAACCCCCCCTTATATCTATATGTTTTTAATACATTAAAAGTAGGCCTTGGCCCTTATATACTAAGGAATATATTACTTCCATTTTTTACAGTATTAAATACCCTAATATGAACTCATGTGTTATATTATTGATTACTTAGTGAAAACCTTGTAATCTCAACCTTCTTTCCATTTTGAGTGAGTTGTGGTAAGCAACATATTTACACTAAGTCGAGCTACGTGGTAAACATGAATAATCACGCCATTTTTATGCTAAATTGTACTACTACAAACAATAATAAGTGCATGGTGATCATTTGAAACAATTATATTATCTTCCTTTTTTTTACTTAATGAAGAAACTAGAGAGGCGTCCTTAGTCATATAGTACTAAAGTCAATTACCCACATTGTCAAAGAAGTGTGAGCATGTAGATTCTAAGAATATCTAACAAAAAAACTATAATCGTCACCTTTCCATTTTTGAAGTTGTTGCTACTAATAACTTGGTTGATTAGTCAACTATTTTCTTTCGAGCCTATTTTCCTTCTCTTCAAACTAGTCTTTTTTTTAGACAAATCATCTTAACTAAAACACTAACATTTCTTCTTATTCTTTTCCTTCCTAGTTAATTTATGAGTGTTTGTTAATTGCATCCTTCTAGCAATGAAAGACTCATGATTTAAATCTCAATTTTAGCCATGGATTATTCTAGAATGTACTTTTTACCGATTTCCCTATAATTATGTCAACCCCTTCCCTCAATGAAATCAATATGTTTCTATAAGAATTTAGTTCTTAATCAGATCTAGGAGCTAGAATAATGTTCACACATGAAGTGTTTGACAAAATGTGCAAGAGAATCAACAAGGAGATAGAAAATACATGGAATAGCACATGTGAATGGTGCTAATTTTTGTTCATATTATTATCATACATCCTATAGATGTTATGTTACACATTTATAATACATTGGACAAAATTTGAGTGGCTCTAGAAGGAAATTGGGAAATTACAAGTGTCATGATGAGAATTGACCCCAATCCCCCCTAAGTGGACCAAAAGAGCTCCAACTAAGACCAAATAGTAACGAAACCTCATGTGAAGTGTGATAGGTCATTAATGAGTCCTTGGAAAGTGCGGGTGAAAGAACAGAGGTGAGTGGGGTGCTCTATGTGGCAATAAATGCTCATGGGAGAGCTAAAACAGACCAAATACACCACTAGTGCACTTATTCAAACTAGGGCCCCACAAATCAAGGAGGTAATGCCCCAAGAAATTAAATAAAGTGCTCATGTGCTGGCTTGGCGAACTAGGGCACTGTTGTAGGTGTGAACAGGCCAAAATAACCAGTTATATTGCTAAATCAGCTCTCCTAAGTCTTAAACCATAGGATATCATTACATGAAGGAAAATAAAGTTAGCCTAAGGTAAAAACTATGTACTAAGGATGTAATATTTCTCCAACACCCCCCCTTAATCTATACTTAGTACAATTGAGTAAAAAATATTTATTAAGGCCTTGGCAACTAAGGCACAAGTCACCTTTTACAAGAAAAATGTTACTGATCCATGTAACCGAGGTGAGGAGGAAAACCTCATGGGACAAAACCTCCCCTAAAAAATGTACATGGAAGAGATCAAAAAATTTCTTCAATAGGTCCTCTTCTTCACTTGAATTGGCTGAAAGAACAACTTCTTGGTGATGGACTTGGTGAAGATGTTGTGGGACCCAAGATCATGCATCAATGCATCAAAGTGCTATAAACAAAGATCATGTGGAGAGGCCCTTTGATGGTCATCATTTGATGATGGAGGAGAATCATAAAAAGGAAGCATATGCTAACCTAATAGCATAATCATCCATGGGAAATATATCTCTGCAAACTCTTTCCCAAATAACATCAAAAGATTCAACAAAATCTGCATTATGTGTAGTTGTCATATCATGAATAAAACAATGAATATTTCTCCCAGTTTGATGAAGCACCTTAAAAACTCTATAAAAAATCTCATGAGGCTCCGAAATATCAAAATATTTTTCATACACATCATAAAATATCAAAGGTATGGTGTCTCCATGAGCGAATGGATCCATAGCAAGAGAAGAGTAAGAAACTAGATCACAATTGTAATTGAGTGAACCTGGAAGGTCTAGGACTTGAGATTTGAACCATGGGTGGTGAAAGAAAGTCCAGACATATGGAAAATTAGTCCCATGAAATCCAATGATATTTCTATCCAACCAATGAAATACATACAAGACATAAAAGCAACATATAAAAGAGCCATGGCATTGGAGACTATGCAATGTTTTGAATTTCCAACTAGTGAACTTGAGGGTTGATGGGTATTTTGGTCATGAGATGGTTGGGGAAATGAGTAAATTACTGTCATAGGCTGTATATCAGCCTATATATCATCTTTAGAATCATAAATGGAAATATATGAATGGATTTGGGAAGAGCTTTCAGAAGGCACATCAAAAGATAGTGAAAAATGACTAGTTTTGGGAGGAAGCTTTGATGAACTGAATGGGAATTTTTTCAAGGAAGCGATGGAGGTTTCAGGTTCTGATATATCAGAATTTGAATCAGAAACAGAGAAAACAAAATTGGTTTTTACCCATGCACCCAATGCATGCTCATCCTTACCATTTCCTTGCTTGTGCTCCCATCTTTTTGCAAATTCTGGAAGAGCAGTGTGGTTCTCCTCAAGGAGCTTGGTCATGATGTCCATTTTATTTCTGAAGCAAGCTCTCGCAAGATGTAAACCTCTGCAATAATCACATGTGGGTATTTATCTCTTGTTTCTCGTCCTGGATTTCAAGATCCCATTAGTAGAACTAGAGCTTTATGAACTTGATTCCTTCTTCTCTTTCTCCCTTTGCTTCAAATCTTTCTTATTTATCTGGGATTGATTTGATACACCAGAAGCAAGAGTTTGATCCTTGTATTTGATGATGGTACCCATTTGTATGATCTATCCTGCTCCTAAGTCAAATACTCCATGAAATCTGCTAGCGCAGGCCTTTAAAATTTCTATTTCTCAGTTTGCTAGAGTGAAATGTCGAAACATATACAGAATACTCCGGCCCCAATTTAGAAAGGATGGACAAGATAAGATGATCATATTTATTATCTATGCCACATTATTTTAGCTGAAGTACTAGCTCTTTAAAATTGGTGAAGAAGTCTTTAATGGTCTCATAGTGAGCTGAGCTCAGTGAGATTAGCTCATTCTCAAGATGATGGCCTCTCATTTCATTTGTCTTCCTAAATAGTGACTCAAACTTGACCCAAAATTCGTTCAGTGTGCCAAGAATTTATATGTGAAAGAGAAGTTCTCTTGAAGTGCCAAGGTATAGAATACCAAAGGCCTCATCAAGCTATTAAAATACCTATATTTCTCCACAGCAGAATATGGCTCGTTCTCAATTCCCATGGTGACCTAGTAGAGGCCCTTGGACCTCAACTGGATGACCATATTGGCATTCCACTCAAAATAATTGAAGGGAGTAATAAGAGCTTGAGTTTGCTCCATCCTTCTTGCGCAACATGTGACAAAAATGTTGTTACCTGCAAGCAAACACTCAAGTTTTCTGTAAATGTGCCCTAAACAACAACTCAAACCTCACAATATTTGTTTGCAGCTCCAACTAGCTCTGATACCATGTAAGAATTTACTTCTAAATCAGATCTAGGATCTAGAACAATGTTCACACCTGAATTGTTCGACAAAATGTGTAAGAGAATCAACAAAGAGACAGAAAATACATGGAATAGCACATGTGAATGGTGCTAATTTATGATCATATTATTATCATACATCCTATAGATGTTATGTTACACATATATAATACATTGAACAAAATTTGAGTGGCTCTCATAGCCAATTGGCAAAGTATAAGTGTCATGATGAGAATTGATCCCAATCCCCCCTAGGTGGACCAAAGGAGATCCAACTAAGACCAAATAGTCACAAAACCTCATGTGAAGTTTTTTGGGTCATTAATGGGTCCTAGGAAAGCATGGGTGAGAGAATAGAGGTGAGTGGGTTTCTCTGGGTGGAAATAAATGCTCCTGGGAGAGATAAAATAGACCAAATACACCACTAGCGCACTTAGTCAAACCAGGGCCCCACAAATCAAGAATTCAGTGCCCCAAGACATTAAATGAGGTGAACATGTGCTGTTTTTACCAACTAGGTCACTATTGTAGGCATGAACACGCCAAAATAACTAGTTATATTGTTGAATCAGCTCTCGTAAGTCTTAAACCATATGATATCATTGCATGAAGGAAAATAAAGTTAGCCTAAGGTAAAAAACATGTAATAAGGATGTATTACTGCTCCAATAGTTTCTTTCTATGAAACTTACCTTCATCAAGTGAACTTTCATGTTCCCTAATTAATAGAGTTTATAAAGAGTTAAAGGGATATCCTTTATCATCCCTTTATCATCTTTCCTTGAGCTATAATTTTCATAGAATGTGGGACACAAAACATCATCAAGTGATTTTAAATTCATCATGATCAATTCCATCAATTAACCATGTATTTTGGTAATTACTTTCCACATTTTCTTATATTTAACTATATCCCCCTACTAACGATCCAAATAATCCTAGATCTTGTCAAAAGGGAGAGGTTGGAGAAAGATTTTTTTTCTAATTTTGCATAAACTAATAGCGTCCATCAATATTATGAAATAAATTATTCATTTGTTCTCAATTCATTTAGACAACCAATCCCACAAGTGTGCAATTCCATCTCCCTTGAGATTTACATTGTTATCACACCTACAACCTTATCCTTGTTTCCATTGAACAACCAATTATTATGACCGTATTTTCGATCAATAACAAAAATCTTGTTAGTGTTTTAGCAATAAAGAAAGATTCTTGAACTTTAAAACTTTAATCCACAATTACAGTGTAGATATATCTCATAAACAATTCATACACAAGAATTCAATCCATAATACACATGATGTACCCTGGGAAAACCCACAGGGGTTTCACTTAGTAAAATCGTTATATAACACAGTCATTCATAGGATATTAAATAATATCCCTAATTTCACTAAATATGGGAAAATACCTCATAAAAATTTATTGTTGAACCCCCCTCCCAATAACCTTTCAAATTTAAAAAAAAAACTATTTTCATTGGATATTATCGGTGTCCATTTTATCAACCCATTTTTAATACCCCATTTATATCAAATTATCAATTTGTAACAAACAAGATCCCTAACGCATTTTAGTATAAGCACACATGATTCTAAGTAAACAATATTATAATGGTAATAATGATCCCATAGGGATTACACATGCGACTGATAAATTTGTGGCATTGTATAGTGGAATACCTAACAAAATAGTAATGCAGAAGGAAAAATGTGTAAAAGGAAACTACGTCAAGAGATCAGTGTAATAAATAATATAAAAGATTGTAGTCCAATAGTTAGTGCAATTCTTAGAAAAGATGAGAATTGTAGATGTTTCATGCCACAACTCACTAATATACCGATTTTATATCATGTAAATAAAAGTATATCCATAGAGATATCATGTTCTCTATAACCTTAATAAAGTAAATTCCATAAAAATTAAAAATTGAAACCCTTTCGTGGATGAATTTCCTTACCTTTATACAAAAACAAACATTATTTATGTTTGAATCCCATATTAGCATAGAAAAATTATTCTTACATTCGAATAACACCATATCATCATGTGGATATCCTGGATTTTGTTCATTCACAAAATGCAATGTGTAATATCCCAAATTTTGACCTAACACTTATGGGCATAAGTCCCATTGCATGTGATATGTATTTGATGTCTATATTTTGTATATTGGGCATAATACCCCACTGCACATGAGTATGATGATTTTTTTGATATATTGGGCATAAGCCAATGCATATGTTTTATTTAGCATGTATGTGATTTCATGTGTTGGGCATGGACCCTGAAGCTTATGTGTGATTTGATGTTTGTGTTGGGCATGGACCCTAAAGCACATGAGTGATTTGATGTTTGTGTTGAGCACGATCTCTAGAGCACATAAATGATTTGATGTTTTTGTTGAGCACAAGCTCTGAAGCACATGAGTGGTTTGATGATTGTATTGAGCGGGAGCTCTGAAGCACATGAGTATTTGATGTTTGTGTTGAGTGTCATCTTTGGATCACATGAGTTATGAAACATTTATGTTGAATAGAAATATTTGAAGCACATGAAAAGATAACAATTGGAAGTGTTGGGAATAAGCCCTGGAGAATTCCAAATTGATGTTGAGCATAAGCTCTAAAACATCGGATCCTTGGCCATTGTATCCCTAGGTGTATTATATAAGTACATCCTAGCATTAGTGTTGAGCGAGAGGATCTGGAATTGCATTAAAGTGTAAATCCATGTTTTTAGTGTTGAGTATGGGCTTTGCATAAGGCTAGGAGTTACTGAAAATTAATTATGTTGAGTGAAAATGACTTTGATAAAACATCAACCCCATCTTACTTATTTTTAAGTTGATTAAATGAAATTTTGAATTTATGTTTTTCATCAAGCACTGAAGAACTACCATGATATACGAGGTAATCCAACATGAAAGGAGGTTTAGAGATTCCTAACTTAGTTAACCAACCCTACCTGAAGGCCTTAATAAAATAAATGATTATAAGCTAAAGAAAGTACCGTGTGATTTGGGATCGTGCAATATGATACCCAAAGTAAAAATGTCAAACAATGAGATATGTATATATATAGTTTAAATATGTTATGAATGAAAGAGTAACCATATGTATTGATAATAGTAACTATAAATAATAACAAAAGGATTTATGTATTATTATTTACTAAAATAATTAATTAAATATTTAATACCTAAATATGTCAAAATAGGAACTAGTCAAAGAGTTCCTAACTCAAGTTAAATAAATATTAAATTCACATAAATCAAGTAAAAGATTATTTCAAGAAAATAAATGATTCTTGATCTAACTAAAATTTAACTGCCCTTTTTCCTAAAGATTGTCTATAAAGACCCAAGCCAAATAGAGGCTTGCGGATCTCATTCTATTATATATGATCATTATTCTCCTAAGAATTTGGGGAGAGCATTTTCCAAAAACTAAAGCAATCTGGTACAGAACCTGATATTCCAGATAGGTGAAGCCTTACCTTTACAAGCTCTATACTACTTGCATGTTGGAACCAGCTTGGGGGGATCCGAATTGAAACGAGGAATAGTTCTGCCTCATGGTTGGGTGGAATGTGGTAGTTTCTGAGTTATTTGGTTGACATATTTGAGGTCACAATTGTCTATGTTCTTATTTATTATGTGTGTTTGAGTGTGAAGTGTTCTAGCCATTAAATAAATACAAATTGCAGGTACGAGGTTTTTACCTTCTCTACATTTCTTACAGATTTTATTAAAGTAGAGTTTATAATCTTGAATGAAAATCTGTATATTGTGTGTTTGATTTAGCTAGGTTTTTATTTTGTTTATAGAGCCTTAAAGCATGAACTATTTGTATGTAAACCCTAGGAGTAAATGTTATGCTACAGGTTGATTTATTTTCTTAAACATTAAAGTCAACCATTACTACCTAGCTAGGAAAATATAGTTTATATTCTTTTAGTATTTTTTTAAATTGTCAAACATGTGTATCTTAGATTTTAAAACTCTAGTTATTCAAATAAATTATCTATTGAAATACTGATCAAACTTTAAATTAAACTAGATAATTCATTAAAACAATCCATTTACAAAATTATAAACATACAGACTAGAGATCCAATCTCTAAGTTCTTCAAATTAAAACTATGACCAAAACATTTAAATAACTAATAAACTAAAAACTAAAGAAAACAAACTAACCATAGCTTGAATCTATTAAAACCATTGAAATCAAACTCTCAACATATATTCCAAACACTGGCAGATTTCCTATTGCCAGTGAGCATGATACTATTTTCCACATAATAAATAAACCATAAACATCATATCGAAACGCCAATCAAAACCTTTAAATAAACATTATAAATCCATGCTACGAAAACATTAAACACTACTAAGTATTATTAGCCCATCCCAACCATCGAATCATGTCCATGATTGACTGCAGGATTTCATAATTTCATTCCAAATATTTTAACCCAGCCCAACCATCGAAACCTGTGAAGTTTCGGCTATAGGTGGTTACATACATTCATATCAACAACTACAACAATAAACAGAGAATTAAAACTAACCAATTACATAAACGAAATTATAGAGACAAAGTCATTTCCTATGCATCGCGCTAGTGGAATCTCGTTGATAAAACCATAATCTCAAATTAATGAAACCAATTTTTACACCTATTTTCATTTAAATCAAAATACATCGAGGATCGAATCATGTGAGATTCCCAAACCAAAACTATTCAAACAACAAACCTATTTGATCAAATAGCCCAAGATCGAATCTTGTAGGCACCATTAGTAAAACAAAACAGAAACGTTGCGAAATATATAGTAAGGGTTTTGCCTCTCAGGCTTCCCGAAAGGTCTTCAATATAAACCAACAATTTAAACAAAAACATAGCTACTCTCTTTACATCATTGTATAGTAACATTGAAACATAAACACATAAATACAGGCTATGTATCCATGCCAAGGGCCGAGCCAAGATTTAATGCTCACGGTCGTAAGGTGAGACCTAGCCAAAACATTAAATAAACTCATACATCTATGTTTTACCACTATAAGAATACATTGTATAAAACACACCGTCAATCTATCAGCAATGCCATTGCAATAAATGGCACTGTAAGAAACAAAACGAACCATTAAAATATAAACACAGAGTTTCCATTGAAATTGAACAACCCATTACAAATCTTTGCAAAAATGATACACAGAGCCGAGCCAAGAGTCATATAGACAAGATCTTATTTCCCAAAATGTTTACATACGACAGTGCCATGGATAAGACTACATAGCCGCATCATTGGATGCACAAAAACTATCAAACCACAACCCATGAAACTACACAGTGATACATTTCCTCATCCAGAGTTCGAATCTCTGTCAAAACAAACACACAGTGGTAAGGGCCTTGCAAATTTCGGGGCTTACCCAAATAACAGTTGCGTAGGAAACCTATGGTGCCACCATCAATCCACGAAAGAGCCACTCTCTATCACCTGCAAAAATCCACACAAATGCTATTAGGAGTATGCAAGCTATATCATAATCAAACCAAAATATTACATTGTGCAGACTAGTGACCTTGCTTACCTTACGAATGAGTGGGAAGGTTGTTTATTTATGTAGCATGGCTCCCGGAAGTAGGAGGCCACCCAAAACAAAACTAGTAAAACACCAAATGAATCAATTGTCAACCCTAACCAGCGCTTGAGGCATTCTTCCTGGGCTTCCCAAGAATCATTTAAGTCGCCACCCTGTCCACCACTTTTCATCAAATCAAAACCCACAGCTCTATAGTTTCACTCACATCGTGGATCCATAGTTCACCACCCACCAACCTTAAACCATGAAACCCTCAAATGCCACGCTATTACAAAGTTTCTATGCCCTATGAAATATGCCGTAAACCATAAATCCTTTTACCATATATTTCCCAAATCATATATTACAAGGTAGTTAAGGTTTTAAACCTTAGCATAAAAATATATACCATAAAGTTTATAAACATGCATATAATTAATCTCTCAAGAACCTTATGAACATAGGAATTAGGTACAAATAGGCATAGGACTTTAGTCCTCTTCTCACTTAGCTTTGAACAAGAGTAGTGTAGTGTAGATGTAGTGTTGTAGACGTAGGATGTTTTTAATTACGACGGTCATAGACAAATTTCATCAACAAAATGACCTGCACAAGAGAAGGATCCTGCATTAGTTCATGATGAACTAAGTAAGCCCCTTAGAAGGAGGAATCCTTACCTTTTCGAGTGTTCCCTCAAGGGATAAAACCCCGCCACTCCACCCCTTGACATACGAAGGAAATTCATCCTCTTACAAATAAAATATTAAACGAATTTAAAGATATAAAATAAAATGATGCCACTACTCCACCTCGGTGGCATGTTTTTTCCACCTCTGAGATCAAACACATGAACTTCAGAGAATGGAGAGACTTTAAACCCTTCTTGATAGCAAAATTGTTGTGTTAAACCTTCTTTTGCAACCCTATTATGTAGCTCTGCTTCCATTTTGGGTTTCTGCAACTATCTGTTTCACCTTCAAACTTTCTACATTTTTTTGTCTTTCCGCGACCCCCTTTCCACAACTCTGTTTCCGCACTATCTCCTTTCCACAACAGAGTTTCCGTACTAGCTCCTTTCTACAATAGAGTTTTCAAAACTTTGTTTCCACATTTGCGGATTGCGGATCCAACTTTTCTAGAAGTTGAACTTCCGCAATTTCCCTCTCGCAATTCCTTTTCCGCAACTCTTTACAACCAATTATTTCATGCGGCTTCCTTCCTGACCATTGATATGAGATCATATGCAGATCTCATCTTTATCTTTGTGGATCCTTTACACCTTTCTCTTGTGGGATTTGATCATGATCGTTGATCTTCTTCTAAGATCATTCCCTAGCGTCCGATCTTTCTCAAGGCGACTAGTTAATATTTTACTTACACATCTGCAGAATCGATTTTCTTCAATCAATCAAGCCACGCACAGGCTTGAATCTCCATCTTCCTCAATCCTTCAATGATCGAATTTGACTCCTTGACCTGCAATAGGGTTAATGCATGCATGCATTCATTTATAAAATCCTCAAAGGATCATTCATCTAACTCCTTCGATGGATCAGAGCATCGTTCCATCGATTTCTACTTCTCCCGCTTCAAAAACCCTAAATTCACATACAGGATTTTCACATATGGACACAGAATTTATCCAAACATTTAGTTCATGAATTTATACATTCACATCAAATTCATTCACACATATATAGATATGTCGAATAAGATTTTTCTTCATTTACACAAGGAAATTATACATTCAATTTGTCTGAGAACCTATGTTCTGATCTCCTAAGGCCTGATATATCTTTAATTGGCCTTCCATGATTCCTACAGGCCCTACTAACCTCTATCTATCCTCTGTATCTCTATTTTTCCTTGTCTCTTCTCTCGTCTATATTATCTATGCCTCATAGGCTTATATATATATACAACAAGATTCATGAACCATTATGGTTCAGATCCACATAATCTGCTAACAAATCCTTATTACAATAAACTTTAAATCTTATCCTATGACTCGCTGCCCTAATTGAGGGATTTGGTACATGATTCATCAATTGACTCATCATCCACCTAGTGACTCACTCAATTAAATCACCATCATCTAGAATCAAATACACATAGATTATTTACAATGTGATGGTTGAAAGACCATCAATTCATAATTGAAGACCCCTTCTAGGGCTGATCCAACATTTAATTTGGAATTTAAATGGAGAGCAGGAATGTCCCGCATCAGACTCCCTAGGAAAAAAGAAATATGACTATTAAATTGAGCACATAGATCTGTGGACAAACACACAACTCACAAGATAGATCACACAATTTACTCAGTTATTGAAGAATGAAGCAGTGCAAAAATGGCTTGCAGTTGTGAATGCTTTTCATTAATCAAAGAGTAATTAGATAATAATTAGAATGAAGTACAATGGCTTAAATAGCCACATGCAATTTGAATCCACATGAGGAAATTCGAATTGATTAGACTCTACTTGACTATAGGTAACTAAGACCTTGTCTAAATCACTGTCGGAGGACTCAATAGTTAACTGGCCTTGTCTAAACCATTACCGGAGTTCAACGAAGTTCTAAAACACAAATCAAGTGTCTACGTCAGTGTTGAATGAGGCTAACTAACTATGGTAGGTGAGAAATGCACCTCTCCTGCATGCATCCATGCAAACCTAGTGCTAACTGAATGTAGAGGAATAGAAATGAATGTAACTGACTCCTAACTTAGATTGACTAGTCACCAACTCAACTCAATTGACCTTGGTTGGTATCGTCACTCCCATTGGCTCCTAAATTGTAGGGATTGGTATAGGAGGCTCCTAAATGGATGCATGCAAGTGCAATCAATGGAATTAAGCCTCAATTAGTGTTCCCCACACTTTAGTAACTGGAACATGTGCCCCAATTAGGCCAAGTGGACCCAATGGTGTTAGTGACTAAAAATAGACTGGGTGGACTCCCGATTTAGACATGACTCCTGATTTAGACATATGACCAAATTGTACATGGGAGGATTAATAATCCTAACACCCCCCTGAATTCTAACTTGGACAATCTGTGGTCCTTAGTAACTAAGACCATAGGTCACCCATTACATCAATTAAAGTAAAGTAAGTACTCAATACAAGGAGCTGGGGAAAAAACTACATGGGAAAAAATCCCCCCCTATAATTAAGCAGGTAGAATTAGAATCAATATGGCTCTTCTGTGCACAGGTATCCTAGGGCCTAGCATGTGAACCTCTCCATCATTATGTCTGGAGGAATCTTCCTCTTTGGAAGAATAATGATATGCTCAACTAAATCAGAAATATAGACAGCTGTCGGATGAAGACTGGACCCATGTAGAGAAACTAAAGTCAACTGATAAGTGATAAAATGTTCTTGAGGATTTAGAACATGTGAGAAACACTCAAGAAACTGATATGTTGCATCCATGAACAGAAAACCATGAGTGGTAAAAATATCCCCAAGTTTTAGGAGAAAGTGTCCAGGCGAATGCAGAAAATCTTCCTCTTTACAAGTTATGTGAGGAGATGAGCATGTGATCAATGGTAGAGAAGCACTGGGACTATTGAGAGTGACTTATTGAGATACATAGTCTAACATTTATTCTAAAATATCTAATTATTCACATAATAAAATATCAGCAACCTCATAAGAGCAAACTAACACCAAATCCCCAGCAGCAATTTTGAGGAAGAATTGCGGTACTTGATTTTTCACACCGGAATTGGTGAGAGCAGCTACAAGCATGACTGAAATCTCTTGGATTTTAAAATTTGAACCAAATAATATCATATAAGAAATTAAATAATATCTAAATAAGTTCACAATAGATCAAAAACTATGAAATGAAATCAAATCCCCAGTAGCAGTTTTGTAGGAGACTTGCGGTACTTGTTTCTTCTCAAAATTGGTGAGAACAACTACAAGCGGTACTGAAATATTATGAACCTGAAATTATGAACCAATAAATATCAGATAATATCTAAATAATATAATATAATATCCAATAAGGTTCATATCATATCCAAATAAATGGTCAACCGAGACTGTGGATGCACAGCTTTCTTCTTCTTCAAAATTCTTAATTTTGGTGCATGTAATCCTGCAGAAATTTGCTGGAAGATATAGATCATGGGGAGCGAATGGATCACTCTGGTAATCTGATATTTATTCCAAACTATCCAAGGTATTACATATTTTTACACCATCAGCAACATTAGAGAGAGAAAAAGCAAATTCCTCTTCACTTTTGGAAGCAATTACTGGCAAATTTTGCACATAATTCAAAGGAAAATCATCGGTGAATGTTTGCATGGAAGTGCAGTAGTATTTTTATTCAATATCATAGATTCAAATGTATTCTTCTATTTCATCCATATGAGGAGGTGAGATATCAGAGATCTCATACACTTCCAGAGCATCAGGAGAAGGAGTCACTGCAAGGAGACTGTCTTCAATTCGAATTGACTGTGTAGAAGCTTCTGCTTCTTCTTCATCTTGAAAAACTTCATCAGAGAGAGTGGAGGCCAATAATTTTGGATTTATAATGCTTATGGTTCTGAATATTCTCTCCAAAGTGCTATTATGATCCTCATCAATCATTCCAAAGGTTATGTCCAATATTTTCCAGAGATCCTTTGGTTTTTTAACAGACATTTTGAGGTAGCACATGCTACAAGAAATGCCCATATACATTGTTCCACAAGCTACATCACATTCATTCATCTAGTCATCCTTTCTCTCAAAGGACTCTTCACCAAGTCCAATAGACACCTCATAGAGATCTTGTCTCTTCATAGATGCAATCATCTTCATCTTCCATTCGGAATAGTTTGTGGATAGGGTGAGAAGAGGAATTGATGAATCCAGGATTGATGAAGCCATTCGAAGTTGTACCTGCAAATACACAAAATACAAAGTAAGGTCAACTACCTCCACATTTCAGGTTTTCATCACACCCAGCATAATTAATCAAGCAAGCTTGATCAACAATTCCTTTACTTGGGGTATTAAATGGTAAACCTTCTGCTTCTGGTGCAGAGTAGGAATGGAGGAAATTGCTCAAAAAAAATGATCCAGCTAGAGATTTGAGGAGGAGAAGTGCCTTGTTCGTCGAGGCTCTGATACCATATTAAATTGATCACATAGATCTGTGGACAAACACACAACTCACAAGATAGATCACACAATTTATTCAGTTATTGAAGAATGAAATAGTGCAAAATGTCTTGCCGCTGTGAATTCTTTTCATTAATCAAAGAGTATTTAGATAATAATTACAATGAAGTACAATGGCTTAAATAGCCGCATGCAATTCGAATCCACATGACGAAATTCGAATTGATTAGACTCTACTTGACTATAGGTAACTAAGACCTTGTCTAAATCACTATTGGAGGACCCAATAGTTAATTGACCTTTTCTAAACCATTACCGAATTTCAACGGAGTTCTAAAACACAACTCAAGTGTCTACTTCAGTGTTGACTGAGGATAAATAACTATGGTAGGTGAGAAATGTGCCTCTCATGCATGCAGCCATGCAAAACTAGTGCTAACTGAATGTGGATGACTAGAACTAAATGTAACTGACTCCTAACTCATCTTGACTAGTCACCAACTCAACTCAACTGACCTTGGTTGGTATCGACACTCCTAGTGGCTCCTAAATTGTAGGGATTGGTATACGAGGCTCCTAAATTGATGCATGCAAGTGAAATCAGTGGCGGTAGGCCTCAATTAGTGTTCCCCACACTTTAGTAACTAGNTGCTAGTGACTAAAAATAGACTGGGTGGACTCCCGATTTAGACATGACTCCTGATTTAGACATATGACCAAATTGGACAAGGGAGGATTAATAATCCTAACAATGAACTCCTGGTCATAACCTTCTATCTTATGTATGCTTGGATCCCAAACCTTGTTCTGTAACTAATCATCCATCTCATCATGTTGTTCTTTATTTGTCATCTTCAGTTCTCCTGGTTTCTAAATTTTTTGTTATAATCCTCCACTAGCTTTGCTTCTGCAATATTTTTTTGTCATTCGTCCTCTCTTCCTACTTTTCTTCTTTTCTCTGTTGATGAAAATATTCATTCTTTCCTCATTCCTTCTTTGAGACATATTCACCATCATCAACCTTAATTCTTCAATCTCCATTTCTAGTCTATCCTTTGGTTGGTACACCTGCATCTTTTTTTTCCTAAAATTGTTGTTGTCCTCTTAACTCTCTGCTGCTATCCACTAAATTATAAAATAATTCAGTGCTTTTATCTGTTGTCTGCTCTTTTCCAATGCTTTCATCAAACATTAAGCATTCATGTTTATCAACCCTTGGATTGATCAACTATTCTTCTAACATTTCTAATTCTTCATCATATTTTCTAAACTTAGAATAATTTCCTTTGTCTTCATTAACCAACTCTGCAACAGTAATTTCTTCGAGGTACTAATCATCCTCTTGAGACAATATAGTATTTTCCCATGTCATGATAAATTTCTTCCCCAGTCTGTTAGCAACACCATTATCCAAATATGCAAGTGTTCTCTCTGGTTTATCTCTACGAGACTATGTCATCTTGTCCTTCAATCCCAAAACAATATTTTGTATTTGATCCATGTTAAGAGTACATGGATACTCCTATGTTTCTTCATTTACCTCTGGGGAAACCTTACAAGGTTCATCACATGTTATTCCTGTAGATATGCACAATTCATTAATTTCAAAAATATTGAAATTTGTATCTCCCATTGACTTTCTTATCAGCACATTCTTTTGTTGATTTGAACTCTCCCAATATTTCATGAGACATTCAGCTAGTCCCTCTTCTGCACCATATTCTTCTAAGATGATTTTATGTTCTGCTTCAAAACGGTGAACATATTTTTTTGTAAATGGTCCAATTATTCTTTTTCCTTTCTTCCCCAAAGCATCCATCCTATGCTTCACAACCTGCATAGACACATATTTTAAGTGTTCTTCAATACCTATAGTCATACACCAATAATCAATTTTAAAAACATGAGACTCTGAAGTCCCTATTGATATTTCCTCTGGCATCCCCCTGTTTTGTTGGTCCGAACACAAAATCAATCTATCACCATCACCTATTTCTCCAATGGTCTAATATACAGGATGTATACACTCTTCAACTCTCTCCTTCACCATAATACAATTTTGATCCTGTCTTGTAGAAATGTCTTCGCACATTTCTTTTCTTCCTTCATCTTCAGATCATCTTCAACTGACTGTGTTCCTCCATCAAGAAACTCATCAATGAGTTCCTTTTTTCTGCAATACTTCAAACCTTTCTTAATTTGAGAGACTATCTTCATCATATTTGACTTTATCAAATTTTAAGACGGTTTCAAATGAATGCTCATCATTTACGACAAAACCTGCAATCACAAACAAATCATCACTCTTAAAAACATAAGACCTTTTGGTATCATTCGGCCTCACAATCATCTCTTCCATAAGTTTATATGTATTCTTGATAGAATTTATGAGACTCTCAATTGGTCTCTCTTTTTCTTCTTCATCATCCTGTCCAAGAAAAGGGCCCTGTTTAAGTTCGCAATATGAAACCTCCATATCAGATTCAACTTCGCTAAGTTATTTCTTCAATTTAACAAACATCTTTTACTATAGATTCACCTGTAGTGAATTCCATCTTACCTTCCTTTTCATGACCCAACCATACATCTGGTTTTATTTTTCAGCAGCTTGCATATTATTCTCAAAGCACAAAATGTCTCTTGCTAACTCTAGCAACTCCCTGTTACATTCTTCTTGACGTTATTTCTTCTTTCTTTTGTTGTGGCTTTCCTCTGAACCCATGCAATGAACTTCAATAGTCATTGTTTCTATATCCCTCTCCTTTATGAACTTCATCCTATCCACTTGTGGACTACTTTCCTAAGCCTCCCTCAACAAGTCTCCATACTTGTCTGTTGTACCTCAACAAGCTATCTATCCTTGAGCTTGTCCTTTTGGTATATCTGGTCCTCTCACTGGAGCCTTTTGAGCATCTCATTTTCTCTTATGTTTGGCTTCTGTAGGTCCACTTCTCTTTTAAGAGCATGTACTAGTCCTCTCTTTTCCAACCTCTATTGGAGTTATGGGTTATGCCACTACTTCCTCTTTCCTCTGCTCAAGAATTTATTGGGTCTTTGTTGCTTCCATCTTCAACCTGGTCATCTTTCTTCCTTGTGCATCACTGAGCTTCTCCTCAGTGCTGAACAGTGAGCTGCAATCAAGCTTCCACTAACACCTCATCAGATTTATTCCTATAGCTCGAACTTTTGGTGTCATAGGTTCACCTCCTATGAACCTCCCGATAGCTTCTGCATCACCTACTCACTCCCTCAAACAATTCTACCCACAATTACAACTGTGGAATTGCCCAACAAATTCTACCCTGTCATAGCTAGAAGTTGTTTCTATTTTCCAACACACGGTAAATATTTTCCTATACAACCAAAGCTAAATACAAACATAAATTAGTACATACCTTTAGACTTTCCACTTGTACAGTTGGATGAAAATATCTCCACTGTTATCTTCAAAAGATCTTCTTCTTGACCTTTTTCATCTGCACTCTCCTTTCTTATCTCTGGATTATAGCCACTGTCTGCAATTTCTCCTACTGTATAGCTTATACTCCTCCTCCCCAATATCTGCTATGATCCCTTACACAAGACTGAACATACACCCTCACAACTATTAGTCTTCAAATTCAATAAAAATTTGCAGAAATGTCTTGCCTTTGCTTTCTTCAATTTCTCAAGAGTAGTCTGACTCAATACTCTTCCCATGCATCATAACTCCATGCTTATACCTATCAAATCATATCCTTCCAAAGGATTTCTTATGTATTCTCATGTGCCTAATCATTAATTTAAACCACACACTCTTTGTCTGCAATCAATTCTGAATACTCTCACTTGACTAACCCTCTCAATACAATTGTTAGTCTTTAAATTCAAAATGAATTGAAATTATAAATTTATTTACCTCTTGCGTAGAATCCTTGTTCTAATCTGATACCAAACTGATGCCACTACTACACCTTGGTGGCATGTTTTTTCCACCTCTGAGATCAAACACGTGAACTTCAGAGCATGGAGGGACTTTAAACCCTTCCTGAAAGCCAAATTGTTGTGTTAAACCTTCTTATACAACACTATTGTGTAGCTCTGCTTCCATTTTTGGGTTTCCGCAACTATTTGTTTCACCTTACAACTTTCTGCAACCTCATTTTCGCAATAGAGTTTCCGCAACTTTGTTTCTGCAATAACTTCTTTCTGAAATAGAGTTTCCACAACTCTGTTTCCGCACTAGCTCCTTTCCAAAACAGATTTTCTACAACTCTGTTTCCGCATTTGTGAATTGTAGATTGCGGATCTAACTTTTCCAGAAGTTGAACTTCCGTAATTCATTTTCCGCAACTCTTTACAAATGTTGATTTCATGCGGTTTTCTTCCTGACTGTTGATCTGAGTTCATATGTGGATCTCATCTTATCTTTTTGGATCCTTTATCTTCCTTACACCTTTCTCTTGCAGGATTTGATCGTGACTGTTGATCTTCTTCTAAGATCATTCACGAGTGTCTGTTCTTTCTCAAGGTGACTAGTTAAGACTTTACTTATGCATCGGCAGAGTCAATTTTCTTCAATCAATCAAGCCATGCACAGGATTGAATCTACATCTTCCTCGATCCTTCAATGATCAAATGCATCTCCTTGACCTATAACAGGTTTAATACACGCATGCATTCATTTATAAAATCCTCAAAGGATCATTCATCTAACTCTTTCGATGGATCAGAGAATCGATCCATCGATCTCTGCTTCTCCCGCTTCAGAAACCCCGAATTCATATACATGATTTCCACATATGGATAGAGAATTTATCCAAACATTTAGTTCATGAATTTATACATTCACAATGAATTCATTCACACATACAGATATATGTCGAATAGGATTTTTCTTCATTTACGCAAGGAAATTATACATTCAATTTGTCTCAGAACCTACATTCTTATCTTTTAAGGCTTGATATATCTTTAATTGGCCTTCCATGATTCCTATAGGCCCTACTGGCCTCTATCTATCCTTGGTATCTCTATTTTTCCTTGTCTCTTCTCTCCTCTATATTATATATTCCTCAGAGGCTTACATATAAGATTCATGAACCATTCTGGTTCAAATCCACATAATCTGCTAACAAATCCTTATTACAATAAACCTTAAATCTTATCCTATGACTTGCTGCCATAATTGAAGGATTTGGTACATGATTCATCAATTGACTCATCATCCACCTAGTGACTCACTCAACTCACTCACCATCATCTAGAATCAAATAAACATAGGTTATTTACAATGTGATGGTTCAAAGACCATCAATTCATAATTGAATACCACTTCTAGGTATAATCCAACATTTAACTTGGAATTTAAATGGAGAGCAGGATGCTCCTGCATCATAAAAGTAAATGGTAACATAATGTAAGAATCGACAAATGTATGCATCTAGTAGATAGGCAGAATAACCAGACAGACAAGTCCAAGTAACAGAACAACACCACATAAACACGTCATCATCAGATAGGAAAATGTATAGAGGGAAAACAACTTATGACACTTAGGTTTAGTATACAGCCAAGTTTTTTTTCCGTAGAAGTTTTAAACCATGTCCTTGAATTTTAGTATTTTACTAGCCTACCAATTTTTTTATTTATTTACAAATTTAGGGACATTACACAATGAAATGCCTCCACTTCCCCTACATTTATTCTTTCAATCAAGGGATTAAAAAACATTTAGTTACCTTTTATTGGGTTATATCCATTTTTTATCTCTACATAAGAGGGAAAATATCTATTATTAAGTTTCAAGCATACAATAGTTATAAAGATACATAGATGGTGAAACTGATATGATACACTTTCATGGTAATGATAACACACAAGATATGTAAATAAGGATTTATATTTTCACCTATGTTCATGTCAGTTCCAATACAATATTAAGATGTATTCCTTTGATATAAGAATTGAACTTACAATTATGAGTGTAGCTTTGAGGCTTGAATGCAAGCAATGTTGAATCCAAGGAACACATCAATAACTCAACATGCAAAGGAAGGAAAACTAGTTCCAGTGTTTGTGCTAGCACAGAAACATGCATGAACTAATACTTTTTTAATTGAAGACCTCTTTGGTCTTTCTCCAATAAGACAAAGTTGGATAGCTGATAATAATTGAGCACTCATGAAACTAGGACTTTATGAATATCGTCCATGATTTGTAGGTATAAGTCTATCCCACAATATGGACGTTATTCCTTGTCAATAGTTAGGATTGATATGAATCCATCCCATGATTTGGGGGTATGAATCTAGACCACAATTCAGAGGTTATTCCTTAAGAAAACATAGGACTTATACGAATCCAAGCTATGATTTGGAGGTATAAATTGAGCCCATGATTCCTAGGTATGAATACATCCCATGATTTGGAGGCTATTCCTCACCCTACCAAAATAAAACAAACCCCAATATTTATATTACTATTTCAAATTAAAACCCCCCCTTAACCCCTTAATACGGGGAAATATATTTTTGAGGTTTTAAGAAGTATTCAAACCCCCAATATGAATGGATGTGATATGATATTGCCTCACTAGTGAAGACCCTATGGGAAAACCCTCCAGTGATCCGAAGGATAAAAAGCCTAGCAAACAATCTTATAGTATGATAGATAATCGATAGAGAATAATTACACCCCAATAGAAGGTTGATTGATCAGAGAGTACAAGAGAGTAGATATCATATGGAACATTGTAACGGTATTACCTAGTGCATAACACTTTAATAACAATCCAAATCTAGTCATGCAAAGAAGGTAGTGAATGGTTGCAAGATTTTTTGCACTGGTCACACTATTAACACTATGAACATTGTATCATCTTCAACCTTATTCCCTTTCTAACTTAGTGCCAAGTTGTCACATAATAATTATCTCCCACATAGAATATATGTTCCGTCCTTGAATTTACTAGTGTTAACTTTCTCTAACTGAGTTCTTAACTGATTGAACTAAACTGAACTGAATGAAACTACATGTAACTAAATGTAACTGATCTAAATTGAATGTAACTAAACAAAATTGAATGTGACTGGACATAACTAAGTGTAACAAGTTCTTCACCATCAGTGTCATCTTCAACAACCACTTTGCATAAATTAAGGAGTTGATTCCTTAATTAATTGAAACTTGTTTATCACAACTAAGACTCAACTGATGTCTTCTTAATTCAAGTTCACTTGGAGGCATACATGGGCAGTTTGAATTCTCTCTCTATCTCTATGTTCATGTTGTTTATCATTAATTAAGTTTTCATGTTCCATATGAGTTTAATTAATTACTTATTTATATCATATCATACTCATAATAATTGTTTAGAACCTATCATCATATGTATTACCCCAGGTCATATAGTCATATGCTAAAGTAAATAACTCTGGGGGTAGTTAATCCCTAAAGGAGACTTGCAGAACTTGGTGACCATGATTTGCCATACATTGCATAGTATATCCTCGATACTTAATACAACATAATTGATTTGGTATTGATAAAACACAAGACCCTGGACTTAATCCAACATAAGTTCCATACTTGATACACCATAAGTCCATCTCTAGTTAAGGAGAACCATCACATATTGTATTGTCTATGAGAATAATTTGAATTGATATGACACAAGTATCCTACCTTAATACAACACAAGGTCATGATCTTAATATGCCATAATATCCTAGTACAATCATCTCTCTCAAATAGGACAAGGTACTAGCTTAATACAACATAATCTCTTTAACTTAATACAACATAAGTTCCATGGAGAAGATAAGAACCTAATACGACATAGATTTTGGACTTGATACAACACAAGTCTCATGGAAATGAATCTTGAAGTTGTACTTTCAACACTCCCTCTAAGAGAGGGAGACATTCTCTAACATAGCAAGAATTTCCCACCATACCAACCTTATCTCATAAGTGTTAGAACTTTGTCCCAGATAGAGGCTTGTCACAAATTTGCAATCTTCTCATCAGTAGCTATGTACTGGAATTCATTTTACATGACCATGAATTCAATGAAGTAAAACTTCATCTCAATGTGTTTTATCATAACACACAGGGTTTTTTGGAAATCTTGACTATTAACACCTAATAACTATAGGCTCAAGTCTTTCACCCTAGTAGGTAGCTTCCCAAGATACACTACTCATCAGCATGTAGTAGTTCCAAAAAGCACATTTTTCTTTTGTAGTACTCTAGGACATACATCTTGATTATGTATTACTAGCCTAAATACACATCGCTCATCTTAGGATAAAACAATAGTTGGAAAGAAAAATCATATAATAGGCTTGTCATGTATCAAATACAATAAATAGCCCATTCTAATTCACTTCAAAGGTACTCAAACATATGCTTAGTAGCAAGCATGAAATACAATAGGTTTACTCAAAGACCAACCAACTACTTACACATAATATCATAATCTTGATCTGGTCCAGAATATAGTTTCTCAAAAAAGGAAAGCATGGATTTTAAATCCATCATATACAACATTATGCAACAAATGTGTAGTATCATGCAAAAACAAAGTCTTATCTTTTCTTTCACTCCTCAACATTTGTTGAATTTTTGAATCTTCTGTTATCTAGAAATTTTCTCTATGAGTTTTCCATTATGTGTAATGTTCTTCAAGGCCTGATCACTTTCTCAGTGATCCTTCTCTTTATACTCCAGCACCCCAACTACCTCTCCAAGTGGTTTAATTGTTCTCTGACATTCCAGAATATAACTCTTCTCGAGTATTAGTAGTCTCTGATACTTTGACATGTCTATGCTCATGTGGATTCTCTCCACAAGGTATCACAACCCTTGGCTTTTTGAATCATGTACCATCTCTAACTATTGGGGACTTTATCTGATGTCCCCTATGTATACACATCAATACTCCCTCTTCAACTAGAGGAGTTTTTTTGTACTATACCAAGGTTGTCCCAGACAGAGGCTTAGTAAGAATACTGGAAACGTTGCTCATCAGTGGATATGTACCATGTCTCGGATATAACTGACTATAAACTGCATAAAGATTTACTTCTTTTCAACATGCTCTATCTAGATCAACACATGTGATATTTCCTCAATCATTAATCATCCACAATAATTAATGCACTCACTTAATAAATTAATAATCTCTCGATATGTAATTTTAAACCTTATTTTTTAGGCAATAGATCATTCCTTCCTCAATATATGCTTTTTCAGTAATAAAGTATAATAAAGTAACTAGAGTCAAGGCCTGTCCCCCTAATTCTACGACTGATCATCTTCCCCATAAAAAATGTGACATGATTGTTCCTAATGAAAATTGACCAATGAGTAGGTTTTTAAAATCTGTGGTAGAACCAAACAAACATGGATCATGATGATCATATTTTGTTTCAAATTGTAGAACAACTTGAGAAAAGCAAGTTGGTTGCGCCCCTTCCTTATGGCAGAATCCTCGAAACCCCCAAAACCAGATTAAGGGAAAAGCATAATTACATATATAAAGAGCGCTTACTTGTCCCTTGTTGTCCCTCTAGCTGTCGAAGGAGTAATCTGAGCATTATTGGGTGTGCTTCGTTGCGGCTTCCTTTGTCCTTGCAAAGAAATGAATATGGATCTGGATGCATTTTATATTGTCCTATAATGCTTTCCATATATAATATAAGATGGCTTTACTTACATAGGTACGTTGTATAGGGGAACACACTATAAGGCAATTACAAAATAGAAAACAAAAAGATTGAAGTGGCACTTGTATTGAAGACAAAATTCCAAGTGCTCAAAGAAATGCGTTATATGTTCAATGGTTGGAAGCGCGTGAAAGGTATCTATGTTTAGTTATAATAGTGAAATCGAGACGAGGATTGGGTAAACTCAGAGATGGCGACCTAATGATAAAGGAATATAGTTCTCATTCGTGGTCTACCAAGCACATATCCGCCCGTATGGAGGTCATCAAACACAGCTATTAGAGTAGCTTTTGGTACATTCTTTAGTTGCTAGCGTCCCATTCAACGTTAAACCCTGGGAGATTCAGATTTATAAATTCAACAAGAGTAGGGTGGGCTATGCGCCTCATATTAATGAAGTAGCTACCAATAAACGACTTGCTTTCCATCCAAGATCTGAATAGGTGCTAAGGCCGTTAAGGTAAAAGGGGGGGCTCCAGTTTACGAGTTCATGTGTAGTATATTATGCAGGCATATCAGATTAGTGAGTGATTAAACATATAAGTTTCGATTTGAAAAGATTGATTACCCAGCATGCAGGGTGCAGTCTCATGGGAGAGTCACATTTGACTACTATTCTTGGCAGCATGGGAGCGCAGCCTTCAAGGAGAGAGATTCTCTTAAATGGGTGACATTTTAATGTAACTGGGTTGGATTTTAAGGAGTGAGGCAACACCAGAGGGCTCCACACTTGATTTGTTTTTGAAAAGGAAAAGAGTGATTCGATTGCCTATATCTTTTGGCAATCACTTGCGTATTTCCAGCACATACCGACCCTTGTTGGTGACTGGAACGGTCTTAAATACGACCAATGAATCGGGGACCAATGAAAAAAGATTTCATATATCTTTTGAAACCCTATTTTAGTTACCAAGATTTATCTGAGTCCACATACACTTGTACCAAGTAGGTACCACAACACATGTTTTGTACAAGTCGATGTACAAACTACAACACATATAGCAGATCCTGGGACCTGTGACTAACCAAATACATCTCCACTAACTTGAGATCCTCCAAATATGAAATAAGAATTACAAAATTTAATATTTATATTCATATGTGTGGCCATGGATTTGTAGTCCATCGTCTTGAAACTCTTCAAGCTCTTTTACTGCACATTTTTCTTAATTGAGGAAAATCTTTGTCTGGTGATTGCCACACCACTAATCATAAGAATCATAACAAGATTATTGAATATAGTTCTCAGCTTCCTTCTAAATATGAGAATCATGCAGGTCTCCTCTTAACAAAATATACATCAACCAATTTTACTCGTTTCTTTAATATCTATAAAATCTAGCTACTCCCTTCACCATCAGGATGTGAGAGTCATAATCTAGGTCTTCCATCACAGAGACTTCATGCTCATTTATGTATGAAGCTCTTCTTTAAACATGAATGTAAATAAGATAATTTAATTATCTTCAAGAGTCATTACATCTCTCATAATAGTATTAGAGCTTATATTATGACTTATTCCTAATACATAGGAACCTCCCGATCTGCTACCACAAGCTTCTTGCTTCACAGTATCCCTCTCTCTTTCAATCAGCCATCAGAATTACTCTTCATTCAATACATTTCACTTTTTCTTGTAGGTCATGGCATATAGGTTTTCCCTACAAGAAAAATTCAATTAAGTTATTAGCATCCTTACATAATCCATTCATTCCAATAAAATGACAAAAAACACAAGCTGACATGCAAAACATTTTAACCAATGTTTATGTATAATGATATCTCATGAATTTTAGTCACATGAATGCTTCAATGTATTTGCAGTCGTTCATATAGTTATGTACAAATTAAATCAATGTTTCGACATAACCCCAATCATATTTCATGTAATTTTTTGCAGTTCTATATCAATCTTGTATTAGAACTCATGAAGATTTATGCAAACCCTTATTCTTCTTGACATGATTTTTTGTATTTACCAATAAAATAGAAACATTTTAACATGTGTTTTTAATCATGTTTATACCATAACATCATTCCTAATCACAAGAATACAGATTGTAATAAAATAATATCTGATTTTATAAAAGCATATGATAAGCAAATAATCATGCATCCCAACATTCATGAATA
Source organism: Pseudotsuga menziesii (assembly GCA_001517045.1). Taxonomy (NCBI): domain Eukaryota; kingdom Viridiplantae; phylum Streptophyta; class Pinopsida; order Pinales; family Pinaceae; genus Pseudotsuga; species Pseudotsuga menziesii. The sequence continues at coordinate 830,127 of LPNX010253721.1, read as the reverse complement.
ATCATGCAACTCTATATTCATATCTCTATGAAATAATTATGCAAATCTATGTTCATATCTTATGAAACAATCATGCATGCTTTATATTCATATCTTATGAAACAATCATGCAACTCTATGTTCATATCTTATGAATTTTGTTTATTTGCAAATAAAGGAAAGACAATCAACATATATGCTCACAATTCCTAATCTTAGGAATACGGATCTCTATATGACTTTAATGAAAACATTCAAAAGAATATAGATCTAAAAAACATATCATAAAAATGCAAGTACTTGTTTTTTATTGTTTTGCATGCTCCCTCTTGATCTCTACCTCCTTGCGGAGATTACTGGAGTACCTTGATCTTAATATCTTTGCAAATTTGAGTGCATGAAGGAGGTAGTAAATTTATGCATTGAGAAACTAGATCCCATGTAACCCAAAGAAAATGCTCTTCTTCAAGGAAAATGTATTCCAATGATCATCCTCTTCTTCGGATGAGATATCAACTCTATGAGGATCTCATTATACACAATATCCATTGAATAATGATAATATACAAACCACGGATATTGGGGTTGTTCCATCAATTCGTCCACTTTGGAAAAATGGTCATAACACAAATTCTAAGAATTTGATCTTCAAATACCTGATCATATCTCTCAAACAATTGCAAATTTGTGAAATATGCCTGATATTATAATAAATATGCCCATTTTGGAAGTGGGTTTTAAACCGATTTGTCATATTCCTCGCGGATTGATCAGAAAGTCTCCATGAAATTTGTCTCCTGAAAAGTGACAGAAATGATTCATATTGACTTGCTCTTTAATTCGCCCTACATTGGATAAATACTCCTCACTCACTGAGGTCACGTATACATCTAGATCATGCTCCTCAAGAATTCTTAACACCCTTACATTTCATGTGTTGAACTTGGAAGCACATTCAAGTCGGTCTTCTGATTGGACGAATATTGATGTCATTGCTTCAAGATCGTGCTTAATGCTTCAAGATCTACGGATTCTTAGAGTGTTTGCATAAAACTAAGATTTTGCATGCCCTTTATCTGATGCCATGTTAGTGTTTGAGCAATAAAGAAATATTCTTGAACTTTAAAATTTTAATCAACAATTACACTGTAGATATATCTCATAAACAATTCATACACAAGCATTCAATCCATAAGATACATGATGTACCCTCGGAAAACCCTCCACTGATCCAGAGGATTAAAAACCCAGCAAACAATCTTAGAGTATGATAGATAATTAGAAGAGAATGATTACAACACAATAGCATATTGCTTGATAAGAGAGAACAAGAGAGTAGAGATCATATGGAACATTGTACCTCTCTTGCCAAGTGCATAGAAATTTAATAACAAGTCAAATTCAGTCATGCAAACAAGTTAGTGAGTGGTTGCTTTGTGCATTTGGCACAATGTTAACACTATGAACACCGTATCATCTTCAACCTTGTGCCCTCTCTAACTTGGTGCCAAGTTGTTACATCATAATTATCTCCCACAAAAAAAGATATGCACCCTCATTGAATTTACTGGTGTTAACTGCCTCCAACTGAGTTGTTAACTGATTGAAATGAAATAAACTAAATGGAACTGCATGTAACTGAATGTAACTGATATGAATTGAATGTAGCTAAACAAAATTAAATGTAACTAAATAGAACTGAATGTAACTAAATATAATTGAATGTAACTGAACTGAACTGAACAAAACTGAGTGTAACAAGTGCTTTACTATTAGTTTCATCTTCAACAACCACTTTGCATAAATTAAGTAGTTGATTCCTTAATTAATTGAAACTTGTTTATCACAACTAAGACTCAACTGGCGTCTTATTAATTCGAGTTCACTTGGAGGCATACATGGTAAATTCAAATTATCTCTCTATCTCTAAGCTCATATTCTTTATCATTAATTAATTATGCATGGTCCATATGTGTTTAATTAATTAGTCATCTATATCATATCATACTCATTAGAATTATTTTGAACCTATGATCATATGTATTACCTCAATTCATATAGTCATATGCTAATGTAAGTCACTCTAGGGACAGCTAATCCCTAAAGGAGACTTGTAGCGCCTGTTGACCATGACTAGCCATAGTATATCCTCAAGACTTAATACAACATAAGTCATGTGGTCTTGATACAACACAAGACCATGAACTTAATACAACATAAGTTCCGGACTTGATACAACACAAGTCCATCTTGAGTTAGGGAGAACCATATCATAGGGTACCGTCTATGAGAATTATTTGACTTGATACGACACAAGTCTCTGACCTTATTACAACATAATGTCATGATATTAATACGACATAAGATACTAGAACGAGCATCTCTCTCGAATAGGACAAAATACTAGCTTAATACAACATAATCTCTTTAACTTAATACAACATAAGGTAGTGAACTTAATAGGAAAAACATTCCTTGGAGAAGATATGAACCTAATACGACATATATTATGGACTTGATACAACACAAGTCTCATGAGAATGTCTCCCGAAGATTTACTTTCAACAAATCTTACCTGTAAATTGCAACAATTCTTCTATTTTCAAGAGCATGTAACCATCCACAATTTTATTGTGATGAAACAAACTTCAAATTCCTTGCAACAATGAAAACCAAGCTATAATATTCAAACCCCATATCTCTAATACTGTGTCCAAAAAAATAGGTATTGTAGAAGTAAGTAAATTTGAGAATCAAAGCAGAGTTGGTGGTGTTAGCAAACATAATTATAGCATTCAAGCACAAATAACATCATAAGAAATCAAAAGATTAAATGTAATTATGTGATTAAAATAGATTTAAGAGATCAACTATATATTTGAATGTTTAATCAACTCCCTTAAAACCATATGGATATGGTTAGCTTAGAACATTCAAATTAACCTCAAATGTTATTACACCTATATTTTCCACTGTAGAGACTCATTAAGAACTTGTTGATATTATTTTGATAAGACATTGTACCCCACCATGGATTCCCTTCACTTTTAGGCTTTGAACACTCCTTGCAAACCTATGAGGAAATGGCTATCACCTTCTCCTTGTATCTCGCAATCCTACAAGACAACAACCAACCTTCCCTCGTCATGCCTTGCTACACTATTGGGGAGAAACCAAGCTATTTTCCTTCTATAACTCACAAATTCAAGGATATGGACATAAAATGAGATGGATCCTTCGCATTATGAGCTTGGAAACTCATACATGACTCAAATTTCACTAAGTTCTAGGATTCTAGATCCATCTTCTCCACCAATTTATATATGGAAGAGGATTTAAAAGGAGAGGAAACATTTATCTATTTCTTCTAAATCCCCCCTCCTTTGAAATCATCTTCCTTATATAAATTTCTGGAGGATATGGTAAAGTGGATTGAGACTCCTCGAACTTAGAGAAATCCAAGTCATATATGAGTTCCTAAGATCATAATGCAAAGGATACTACTCATTTCATGTTCATGTCCTCTAAACTTTCCAATTTTATAAGGAAACGTGTTTGGTAGCTCCCCAATCGTGTTGCAGTGTTTGACTAGGGAAAGTCGATCACTTCTTGGTAGGCTTGCAAAGTACGATTAGAAGGTAACGATCTTTCCCTAATAGGCTTGCAAGGAGTGACCAAGTCCTAAAAGTGAAGGGATTCTAAGGCAAAGTACAATGTCTCAACAATATAGTATCAATAGGTTCTCAATGAGTGTGGAGGGAGAGAAATATAGGTATAACAAACATATTAGATAAATATATCTTTGGACCATATTTTATGTTTAGTCAATTAATCAACTTGGTCACAACCACTTCATTAGGTCCAAGCTCACTAGTTGAAAGTGCCTCAATCAACTTGACAACCACACAATGAAATATCAACATAATATATAAGTTATGATGAACTATAAAGACACCATTCCAAAATTAGGTTGTGATAGAGATCTAATTTTAATTTTTTTATTTCCAATAAATAAATAAAGTGGTTCAATAAAGAGTGAGCAATATTATAATATTATCTTGGATTCCACCATCGTTAAAAATAAAAAGTAAAAAAATTAAGGTTTTCCATATCCTTTTAGTTATAACTTTATCCCCACATCGGGTAATTAGGGTGGTTGATGATGACGACCTTGCCACAAGGAAATATGTGACCTTCGAGGCCACAACCACAACTAGAGGGTCTACAACATTTTATCTTGCAAATATTTTGTAATGGAAGAGGAAGGACATATGCAAAGGTAGTGGAGGTATCTCGCTTAGGGTTTGCACACAAGAGATGTACAGTTGTTCTCGAAGGATAACTGAAATAGATCATTCCAGGTAGGAGAGGGTCTAGTTATTACGGCTCATAATGGTGGCATGAATCTTTGTATGTGATGATGGAGAAGAACAATAGGTGAGAGATCATGGGGAGAGTTCTTATTCTTTGTTAATTATCCTCCTCAAAGAATCACAAATTGTATGAGTTGTTGTTAAACATGTCTTGTGGTGACATCTGGTCGAGAGAGAAGAGGAGAGATGGTGTAATTGCATTTTCAATAGGAATCATGGGCAGAGGTTCCAACCTTAAGGGGAAATATCCCATGGCCATCCCCAAGCCAACAACTACCAACATCATACCCCTACACATGTCAAGGTTGAAATGATAGCAATTGAGTACATAATTCATGCTCAATAGAAAGGGATGTAGACTAAGGAGAACTTGGAGTGGTTGGTGGAATGGGTGGTTGAACCTAGGGACACCAGGCCATGTGTATCTCTCTACCATCGCTCCCTACACTTCTATTGGTCTATGAAATAATTGATTGGATCTCCATGATTATCGTAAGAGACTAAGTCTATTGCAAACTTAGAGGAGGAGCTCGTGCCACTAAAGAAGATGATGATGGAGATTCGATTGTTGCATTCCAAATTCAACATCATAGCTCAAAAGAAAGGGGTATATTTTTGGGTTCATAGCACAACTCCATGCTCTTCTCCAACACCCCCTGGGCTATAATGGATTCACACCTTGTGGGCTATAATGGATTCGTACAATGAGGTTGCTAAGGCCCTTAAGGTTCACCCTCCTCAACTTTCTTGTTATGATAAGGTCCGAGTCATTTTGGTTATGTCTTTAGAAGACTATGCATAGCGATTTCAGGATTTTAATTTCAGTATTTTCATAGTTTTTGTTAGCTTTGTTTATAAAGGTTACAATCTTTAGCTAAACAACTTAGTTTATAATCACAATATTTTAAAAAACAATTATAGAATTGGGTTGTTTTAGACAATAATATTCCTACTCTTTGGACTTTCACATAAAATTGTGGTTTATTACTCATGAACCAAAACTCAAGGAGAGTATCTTTTCCACTATATGAGGGTCCCCTTGAGCTCACAATTGTAGCATTTTGTATATTATAGGTAATGAAAGGGAGTTCTCTCTTACTAACCCAAAAAAAATTGTAACTTTATGTAGATTTGCTTTTATCTTTATAACATTATTTTTAAGTTCTCTCACAAATGTATCCTACTAATTAAATCCATAAAATCTATAATATGATTTATTTAATGAATATAATAATAATCTTAAATTAATAATAATTATAAATCTAAATATATTAGAACAAAATTAATTTAAATGCACTTTAATTATTATCTATCACTAAATCAAAATTAAGGATTAACAATATAAGAACTTAATAATAATAATAATCCTAAATTATATTAATAATAGTGTAGACGTAGTAAATTAGCTTAATATTGGAAGAATCGAAGTGAACACCTTTGTGATTTTGAAAAACTGGAGGAATCTCTCGTTTCTTCTTCATAATTCAATCGTTCCTCGATCTCTGTGTATGAAAGAGCAGTGATACTATCGTCTCAACTGCAACACCTTTACTCTTTTGTCGGAGTTGGGACTTAATTCCCCTAACCACGCTTCAAATTTGAATCCTTCAGAGCCCTTCAAAGGCCATTTTAAACGTCGTAGAAGGCCACAAGGAATTTTACCATGCAAAAAAAATATAGTATCATTTCCAGCACTTCATTAACGAAATTGAGTAAGCCTCGGTAAATTTGCAACAGAAGGACAACTACAAAATTTGCCTATCCAAGGATTCAGTGCATTATGGGAGAGTCGAGACTCAAAGTCTTTCGAAGTGCCCTTGAATAGTTGGATCATGGATGAGGATCTCAGTCCCAATCGACACGGACCATGGTGGGCCACTAGGCTTCCTAGTGCCAAGTTCAAGTCGATGAGTCAGGATTGTGACTCACGATTCGATGTTCACTTTCAAAGCATTTAATGGCATTAGCGCGCATGACTGATTCACCAACTTCATTAAATATTGGTATGAGATGATGCCACTTGCCAACTCGATTTTCCATCTGTCATCTTATTGTTCACTGAGTCACGTGATCTCAGAACTTATAGTCACTTGAGTATTTGAGTATATGATGTGAAATTAAATACTCATATGAGTCATATCTATGGATGGTGAATTGATTTGATAACCCTCCACTGTCAAGGCTCCGTAAGAAAAAACTAATGGTGTTGTTTTTTGGGTTACAACTTACAAGTTACAATTTACAATGCATTGAACAATCTTTGCTAGATTTGAACCAAACCTAGTCCAATGGGTATGTAAGTTTCCAGACCAGGGTTTCACCTAATGCTAGACATTTCTATTATGACCACCACAAGACTGGGATGATGAATATTTGGTAGCAGGATATCAACACGCCGCCCTTTGTTTGTGCTCATGGATCATATCCTATACTAGTTAGTCCATGATTCTAGGATTTATTCCAATATCCATTCATTCACTGGGTCAGAATCATTTGAATCAACACTCCGAGTCTCCCACGGTCCACCTAGGCCGCTTTGTCTACCTATCTCATCGAAGGAAGGGGGTTAGGAAGTAGAGACAAAGGCAACTGGAATGGAGGGCCAACCAGAGAGAATGGTTGTACAATATGCATATAGTCATCTCTAAAAGAAATGAAAGAATTTTTCATATACCTAACTGAATATTATCATTACTTAATTTGTCGGGATGCTTATACGGTAAATCTTGTGCCTGAGCTGTTTATGAGGGTTTCCCATGGCTATGATTTAGGGTGGCTCATTCCCATCATTATAGCACCAATGGGTTTCTCCTGCAAATATCGCTATTACGTCTCCCCTCCTCACTCACCTCACCTTTTGACTTGAGTCCTCTTCTTCTTCTTCTTCTTCCTCCTCCTGTGGGCTCTCTGATCTACGCCCTGAGCACCCTCATAACGAAGAATGATCTCTGAAAGTCTCTAGAAAACTCGGGAAAACAATACCCAGTTTTCCCTCACCAACACAGATATATCTATGTTATGTAGAATGAATTATAAAATGATTTTTTTTATAATCATGTGAAATACACAAACATGCATTCGCCTACCTCACGAAAGGTAAACCAACTCAGGAGCACCGAGATATTGTGGAATTGAGATGGCGTTGCTTCCAATCGTCCTTCTGTAGAAGGGAATGGTTGCACACTCTAATTCCTCGTTGTCTTCTGCGGTGGGAAACTCGAAGGTTCCACCTTTTTCACAGGTAGGAGCAAGAGAAGCAAAGGTAGAACGTTGGGTAGGATGGATTGAGCTTCCCCGAACTTAAAGAGATTGGTGAAGTCTGTGAAAAAAAACATTATTTTGGGTTTACGAGTATAGGATAGTCGGAGGTCAGGACTCAGACTCTCAACTCTCCAATTCTATGCTTCGGTGTCTCCCTAATTTCTATTTCCTCCATAAGATTATGAAGAGCTAAGCTGTCAACTTGGTTGTCATGAATTTACAAGTATGTATCGCATTTTACACTTGTGTAACATTTTATATCTGAATAAAAGTTAAATGTGTTTTTCGTTGGAGTTCCTTCTTAGTCTATAAATATAAGGGTTTAAAATTTCTCCATCCAAAATGTTGTTTGAAATTTGTAATGTATTATGCAATTGTGTTTCCACCATACTAAGTCTCGAATACTCAATAGATGTAACCTTAAAAAACCAAGTATTTAAATGAAATCATAACCAAAATAATGTATACTTTTCATAGTCTAGGACCACAACTTCGTTTGGGAGGAGGAGCAAGAAGAAAGAGCCTTGTATTTGAGTTCCAAATCTATCAATGTTATTTATATGCCGTGAATTGTAAACATTAGGTTGAAAGAAAGAACAATATTTGAATATAAGTGTTTGAATTGTTCCAATTTCCTTAATGAAATCCAATAGTTGAAAGGATAAAATATTTAAAAACCGACACTGTAAATGTTGTAGACTCTGACCCCTTCGTTTTCCTGTCAGCTTTCTAATAATGGAAACAAGAAGTACAAATTGTCTACCAATATATCTAAACAAGGGAATCCCTTGACGAACGTTCATGAATGAGGGACTGGGAGTGCAATGATCTAGCAAAGAACATGATTTCAACATCCTCATTGTCGCAAACCTCCCAAACATGTGTTTATGATTCGTCTTCCTTGTTGACTTTGGTAGAAACTAGACACCCAACTTATAGTGATATTTGTTGGAGAATTTAAAGTTCTTCCTTATAGTGGACTAATAAATACTTAACCTTTTCAATAGGGCTGATAAACTCGATATAGATTGGAGGGACTATCCATAATCCCCCTAAAATTGGGGATTTTGTTTGATCACTTCAAATTGGGGTATAAACTCGATATACATTGGAGGGACTATCCATAATCCACCTAAAATTGGGGCCTTTGTTTGATCAGTTTGATTTGAGCATGTGGGGAGGATATGATTCAATTCTAAAAATAACTGTTGAATTTAGGGTTAACAAAAAAGTTTCTAAGTTCAGTAAACTATATGCTCCAGGAACCCGGAGAGTACATGGTTTACCTCACTAATTCCATGTAAATGTTTAATCACTAGGATTTCTTCTTATTGTCATTTTTATTATACACTGTTTTTAATAAATAATAAAATTTTGTTGTACACTTACAGTTTCAAATGAAAAGAATGATTTATTTTTACATGTCAACATTGAAAGGTTCAATTTCTCACAACCCTTCAAAGTGAAATGGGTAGTGAAATGGGACCCTACCCTTCAAATTTGATCCCTGCCCCTGACTCCACAGCCGAATTCATCCCTGCGATTTAGTTTAGTTAGTTTGAATTAATTGAACTGTAGTTTTGAGGTTGATTTAACCTAATCTAATGAAACTCGACTCTTGACACATTTCAAAGACAGCGTTGGAGCAGTACGACTCAATCAACATCAAGTTAAGTTGAAATACTTGAAATGTTTATCATTTACGTCACTCCCATTTCTCCATCATATCTTCATGTGCTGCAATCATACAAAGCTTTAAAGGACTTCGCCGCTTGTGTTCACACTCGACTAATTTGACGGCCGTCACAATCGTCTTATATTTATTTCAAAACTAAATTCGAATTAGCCAAACCCTAGTTATGTTTTATTGCAACACCAACAAATGCTCATTATATGATAAAATGAACAGTGGATGGCGGTGTGAAAAGAATATCCATATAATCTGAGACACTGAATAAATGGTTTTTTTAGTGTTGGGCCTTCAACTTATTTTTTTTTGCGTCAAGGCCTTGCCACAATTAAACATTGGTCTACTGAAGAACGGGACTCAATAATACGCAGTTTCCATTGGGTTTTCTTGAGTCTCATACACGCAGAAAAATAAACTAAAGTAATATGATAGGATAAGAAGGATAGGCATGGAAATAGGTCAACGCATATGTCAATGTACAGGTGAACAGGATGTAGACGCATCCTGCTTCCACTCCATCACCTTCCTGGCTACAATGGTTTGAATGGTAGTTCAAAGGGCAGGGCCGGGCCAGCCAGTGGGATGCCATCTACCAACCTACCTCACAGATGTATCAAGATTAACCTAAAGTGAATCTGCTAAACATCAGTATGTACGACATGTTGTTTTCTGAGTCTGGGGGCATATTCTTTTAAATTGCATAGCGCCGGTATCAACAAAGTGGAGCAATGCTTGGCTGAGCTGAGTTCAAGTGGTATATTTGTACGAGCTTTCCATCACTGGTTAGTTTCCATTTGTAAAGTAAGGATATTTTTTACATCTAAAACTGGAACTGAGATGTCTTAGAGAACTGATAATTTAGTAATTCCAAATCTAAAGACGTGATAATTTATCAATTTCAAATTAAAAAACTGGTCTAAACTTTGAAAAAAAAGATAATTTTGTTTAAAAAACCAATGAAAGTGAAGCGATGGATTCGTTTCGAATTACGCATTGTAATCACATCTCGATTGCATTCGATTTGTTTTCGTGGATAATATTAATAACTAATTAATATCCAATATCCAATGTCCCATTTTTCATTTTATTGTCTGATCCTCCTTTTGCCTTGCCATAGCTGAGATACTTCCAGATCATAACCTCAGAAAAAGGGCCCATTGGCCATTGCATTCAGAGACTCCATTAAAATGTGTGTTCGTTATCCATCCGTTTTTGCAAGAATGTAGACGGTATGTGACAACTTGAGAAACGTAGTACGTGTGAGATAAAAGAGTGAAGTAACATGATCTGTCTCTAATGTCACAGAAGTATTGAAGTCCAACTTTAGATAGAATATAGTGTCTCTAATGTCACAGAAGTATTGAAGTCCAACTTTAGATAGAATATAGTAGTATATGAAGGCGAACAATACTCTGCATGCAGCAGAGTATTTAATGCGACGCCGGTCGCATTGTCCGCCGTCGGATCCGTTCCAAAGAGCGATCCAACGGCGAACAGTACGACCGCCCATCGCATTAAATACTCTGCTGCATGCAGAGTATTGCTCCTCGTATATGAAGATGTCATGGTAATCACCCAAAAAAATACAAGAAAGCTATTTAATATATAAAAGCTTGCTCAAAAATTAGAAGGCGTATCTTTTTTCATATAAAAAAAAGTACAATTTAATTAGAATTATTCTTATATGATTTTTTATCTAAATTCTAGGTTTTCAACTGGTATAAATTATTTGAAATGTATAAACATTATTTGATCTTCAAAGTTATGGTGATTTATAAATTGAGAGTTTGAAATGTATAAACATTATTTGATCTTCAAAGTTATGGTGATTTATAAATTGAGAGTTAAGATGAATTTAGAACTCTTAGAGATGAGAGTGGTCTTACATCAAAACATTATCTATGATCATCATATGCATATGTTTTATATGAATTTAATCTTTTATGATTTACTGAGTATCATATATAATACAAATAGTATTATGAAGAAGTTCACTAAGTGAATATTACTATAAAAGAATAGATCTAAGAGTCTAGAAGGATCAAATCTCTTGAGGTGCAAATGCAACCTATTTTAGAGTCTTAAAATTGAGGAAAGGTTTGCACTTCAAGAGATCTCATCTCTCTTATCACTTGATCCACTCATTGTTAAAATGGATCTATGCTAATTCCAATTGCTTAAAAACCAGAATTACCACATTGAAATCAACTCATCCAAAATTTAATTGAAAATATTTACACCATCCAACTATTAAATTGTAATAAAGTAATAATCATGTTAACTAATAATACATGTGAAAGAATGCAATCAATTTTGATGATTAACTAAATATATATTACATATATATTTGCACAATTCCCCTACATGTTGTTGTAAATGTGAGTCTCTCTCTCTTTATTTCCAATATTTATAGTTGTTATCTCCAATGCCAATCCTTGTGACATATTTTATTTTATGGAATTTAATAATGAATTACATGTATATTTAACTAAATGATATTATACAAAATGTTATATCAGTTAAATCAATGCATATTAACAATACTCTTTGCTCATATTGCATTTCTCAATGCACAAATTTCAAATTAGAGGGATATTAGATGATAATGCAAATCTCCATCTAAAGGCATAAATCAATCCCCAAGTATAATCAATGGATATTAACAATACTAAGAAGTAACATGAAACAAAGTTAGGTTACTAAATTTCCACATCAAAATATTAGATTTCATTATATAGTAAAGTAAGATTACTAAATTCTCACATCAAAATTTTAGATGCCCTTATATAGTCATATTAGGTTTTCTTCTATTTAACTCAATGATATCATAAAAGGATCAAGGAGAGATATTTTGGCTCCAACAGTGACCTCATGAATATATCATAAATGACATTCTACTTGGATAAACATGGTGGTTTAGATAACTCAACTAAATGTGGTAACTAAATTAGATTAGAGTTTCTACTATTTAACTAAACGATATCATACAAAAAGTAATATCACTTAAATCAATGCATCTTAAAAATATTATTAGATCATATTATGTTTCCCAATGCACATATTTCAAATTACAAGGTTGTTAAATCATACCAAATTTCCATCTAAAGATATACATTAATAGATCATATAAGTGGTTGATTGTAATTGAATCATATTAGGGTTTCAAACATTTAGTTTTTGTGATTCTATCTGCTTGGCTTAGCTAATTGTAGAAAGTGAGATTAGGGTTTCAAGTATTTAATTGAATTTATCATACAAAATGGCCAAAAACTGAATGATATCATACAAAATGGCTAAGCTGAATGATATCATACAAAATGGCTATTTGACCATAATGAATGGATCAATAGTAGGGTTTTGGATCTAATAATAACTTGGCAATATGTTGAACTCTTAGATTTTGGAATTTGAGTGTCCTTTCTATTAATTAGATTGGGTTTCAACTATTTAGCTATAGGGAGAACATACACATCAACAATTACTTCAACTTGGACTACTCAATTACCACATTATCATATAGATAGATGCCAATAGATAGTCAAAATAGTAATTGAATTCCATCTACTCAAGTCACTATGGTAACTTAATTGGATTAGGCTTTCAACTATTTAACTCTAGTAAATAAATCATATTAGGGTTTAGATTATTTATAAACTATGGTCATTCTATATGATTGAATAACTAAATTAAATTAGGGTTTTGATTATTTAACTCAATGATATCATACTAAATGTAATATCACTTAAATCAATGAATCTTAATAATACTATTAAATCATATTGCATAAATCTAAAGATGAAAACATCTCCTTTATCGTTGTTACCATATTCTTCCAAGTTCTATCTTCTTATTGTTCTTTTGCACAAGTAATTTTTATAAATATTATCCATCACAAAAAAAACATGTTATTTCAATTTTGTAGCAACAAACTTCATTTCATATGAGTAATGTACTTTATCAAAATGAAAGTACCTTATGTTTCACTAATCTAATCAATAAATACATCTACCTTTGAACTACCATCAAAACAAGATACTTATACTCTAGTAGTATCTTTATGTTAAAAAAAATACAATCATTTGCAATTCATATTCATTCTCCTAGTTATTGTTCTCTTCTATAATCTCTAGTTCAAATCATGACTCTTCATCTTTTTATTGAACATTCCCAATATCTCAAACATTTACTAACAAATTTTTTCCAACATTTTATCTTCGATTTCATTGTTTCTTTGAATATTTTTTTTAATTATTATTTCGCATGTCCTCCATTTCTATATCTTCTAGATTTCTCTTATTTCTTCTCCCATGTGGCATAGGTATACTTGTTCTCTTAGCAGTTATCACTCCATATACTATGCACAAGGAAATTTTTTCTTAATATTTTTCTTGGAATGAAAACCTTGCTATCAATTTTTTATTGTTAGAAAAAAAACAACTAGCAAAACCCTAGTCACAACAAGGAAACATTCTCCTACAAATTAGAAATATTTATTTCTTCCTTCCGAATAATTGAACATGCTAGTATGTTTTTTGTCTTTCCTAGAGCTATAGCCTTATCTGTAATATTGCTTCATGAAGTTCTTAGGGGAACTCATGGGTTCTTCACTTAGTGAAACTACGCCATAACATCTTCATTCATGGAATATTAAAGAATACCTCTAATTTTTGTAGATATTGATAAATATCTGCTAAAATCCTTTTGTTGATCCCCACTCAAACTACTCTTTTTCAATTATAAAAACCCTACTTTTACTAAATATCCCATATTTTAATGATATACCCTTATTTATAACCCCTAATACATATAAACCACCTATACCTTACATCCTCCTCGGAATACCTACAATATATTGACCCTATTTTTACAATTTTAAAATGCCCATTTATGAATTAACATGATAAGATATTGGTAGACAAAGTGAATCCCCATGAGGAGGGCCTTTGATCAATGTAATACAATGAAAACAAACAAAAAGTACAATAAAACTACAAATACATTATTTTAAATATGCATTTTACACATAATCTACTATCACATTAAAATCTACAACAAAATATTTCAAATTAAAATCTACAAGAAAATATTTCAAAAATAAATAATTACAACATTGTTGAGTCAATTTTCCATGTTCTCATTACATATATAGAGAGAATGCATAGATATTTCGAAGACTATAACTACCAAATAAATATAAAGCCAAAAGCCCTTTGTTCATTCAAAAACTCTAAATTTATTCCTTTGTTCATTCAAAAACTTTAAATTTATTTATTTTCTCAATAACTTCTAGTCTTTAAACTCTTATACATTTTGAAATTCAAAACTTCTAAAAGAATTTTTTGGTTAAAAGAAAGTTAGAAATTTCTATGAATACATAGAATATGCATGCCAAATTTTACTTATGCACTTTTGAAAATGTTTGATTTGTTTCTCAAATATCTTCACATGTAAAACCAGCATAAATCCAAATCTTAGGCTCTATCAAGCACCGAGAGGGATCAAATCTCTTCGTAGGTATCCATTGATTTGATTCAAACCAAAAGACACATCTTTTTAGTTAAGGTCCACATATAATATTATTATTATTAATATTTAATATTATTATGGCCGACATATAGTATTTTTTATTTTGTTAGGAATGAACATTACAACATTTCTCCATACATGTTTTTAAAGCCATATGCAAGGCCTTGCATATGGTCTTAAAACCATTTGCAAGTCCCTCCTAAACCATGTACAATAAAACCATGGGTTGTTTAGGAGACCTTGCACATGGTTTTAAAACCATCTGGAAGGTCCTCCTAAACCATGTACAATAAAACCATGAGTTGTTTAGAAGGCCTTGCAAATGGTTTTAAAACCATGTGCACATGGTTTTAAAACCATGTGGAAGGTCAACAATTTTTTGCGAATAATTCAATTTTTTATTTTTTATTATTTTGTTAAGTAGGAACATTACAACATCTCCCCCATATTGTGTTTTTTTCCTAATCCGCATTTATTTTACGGATAATTAAATTTTTACTTTTTTATTGTTTTGTTAGCTAGGATCTTACAACATCTTCCCCATATTAGGTGGTTTTTTTTGCCGACATTTATTTTGGCCTATAAGTAAAAAATTATTTGTTATTAATAAAAATAACGTTACGTAACATTACAAGATCTCTCCCATACTGGGATGTAAAGCGCCTTTCGACACAAAAACATATTTCAAAATATTTAAATCCACCTTTATTTATTCGTATGGAATTTATTAATTCTTTATTGATTTATTCATTTTTAAGTCAAATTGACGAAAATTATTTTCCTCCACTAAAATGTACATCAAAGGTTTATTTCTTGGCCAAATTATCTTAAATTACATAATGAATATTTTGACTTAAATTACATAATGAATATTTTCTCATTAATTACTTTTTTACATTTTTATATTTTCACTTTAAAAGTTTTTGTTGCACAAAAGCACTCGAACTTTCTCTAATTTATAACTCATACTAAATCTTCTTCATGCATGATAAAAGTAAAGTGACTCCTTTGGTATGTAGTTTTTCATGTTTGCCACAAATCGATGTCTTAAATTTTCTTATTAATCACCATTGCAAAATTATCTTCCAACGTAGTTTCTTACCCCACAATAAATTCGTACCATCGTCATTAAAATTCATGTTAAAACAACATTAAAGATTCAAATCAAGTTTTGTATGATGTTGTGAGTTTTTCCTTCATTTCTCTATAAGCAAAATTGCTTATATTACCACAATTCAAGAAAATTCACATCAATAATTTTTGAAATGCATATTTAAAATAAAGTAAACCTATGTGAGTGTTGGGTGGATGGGGCAGACCCGGGTTTTTATGCTTTTATCTTCGCACCAACAAACAGACCCACAGTGTTGGCCCTTTCGGCAACAACCTGCGAACATGTTGCAATCTCACCCGAAACAGCTATGGGGTGCCGCAGAATTAGGTTTCTGCAAACGAAAGATGGATATTACTGTACATTTAGCCTTAACAAAGAAGAATTATGCAATACAGAGCTTCGACATTCACCTAAATAGCTTCGCAGTTTAGATAAAAAGACAGTTTCTTGCTTAACCATTAACTGGGAATTCATAACGAAGTTAATACTTAGCAAATTATCTTACTTTATCATTCATCCACTTATCAAATGCATAAAACATAACAGGAACAAAATAAAAAGAACCACCACAACACAAGATATACGTGGTTCACCCCCAGTGTAGAGGCTACGTCCATAGAACTGCGTTTATATTCAACAATTTACAAAATAATGCAGTTATGATCTGTGCACTCAGCTACAGAACCTTTCTTCCAAAACCCTCTGCGCACTCAACTGCAAAGGTCATCCACGCACTCAACTGGGACTTAACCTTAAACCCAAAAATAGACCTTAGCTTCTTCGCATCACATCATCATCATAACAAAAGCTTCCTTGACTCCTTTACATAAGTGCCTATTTATACAAGTGCACTATTACAATACCATGGGCTTAAACCATGGGTACCCAAAAACTAAGGGACATTTACAAAAGGAGGGGCTTCGACCCAACCCCGAAGCCCCTAAGACTATTTTGGACCGTAACTCCACTTACAACCTTCGCACCAAAACCGCGGAGTTGCAAAAATTAAGGACCTTCAAAGTTCGATCCCCAACAGGCCCCTAAGACTCACCAGTGTCCCATCCCAGGACACTCTGCTGCTTTTCGGGTACAAGAATCTTGTTGGCGAAGATAGTAAACTGCTTGTTGAGGCTGTGCATGATATCTTCGGCTGCTTTTTCTTTCTCCACTATCTCCTGCAATGTTGCTGCAGATGCTTCGTTGGCCTTTTCCTGTGCAAACACATCATACTCCTTCAAGACTTTGAGCTGGTTGTCCACAGCAATGCTCAACTCCAAGGCCTCGTTAATGAGGGGCTGCA
Organism: Pseudotsuga menziesii; assembly: GCA_001517045.1. NCBI lineage: Eukaryota > Viridiplantae > Streptophyta > Pinopsida > Pinales > Pinaceae > Pseudotsuga > Pseudotsuga menziesii. Next base: position 812,884 of record LPNX010253721.1, on the reverse strand, counting down.
CAGATCTCACTAACAGTGTTTCTTTTCTTCTACAAGACTCAATTTCTTGCTGGAGCTCATTACTATGCTTTACCTTAAGCATCTTCTGCATAGGAGGCAATGTCTTAATTTCTACTTTTATTGCATCCAGCTCTGTCTATCGCTTCTTGATAGTTTCTTCCAACTTTTCTACTTCTGGGTTTTTCTACAAGTTTGTCCAGGCCTTGACACTTTTGTCTAGTAGCTTTGATGCGCTACTCACAAGATATGAGATCTTCGTTGCTGAGGCCTGAATATCTCTGAGACATTGTTCCCTGACCTCTGGTGGACTCTCAGGAATGAGGCGAAGCTGAAGCTCCGCAATCTGGGCCTCATGTTCTGCTTTCATCTTCTCTATCTAGCTTCTAGACTGTTGTGCATAGTCTTTCAGCTTTACTATTCTTTGCTTCGGTTCTTTTTCAGCCTGCATGTCGAAGTTAGGGAGACTTCGACATGCCTCATCCAACACTCGCGCTAGTGTGGCCTCCTTGTTTTCTGTTTCCCTCTTCTTCTGTTCAGCTTCTTTCAACTGTGCTGCGAGGCTCTCACTCTGCTTCATGGTATTCTCTAACTACATGTGTGTGTAGCTGTCTCGTTCTCGAATCTCCTTCATGAGTGCCAATTGACAAAAATGTAGCTCCGGCATAGAAAACTTAGTGTAATCTATCTCAACTATCATGCTTACCTGCGATCGAGATGCTGCATCAAGTATTATAAGAGCTGCACTTGGTACTTGTCCTCTGTTGTTTCTGGCTGGCCATTGTCTAGTATCTGGCTGCATGCCTACTGGGGCACTGCTTGCTGCAGCGCCAGTTGCTGTTCTTTTTTATAACGCCTTAAGTTCTGCAATTCGCTGTGCTATGCCAGTGAGCACATCAAGATGTTTAGCTTCAAACTCTGCCCATTTGCTGGATAATACCTCTGTAAACTTCGTCAGAGCCTGATCAAGCTCTTCAATCATCAAAGTGGGCTCTTCGATGATATTCTTGCCATTCGACGCCTTAGTTTTCTTTCTGGGCTGAGGCTTAGTAACTTCCTCCACTTCTGGGGACTTGTGCTTATCTGGGTGATTAGGGTCTGAAATGGTCTTGACTGATTCTTCGTCTTCACTAATTTGCTCTTCTTCTTCTCCATTAGCTCCGTCATCTCCACCATGATCACCTTCGTTCTGCTGTGACTCATCTTGTTCTTCGCTCTCTTCTAGTGGGTCATTTTGCTGCGGTTGGCTAGGACCTGTGCCCACATCTGTTACTGGAGGGATTGGTATGTCAGGCCTTGTTCCTGCGTCCTTCATCCATTCAGTCGGCCATTACTGAACTACTGCGAGGATTTCTTCCTGGTTCACTGTCACGTCCCCATGCCTCCGACCGGCAAGGAGGACGCGACTACAAGCTTCAAACACACGTGCTAAGAGCCCCATGAACATGTACATGGACAAAATTTGCATAAACAGTATGCTTAAACTTGTATATTGAACTAGAATATGCTCACATGAATATTCATCATGCATAGATGCAATCATCTATCAGACACAGCGAAAACATCATACATTCAACAAGCATTCATGCAACATGTTCATCATATCATTAACAGAAAGTAAGGTTGCAGAAGTAAAATAGGCAATATCACTTATCTTATGAAAACTCCTTCCGCAAACGTTCCACCCAACCATAGGCCAACGTGCTCCTTAATCTCTCAGCAGCGCTGCCACCCCCGAGCTGGGCATGATTCTCCAAGGAATAAGGGAACTAGCAGCCTTACACATAGCCAATGATACACAATACACACATCCAAGCCAATAGAGTTGGGTTTATCAGGCCATCAAGGAGTTGGGGAAAGGCTCAATGCTAAGCTGTTGAGCTCATCACAAACCCAAGAACACCTACACCAGAGCTAGCTTGACCTCTAAGACACCCAAACACACCCAGCACAAGGAATCAGTCCCTTATGTGCTACACAGTCCCTCAGGCCCTGCATTCCCTTCCAGTTCTATTCAGGGGTGATGGAGAAGAAGGCCAGCCCTCTAGCTCTGTCTGTGTGGTTTCCAGCCACCAGGTTTATCAAGCAAAACTAAGCCCCCATCCCTGCTCCCATTACAGTCCAAATACCAACCATTGCACTCAAGCAATTAATTTAGCTGTCACAGCTTAAACAGGGAAAATGAATTCAGAGTCATTCTTGGCCCTATCGTGGCCACAATGACTCTCGGGTGAAATTACAACAGTCCCCAACATGTAAGGAAGACCACAACAACCACATCCAACAACGTGGGAAAACACAGCCCGTCTTAGGCACGAGATCACCAAGAAAACATATACAGACCACGCTGGGGAAGGAATTACAGTCTCCCAGCCTGTGGATGAGCGTGAGCAACAATGTTGAACCCACAATCAGCCGGTGGGGAGTGGATACGACCACATCATCCGAAATTCCGCGGGGGAAGAAACTACGTGGGTAAAACCCAGAAAGTTTTGTGCGTGAAGACGAAAAACGGGAAAGAATCCCTCTGCGTGAGAATGAAAAACAATGGAGGGGACGCGAATTGCAAGTGCGTGAGCGTTTTTGCACAGTCGTGGGGAGAGTGGAAAAATCCCCTGCGTGAATGATGGCATCATTTTTTCCTAGCCATAGTGAAGTCAACCATGGTGGAGTGTGCGTGTGGGTGAGGACTGACAGTCCTACCACCCCACTCCCAAAGACCATAACTGCCTCAACCACCAGCAACCATTCTTAATGAAAGTGGTTGGGATAAAACAAGGTAAGAAGACACATGGATTTTCACCCTATTGGCCAAGGTTTGACAAATTCCCCCACATCCTTATCCTTGGGAAAATCATGCCCCTTTCGATTTAGTTGCCGTGATCATAGCTGGTCGGGTTCATTTAATTAATTATAGATGCATATTTACATGATGACCAATATAATATATGCCGCATGCCCCGATATACCATCGATGACAAATTGAAACCCAAAAACATAACATGACCGATCAATGGTGGGGCCTTGGCCTTTAGCTCCACACCATGATCTTTTACAATATATACATCATATACATCTAATGCAACGGGGTCAAAACCGGGGCATTACATTCACCATGTATGGTAACTTTCAACATGTATGTTTGTTATCTGCGTGAGCCTGGATGAAGACATTATGCATATCAGCCTTGAATTTGGCCACTCCAGTATACTGATAAAATATCTCATTATGGAGCCGCGGTGTGTTCAGGATCTCAACTGTAATTTTCAGCGAATAGCAGGCGAACACGTAGTTTGTCATCTGCTGCAAGTCCTTTTCCTGTGAAAACCAAAGAGATGCATACCTTGCTGCGCCAGGCATATCCGGAGGCACATCAACAAACTGTGCCTAGGCATGTTCTCTCCATCCTACCAATGCAATAAGCACTAACAACCATGAATAATGAAAGGCTCTACCGTTCTCCTATGCATCGTGGACATCTGCAAGGAATTCTCTAGAAAGGTATTCTGTCCATTTGTAACTGTATCCTTTGGCACAGTTCACAGCAATACTGACAATCGGGGCAGGTACTTCATTAGGTCTGCACTTCCGCATTAATTTGCATGCTAGGAGCTCTGCGGCGTAGTAAATGTTCTGGTGCCGAATAGTCGATGTTTGATACCCGCGATTTCCTTTTATCAAACCAAAGCGGTCCTTAATGTGCTGCGCCAGCTTCGTATATTCATGCTTTCCAACAAATTCAATCCCAGGATCAGGCCCTTCCTTCGGCAAGCCTGTAATCCTATATAAATCAACTCTCCATCAATAGCAATTCTCTGGTTTCCTATCCATAGGTGCCCATCATGCACCAACGCCAATAACTGCTTGACCACTGCGGTAACCTACGGGCTGCGGCCAAAGTGGGGAACATTCAGCATCTTCAAGAAGTCAGCTTGCTCCAAGCCAGCAACCCACTATTTTACTTCAATCAACGTCATTCCAACCTCCGGATAATGGACGGAGTGCAATTATTTCCCAGGTGCACACTGCGGAAACTTCTCATGATCATTCGTATCATGGTCTATGTACTTGAGTTGATCTACTCTTCCTGTCATCGTTCCAACCAACTTCACACCCTGTGGCAGCAAAGGGGTGAGTAACGCGAACTTGACTGTCCGTCGAGGTGGCTTAACTCCTTGTCGAACATGCAGGAGATATGGTGGACGCTACGATGCAACGTTCTCATCCTCACCGAAGTCTTCAAAATATTTAGGTGGGAGCTCTACCGAACCAGGAGGATTCATCTAAGTCACGGGATCCTCTGGTGTCTTTCCTGATGGTTTGTGCCTTTCTTCGTTTCGCTTAGAGTGAACTTCTATCTTAAACTTCTTTCTATTAGATTGTGTCTGCATCGGTTGATTCGGCACTGGGGAAGTCTCTTCGCGAGGGCCAGATGCAGGTGGTTTCCTCATAAAGTTCTGCAGACCCCTCTTTCTGAAACCTCTCAACAATTGCTCGACTGCGCGATCAGCTGACATGGACTCAACTGTGAAACTCAAGAAAATGCGTAATGCAAAATTCGTAGGCCTGGGTGTCTTCTTATAGGATCCAACGACCAAATCTGCCATAACTATGCATTAAAGACACCAAATCTGACCGAGCGATGGTATATCTTGTCCAAACGGCACTAGATTTCCCAAATACGGCTGTGGATTCGACCAAAATCTCATAATTACAGGCAATTAATGCAGTTAACGTACCGGTGCCGTCAAAGATGACTTTTTCCAACGGTCGAATTTTAAGCTTTGACACACCTTTCTTCTTCGGCACAACCACTAACTTTGGCTTCGTCACAATAAGCTTCGACACATCTTAACACAAGCTTCAACAGAACTTCAAACTTCGACCCATGACAGAATTTCTTCCACAACCTTCGACACTTCGTAAATTTTCCAACAATTTGTCAAAGCTCTCTGAGAATAGCTTCATTATAGTCTAGTACCCAATTTCAACTGTTCTTGGTACTTAGAATCTTCTTCTTGCTATTACTTTTGATCACGGGGTACAGGCCTGTCCCTGTACTTCTTTAATCTACTTCCTATCACCATGGAAGGCAAAATTTCTCCATTCAATTTAGCTAACCGAACTGCACCACCATCGGTAACTTTCTGAATTATGTATGGTCCTTTCCAATGTGTCTTGAACTTACCTGGGAACTTCATGAATTTATTGTCGTACAAGAGCACAAGATCACCAGTCTGAAAATGCTTCCTCTTAATGTGTCTATCATGCCATGCTTTTTCTCTAGCTTTCTGTACTTGCTACTGGAAACCTGCAATGAATCTGTCTTCTTCTAGTTCCAGTATCTTCGCCATCCTTTCATGTAACACTGCTGGATCATCCATCTTTGTGAAGGTAGATATTCTGAGGCTAGGAACAATGTACTCCATGGGCATAACTACCTCTTGTCCATATACCAGCCTAAAAGGTGTGTGACCTATCAACTTCTTGCAAGTGGTTCTATAAGCCCATAATACTGCTGGCATTCTAAGATCCCAATCATTTCTATTAACATTGCAAACCTTCGTCAGAGCGTGCTCAAGAATCTTGTTAAAGGCTTCGATAGTTCCATTTGCTTGAGGATGGTAGGAAGTACTCCTCTGATGATATATTACTTGAAATTCTTCGGTCAATGCTTCAATAGTCTTATTTAGAAAATGTGATCCTTGATCACTCAGAATAATTCTAGGACACCCAAACCTCGATAAGATATTATCAAATATGAACTTCGCAGCTGTAGTGGCGCTACAGTCCTTGACTGGTTGAGCTTCGGCCCAACGAGTAAGGTAATCAGTTGCTGTAATAATGTATCTTGCTCCATATTTCTTTGCAGGGGGATTGATTGGTCCAACAAAATCAATAGCCTACTTGTCAAATGCTTGTAAATTTACCTGTGGAACCAGAGGCATCTCATCCCTCCTGGATGGTTTGTCTGTCCTCTGACAGATATCACAGCTGTGGCAATACTCTCTTGCATCCTTATGAATCGTAGGCCACCACAATCCAGCTGTCATAATCTTTTGTGACGTATCTTTTCTTGCATAATGACCTCCTGCTGCTCCAGAATGTTCCTCAGCCAGAATCAATGGCTTTTCATGCTCCAGGACACATCTGTGCAGTATTTCATCTGGTCCCATCTTATATAGTTGTCCTGCTATCAAGGTAAAGTTAGTTGCTCTAACCACTAGCTGCTTCTTCTGCTGTGTTGTCATCTCAGAGGGTGCAAAACCTATAGACGAGTACTGAACAATATCCTAAAAATAGTCATCAACCATCTGGATGGCAAACAACTGGGCATCAGGAAGACCTTTGTCCAAACTAGTGGGCTCTTCACCTGACTCAAGCCTCGACAAGTGGTCAGGCCCCAGGTTAAGTCTTCCGGGATTAACTATGATCTCAAAGTCATACTCCTGAAACAAAATCAACCATCTGCATATCCTTCCACCTAACACAGGCTTGTTAACCAAATACTTCAAAGAAGAATGGTCAGTGAACATCTTAAAATGAGATCCTAACAAATAATGTCGAAATTTCTGCAAGGCATAAACCATAGCTAGACCTTCTCGTTCTGTCATAGTATAATTCTTTTCTGCTGTGGACAATTTTATACTTGCAAAAGCAATAGGGTGATCAATATTACATTCACCTGACTGAGCCAATACTATACCTAAAGCAATGGAATATGCATCAACATGAACATGAAACTCCTTACTCCAGTCAGGGAATACTAAGATAGGGGCAGTTACCATCTTTTCTTTCAAAATATCCAAGCTTTCCTGACATTCAAGTGACCACTCAAACTTAATATCTTTCTTTAACTTCTTTTCCATAGGGGCTGTAATTTGAGCATATCCTTTAATGAATTTCTTGTAATATCCAGTATGACCAAGCGTAGTGCGAAGTTGCTTAACAAACTTTGGAGGTGGGAAGTTCACAATAATGGCTATCTTCGCAGGATCCACCATCAATCCTTGCTTGCATACAATGTGACCTAGCATAATTCCAAAAGGTGCACAAAAGAGACACTTCTTCAGGTTCAATGAAATCTGATGCTGTCTACACTTGTCCAACATAAGTCTTAAACTGGCTATATGATCTTTCAATAAACCAAAGATAGTCCAATCATCAAAGTAAACTTCCAAGAATTTATGAATAAATTCCTTAAATGCAGATATGACTACTCTGGAAAATATAACAGGTGCATTATTCAATCCAAAGGGCATAACAGTATACTGAAAAGATCCCATTTCTGTAGTGAAGGTTATTTTATGTCGATCCTCTGGAGCAATTATGATCTGATGCTAACCTGAAAATCCATCAGTGAAAGAATACACTTCTTGACCTCCGACATTGTCTAAAACTTCATCGGTAAAGGGAGTAGGAAAAGGATCATGTAAATAGGCATCATTCAGCTTCCTCAGATCAACACAGATTCTGATTTCTCCCTTGGTCTTCTTTTCTTGTACCACCATAGGGCTGACCCATTCGGACTCTTCGACAGGCTCAATGATTCCTGCAGTGAGCATCTTATCTAGCTCCATTTTGAATTTTTCTTTATACTTAGGGTTCATCCTATAAGGGCGCTGCTTCATAGGCTTCGCATCAGCGTTCAAAGGTATTTTTATCACTCCTATATCACCAAGGATACCTTTCATTTCTGAGAACTTCGTCGAAAATAAGTCCTGATACTCATGGAGGAGTTCAGTCACTTTGTTCACCATTTCGTCGTACCAATAATCTCCAATGGTAGCGTTCTTAGGCATTTCTTCTGATCCAATGTTTACTTTCCTTATTTTCAAGGGCTGAGTTACTTCAGGCGATTCGACTGCTGGTCCATGTACTTCATAATGTCCTTCTGACTCAGGAATATTAATGTTGCGAGGGTCATCATCTTCATCAATGGCGAGGTTATAGCATTATACTACATTAGCTTCTTGTTCCTTCCAATCAGGTTGGTACTCGGCTATTTCTTTATCATCAAACACCTTAGTATGGATCAACCTGATAGCTGCATCCAAAGCAAGGCAAACCTCATTAAGAGAAAATGTGAGCACAAAACTATCAGCAAGGCTAACCCAACTTACAGTACCATGGCGAAGCTCCAGCTCCACATACCGGTTCTTTGCTACATGTTCCAGAGTGTGTACAAACCTATGTACCCATTCTTCACAAGGTACATGCTTCCATGCTTCATAACACTGCTCCAAATGTTCCTAAGGGCTAGTCTTACCATTAAATCTGCTTCATACCTCATGAGGTTGATCCATGAATCTCAAGTGAAGAAAATTTTGGCAAGCTCTCCAACTATGAATATAATTTTTATGACCATTCCACCATCTAGCAGCTGCGACTCTGAATACTGAATCTAGATTCTCCATTTTCTGTGGATCTGGTACTTGCTCTGAGAATTGTACAATAAAATCTTATGGGTCTATCAATCCATCAAAAGTAGGTAAGATTCTTGTCTGTGAGCCAACCCATCTGATAGACTTAGTAATTCTTGCACATCGATGTCCATGTAGTTCATAAAGTCGATTCTGCCAATTCTCTAGGCCTTCGTCTGAATCAGTCATGCAAGAACTATCACACTGCCAATCCATTATACCTTCAATAGTATGGTTAACATAGTCTTCTTCTTTAACTGTGATGTTGTAAATATGATCCAAAACATCATGATCTTCATCTCTGACTGGCTCTGTATACCTTTCTCCTTGAGAAGGGTCCAACGGTACTATGACTCTCAAGCATTTTCCTTCAAAAGTCATCTATCTATTCTTAAGGTTGATTACTACATAATTGTCTAGTGCCCATTCAATTCCTAGCAATGCTGGATAGGGGTTGCTATCATCAATTATTTCAATGACTTCAAAATCTGCTAAGGTGCTGACTCCATCAATATCCACTGGTACACTAGGGAATATTCCCAAGGGCACAATCTTCTGCTGATTGGCTAATCTCAACTGTATAGGGGGCCATTCAAGCGTAGGTTTTTCCATTTGTTCCCATGTCTGCTTAGTTAGGACATCCACTTCTGATCCCATGTCTAAAATGATATCAGTCATGTCATAATCTCCTATCTGAGCATGCAATCTCATTTCTCGTCCAGTCCTTCTAACTCTATTAATAGTTTTTCCTTTATCAGAGCTTCACTCAAGTTCGCAAGACTCAATAACTTTATGTAACTCGTTCAAAGCATTCTGATTTCTTAATAGCTTCATACAAACCTGTAAAAATGATGTCAGTGTAGTTACTTGAGCCGGTGAAGCTTCTTGAAACTGTAACTGCTGTTGATGTTGTTGCGTAGTTGCTATTGATGTTTTTGGATCAGCAAAGTATTTTTTAGCTTCCATAAATGTTTCTTTTTCTCTTCCAACATCGAAGGCTGGAATTTTCTCTGGGGTCTTACAGACCCAAGCCTCGTCAGGATGTTTCTCCTTATTCTGCACTTGCGTCGTAGTTCCACTCCTTGTAACAACGTTAATGGATGGGACAGGTCTTTTCTCTATAGCAATCATCTAGACATTTTGAGTAGGAGTGCCATTTCTTTCTTGTATCTTGGCTATCAACTGTCGGCATTGCTCAATCACATGATCTTCTGCTCTGCAATATCGACATGTCGTAGTTGGGTTCTGACACTCTCTAGCTACATGTCCTGCCTGATTACAGTTATAGCGAATAATCTGGCCCCGTCCTCTTCCAGGCATACCACCATGACCACGACCTCTGAAATTACCTCAACCTGGTGTACCACCACGGTAACCATATCCATCATTGCCTTGTGCATCGGTTTGTACCCTATAAGCATCATAGGTTCACTCTCTCATGAGGTTGAAGCTGTGACATTCATCTTTGTTGTGTTCAACTGACTTACAGAACTTGCAATAGGGATTCTTAGGTACTTGGACATATCTCTGCAGCAGATAGAAATCTTTAGGTCGATGCTGGCCAGTTGTTCTACAGATCTCACAATAAAGGACATTAGGGTTAAACGGGTTCGGTGCACCAGTATTCAAATAATTTCATAATGCAAAACACTGTTCTTTGTCATGACCTTCTGTCTTACATCATGTACACCAAACCTCTTCTCGAATAGATTTCCCTTTTTTCATGTCGCAAAGCTCCAAATCCATTTCTGCCAACTGTGCCTATATCTAGGCTATTCAAGAGTTATCTCCAATAGGAGTTGTTTCAAGTTTCATAGCAATTTCCAACGCCTCTTGCTGATCAGCAACCTTCTGTTGCATAAGTGGAGTCCCGATATGAGGTAATAGTGCTGCAATGAACCATTCGTTATGTTGTTCTAGTCCAATAGTGAAACTAACTTGATCCAATAGAACCTTGAACCTCTGATCAAAGTCCCAAACTAATTCACCTCGCTTCTGCTGAATTTCTTTCAATTCAGTTATACACTGTGACTCTGATTTAGGCTTCTTGAATTCTTTGATCATTTATTTTTTAATATCATCCAAGGTATAGTTCTGAGTACTGGAAAAATTCATAAACCAGGTCAATGCTCGGTCTCTGAAAGAGGTGACTGGCTGTGCTCTTCTCGTATTTTGATCCATAATATTATTAGCAGTCCAAACAGTTTCGCATAAGAACCAAAACTGCTCTAGATCCTCTGATCCAGTTCCTTTAAATATTGGGAGCTTGATATCATCATTCACATGGGCCATAGTGAATCGAGGGGGAGGAGGAGGAAGAGGACTGGTAACAGGAAGAAGGGAACTTACTGAGGTAGATTGACCTGTGACAGGACTACTCGAGCTAGGGTTACTTTCAGACTGCGAAGGGTTCTCAAGGATAACAGATCTTCGCTGCAGAGTTATAGGATGGTTTCCAACAAAAGGGGTTTCTTTAGATTCAGAGTCTTCTGGACTTAATGAGGTATAATCGGTGTTCTGGCCTAGGTTATAGGATTCAGGAGTTCTCTTGTATCTTTTACCATTGCGAAGCAAACCACTTTGCTCGTCGAAGTCACTTTCGCTTCCAAACATAGGTTAGTAGCAATAAATCTAACAATTTGATTGGATAAGCAATATGCCTTTCTCAGCCAAGAGCATCTTAATTTTCAGACTTAATGAATTCAGGTACTTACCCCTTGGTCCTTTAAAAAATTGTCTTTCTGCTTCGCTGAAAGAAGTATGTGTGTTGATGGTGAACTCCGTCACAAATGCTTCAAAGGTTCGCGTTGTCCAGAAGTCAACAACTCTTGATACCGCGTTGTTCACACTTTTCAATAGCTTAATTCTTTCTGGGGTCCAGTCAAGAGACTGATTTTCTTTGAAGTTTGTCTTTCTTTCTGTCAACCTGGATAACCACTGGTGCAATTCTATGTGGATACTAGAAAAGAAAATTTCATAAATATCAGTAAAAACGTACCTTTGCAAGAAGTCGTCTGAGCTACGATGAGGGTCCTTATTCTCTTATTTAGCAAATTTTAGATAAGTATCTTCAACCCAGTCACTGATTTCTTTTACTGAGGGCCTCCAAAACATATCCTTCCAGGTACGACGTAGATCCCTCTTGAAGCAGATACTGGTTCAACCGAAAACGGAACCAATTTGTTGGGTGGATGGGGCAGACTCGGGTTCTTATGCTTTTATCTTCGCACCAACAAACAGACCCATAGTGTTGGCCCTTTCGGCAACAACCTGTGAACAGGTTGCAGTCTCACCCGAAACAACTATGGGGTGCCGTAGAATCAGGTTTCTGCAGGAAAAAGAGGGATATTACTGTACCTTTAGCCTTAACAAAGAAGAATTATGCAATATAGAGCTTTGACATTCACTTAAATGGCTTCGTAGTTTAGATAAAAAGACAGTTTCTTGCTTAACCCTTAACTAGGAATTCAAAGCGAAGTTAATACTTAGCAAATTATCTTACTTTATCATTCATCCACTTATCAAATGCATAAAAACATAACAGGAACAAAATAAAAAGAACCACCACAACACAAGATATATGTGGTTCACCCCCAGTGTAGGGGCTACGTCCACAGAACTGCGTTTATATTCAACAATTTACAAAATAATCCAGTTCCGATCTGCACACTCAGCTGTAGAACCTTTCTTCCAAAACCCTCTGCGCACTCAGCTGCAGAGGTCATCCACGCACTCAGCTGGGACTTAACCTTAAACCCAAAAATAGACCTTAGCTTCTTCGCATCACATCATCATCATAACAAAAGCTTCCTTGACTCCTTTACATAAGTGCCTATTTATACAAGTGCACTATTACAATACCATGGGCTTAAACCATGGGTACCCAAAAACTAAGGGACATTTACAAAAGGAGGGGCTTCGACCCAACCCCGAAGCCCCTAAGACTATTTTGGACCGCAACTCCGCTTACAATCTTCGCACCAAAACCGCGAAGTTGCCAAAATTAAGGACCTTCAGAGTCCGAGCCCCAACAGTGAGATTGTTAAGTTTGAACTCAGAATTATTGTATGCCCCTCACACCTACTTACAAATTTAATTTATAAACAAAATAACTTTTTCCAATGTGATTGAACTCGTTGAGGGTACACGCTGTCCTCACCACTAGGGATCAAATTTGAAGGGTAGGGTCCCATTTCACTTTGAAGGGTTTTGAGAAATTGAACCCTTCAAGGTTTAGATGTAAAAATAAATCATTTTTTTATTTGAAATTGTAAGTGTACAGTAAAATTTTATTATTTATTAAAAACAATGTATAAAAAAAAATGACAGTAAGAAGAAATTTCGAGTGATTCAACATTTACATGGAATTAGTGAGGTAAACCATGTACTCTCCCAGTCCCTCGAGCATATAGTTTATTGAACTTAGATAAGGGACAATTCTTTTGGAGGTCGTTGATAAAATAAGGCAACAGAATTTGGAAGAACCTTTGAATGGAGGATTGATTCAGCTTGATGGTGGCTCTATTGGTCAAGTGTGATTAGGCCTACCTAAAAGAAAAACCCCAGAATGTAATACCTAATGCTTTCACGGAGAAATTTTTCTATTAACCCTAAATTCAACAGTTATTTTTAGAATTCAATCATGTCCTCCCCACATGCTCAAATCAAAGTGATCAAACAAAGGCCCCAATTTTAGGTGGATTATGGATAATCTCTCCAATGTATATCGAATTTATACCCCAATTCGAAGTGATCAAACAAAATCCCCAATTTTAGGTTGATTATGGATATCCCCTCCAATCTATATCGCGTTTATCAGCCCTATCGAAAAGGTTAAGTATTTATTAGTCCACTATAAGGAAGAACTTTAAATTCTCCAACAAATATCACTACAAGTTGGGTGTCTAGTTTCTACCAAAGTCAACAAGGAAGACGAATCATAAACACACGTTTGGGAGGTTTGCGACGACGAGGATGTTGAAATCATGTTCTTCGCTAGATCATTGCACTCCCAGTCCCTCATTCATGAACGTCCATCAAGGGATTCCCTTGTTTAGATATATTGGTAGACAATTTGTACTTCTTATTTCCATTATTAGAAGGCTGACAGGAAAATGAAGGGGTCAGAGTCTACAACATTTACAGTGTCAATTGTTAAATACTTTATCCTTTCAACTATTGGATTTCATAAAGGAAATTGGAACAATTCAAACACTTATATTCAAATATTGTTCTTTCTTTCAACCTAATGTTTACAATTCACAGCAAATAAATAACATTGATAGATTTGGAACTCAAATACAAGGCTCTTTCTTCTTTCTCCTCCACCCAAACGAAGTTGTGGTCCTAGACTACGAAAAGTATACATTATTTTGGTTCTAATTTCATTTAAATACTGGGTCTTTTAAGGTTACATCTATTGAGTATTCGAGACTTAGTCTAGCGGAAACACAATCGCATAATACAATACAAATTTTAAACAACATTTTGGATGGAGAAATTTTAAACCCTTATATTTATAGAACTAGAAGGAACTCCAACAAGAAACACATTTAACTTTAATCCACATATAAAATGTTACACAAGTGTAAAATGCTATACATACCTGTAAATTCACAGCAACGAAGTTGATGACTTAGCTCTGCATAATCTTCTGGAGGAAATAGAAATTAGGGAGACACTGAAGCATAGAATTGGAGAGTTGAGATTCTGAATCCCGATGTCCGACTATCCTATACTCGTAAACCCAAAATAATGTTTTTTTCACATACTTCACCAATCTCTTTAAGTTCAGGGAAGCTCAATCCAACCTACCCAACATTCTACTTTTGCTTCTCTTTCTCATACTTGTGAAAAAGGTGGAACATTCAAGTTTCCCACCGCAGAAGACAACGAGGAATTAGAGTGTGCAACCATTTCCTTCTATAGAAAGATGATTGGAAGCAATGCCATCTCAATTCCACAATATCTCGACATTCCTGAGTTGGTTTACCTTTCCCGAGATAGGCGAATGCATGTTTGTGTATTTCACATGATTACAAAAAAAAAAATTATAATTGCTTCTACATAACATAGATATATCTGTGCAGTTGAGGGAAAACCGGGTATTGTTTTCCCGAGGTTTCCAAATACTTTCAAACATCATTCTTTGTTATGAGGGTGCTCATGCAATAGATCAAAGAGCCCATGGGAGGAAGAAGAAGAATAAGAAGAAGAAGAGGACTCAAGTCAAAAGGTGAGGTGAGTGAGGAGGGGAGACGTAATAGCAATATTTTCAGGAGAAAACCATTGGCGCTATAATGATGGGAATGGGCCTCTCTAAATCGTAGCGATTGTAGACATAGGAAACCCTCATAAATAGCTTGGTCGTAAGAGTTACCGTGTAAGAATCCCGATAAATTAAGTAATGATAATATTCAGTTAGGTATATGACAAATTATTTTGTTTCTTTTAAAGATGACTATATGCATACTGTACAACCATTCTCTCTAACTGGCCCTCCATTCCGGTTGCCTTTGTATCTACTGCCTAACCCCCTTCCTCCAATGAGATAGGTAGACTAAGCAGCCTAGGTGGACCTTGGGAGACTGGGAGTGCTGAGTCAAATGATTCTGGCCCCAGTAAATGAATGGAAATTGGAATAAATCCTAGAATCCCGGACTAACTAATATAGGATATGATTCATGGGCACAAACAAAGGGTGGTGTGCTGCTAGCCCTGCTACTAAAGGTACGTCATCCCAGTCTTGTGGTGGTCATAATAGAAATTTCTAGCACTAGGTGAAACCCTGGTCTGAAAACTTACATACCCATTGGACCAGGTTAGGTTCAAATCTAGCAAAGATTGCTCAATGCATTGTAAATTGCAACTTGTAAGTTGTAACCCAAAAAACAACACCATTAGTTTTTCCTTATGGAGCCTTGACAGTGGAGGGTTATCAAATAAAATCACCATCCATAGATATGGCTCATATGACTATTTAATTTCACATCATATACTCAAATACTCAAGTGACTTGTAAATTGTGAAATCACGTGACTCGATGAACAATAAGATGAAAGATGGAAAATTGAGTTGGCAGGTGGCATCATCTCATACCAAGATTTAATGAAGTTGATGAATCAGTAATGCATGCTAATGTCATTAAATTCTTTGAAAGTGAACATCAAATCGTGAGTCACAATCCTCACTCACACACTTGAACTTGGCACTAGGAAGCCTAGTGGCCCACCGTGGTCCGTGTCGATTGGGACTGAGATCCTCATCCATGATCTAGCTATTCAAGGGCACTTGGGAAGACTCTAAGTCCCGACTCTCCCATAGTCCACTGAATCCCTGGATAGGCAAATTTTGTAGCTGCCCTTCTGTTGCAAATTTACCGAGGCTTACTCAATTTCATTATTGAAGTGCTGGAAATGAAACTAAATTTTTTTTGCATGGTAAAATCCCTTGTGGCCTTCTATGATGTTTAAAATGGCCTTTGAAAGGCTCTGAAGGCTTCAAATTTGAAGCCTGCTCACCACCCACCAATGCCTATGGCAAATGATAATAACACCAACGTATCTATCAATAAAAACATATAGATTTATCATGGTTTAAAATTAATGTGAAGCAAACATATATATGTGCACTTTATTTACTATATTATAAAGAGTTATATGTTAGTAGCTGCAAGCCAAAGTAGGTTGGGCAAAAACGTCGCAGCAGAGGTTTTCAATCTTCGTATAAGAAAGCCTTCTCTTTTGGATTCATTGAAGTGAATGGGATGATAGAAGAACACTGGTGGTTTCCTTGCCCTTTGTTTTGTTTTAGGTGATTAGGTAGGCATTTTAGTGAATGAAAAGGTTGGAAGATTTGATTTAAAAAAGGTGATAGCACGGACGCTTCACTTGTTGGCCAATATCCTATCACGTTAGTTCATATTGTGGGTTTTAAAATTATCAAAAATTGAACCAATATATTGCAGGTATTGCGGGGTGAGGGGTTTAAGGTGGGGGTGGGTAGGGTGGTTTATAAGGATTGAGGTATAAAAAGGGGCGGGGAGGAGGTTTTAAGTATTGGGAGGGGGTTTCAACAAAAAGAGTTTGGGTCAATATCTCTCGAAATTAAGGGTATTCTTTAATATCCCACGATCGCACGTGCTATGTGAGAGGTTCACTAAGTGAAGTCCCCGTGGGTGATAGTTTAGTATATAGTTTCATAGTTTGATTCTATAAGTTAAATGAAACATTTTTTTTATTAGAATCATTATAAATTTAGGTGATTAGGTAGACATTCTAGGGAATGAAAAGGTTGGAAGATTTGATTAAAGAATGTGATAGCTTTGTATACAGTTTCATAGTTCGATTATGTAAGTCAAATGAAGCATTTTTTTATTATAATTGCTATGAATTTAGGTGATTAGGTAGGCATTCTAGTGAATGAAAAGGTTGGAAGATTCGATTAAAAAATGTGATAGCTTTGTATATTGCTTCATGGTTCGATTATGTAAGTCAAATGAAGCATTTTTTTATTAGAATTGCTATGAATTTAGGTGATTAGTTAGGCATTCTAGTGAATGAAAAGGTTTGAAGATTCGATTAAAAAAGGTGATAGCTTTGTATATAGCTTCATGGTTCGATTATGTAAGTCAAATAAAGCGTTTTTTTTATTAGAATTGCTTCATAGCAGCTTCGGTTGAGCAGCTTCGCCCTTCAATGACCAAAAGCGTACAAATACCACGAAAGGCTCGATATATAATCACCATAACAAATAACTGACCAATGGGCAAAAGCACCGAATGTGAAAGATTGTTCCACTAATATTACAAATATAAAGTTATATTTTGAGGAAGACATAAAAATGAAATTTTTGTACAGAAAGTAGCCAAGTGTTTATAGCTTTTACAATATCCTATAGTGAAGATAATATAATTAAACAAATTCATGTAAACTTATAACTTATAAAATAAAAAAAGTAATTAAAATATTTCAAATTAAATCATAAAATACAAAATTAAAATTTATATAGATCCATTAAAAGTTGAGATGTCCAATTGGATCTTTTTACTGCTTATCAAGATTTAAAATAAATTTATACTAAATAAAAAAATTTGAAAATTGACCTTAAATGAGTTCAATCAATAAAAAAATATAATAAAAAGTTATGTTAAAAAAAAAAGTCAATTTATAGTTTTATTCTCCATTCAATTAGTGATTCTTTGACTTTAAAAATACATAAAACGCAAGTGATACCTTGTAGAAATCCTGATTTTCTACATATGTGCATGTGCTGATTGTTGCAATCAGACAACGGTTGGAAGGACATCTCCATGTAACTCGACAGCAAAGCTATATTGATATGACAACAACAACAACCATATTGGACCGGACGTATATTCATTTCGTATGCGCTTTGGATTTGATTTTGGTCGACACGACGTGATCATAGCTAAGCGCAGTAGCTAATAATCATTTCTTCATTTGTAATGTTATGACAAAATCTCTGACATTCGATGTCATTATCCGTCCACTACAACAAGATCAAGAGGAATAAATGAGGAGGATATGATTGCAGGTCGACTCACCCTTGGGCCTTCACCCTTGCCTCCAGGCTCAGGCTCAGGCTCCACTACGAGACAGGATGGCCTCATTGGCAGTTCATGCAGAGAGAATATCAAATTTGAGTTGAAAACATGTAGATATGTCAACGAATCATCATGTATATGTTGTCGGTTTTTTTCAGTGGAAGTGCAAGATATTTTTTTTAAATCACGTATTTCCTGTATCAACAAAGTCAAGCAATGCAATGCAATGGATTCCTTTGAGATACACATTGTAATCATACCTCCGTTACATTGGATCTGTTTTAGTTTTATCGAACATCATTTGTTTAACAAACAACATTGGTTTATATTGGGGGTGTGGGATGGGGTGCTCTTTTTAGATTACAGGAAGAAGGATGAGACAAGTGTGCTTTGATAGATGAGGCATAGATAATGAGCACTTCATAACACTTAATTTCAGTATACGATTTTGTCTTACCATAATTGAAATGCTTCATATAAAAAATCTCCACTCATTTTGAATACAATATTCTAATCTACAAGGTTAATCACCACTTAATCCAAAAGGTTAATCACTACGTAATCCCTTTAAGACGGGATATGGGCATCATTAGAAAAAAATTGCATTAGATTTCAATCATATAGGGCTAATAATGGCATGTTGAACCACCACAAAGCACCTTTCCACTACATCCTTAGTTTCTAGATGAGGATAGTTAGTATTATGAGGTTTTGAACATTGAGAATGGGTTTCTTAACCATATATATGGTTAGGGGTAGAAACCCAAGCATTAGGTCCTAAATGAAGCTTCTAGGTGTCTAGGGATAGTAATTGTGCCTTTAACCAAAACAAAGGACCACTTGGGGGATTCTTTTACCTTTGACTAGGCCATGACTAGGCACATAGGTTCTATTAGCATTTTTTTACACTATGTATGGGTCTTGAGGTCATGGACATGGTCAAGGGAGGAGACCTGAATCTAAGACCTTGAAAGCATCTTCTAGCCATTGAGGGCCAAGAGGGTTGCTTTGACCAACCACACATGGCCTCCTCAGGGTATCAATTGATTATGATTTAGGATGTTTGTGCCATTAGGTGGTTTTGAGCGGTAAGTATGTCTCTCGGGGCCTTGGAAGTGTTACATAGAAGAACACCATGCCTTAATAGGTCGTAAAGAAACCACAGAGGTATTTGAAGCCATGAACAATGCCTCAAAGCACCACACATAATTTCTTGGGAGTATCCATGGAAATATGTATGGGTTTTGGCACCTTGGGGACTTGGAAATATTTAGGGGAGGAGACCTAAACCTCAAGCCCTATGTGGTGTCCCTTAAAAACTTAAAACAACATAGGATATACAGAGATTTAAGATGCAAAAAACCATAATTTATAGTGTGGAACAAGAAATATTGGACAATAGAAAAGATAAATGTTGCAGAAAATAGTATTATACTATGAGAATCAATTTTGGAAGCAATGTTCACACACCTCTTTAGGTTGGGAAACCTTTGACTTGAAGAGAGATCCAATACAATAATTATCTTAACAAAACAATTCACAGCTTCTTAGCTCTTTAAATAGGCTTTCAATTCACCAAAACCCTAACTACTTGACTTGGTCAATATTTACTCACCACCAACTACTTAGTGGACCTTAATAAATAAAGATGCCCTTTTTACATTAATAGTCTACTTATAACTTCTCAACCTTATTAAAAGGCTATAGTCGCATAAATAACATGGCTAACTACTAAAGTAACGGAGTGGACACTAACACACCCTCTCCATTCTAAGCAGTGTTGTCCTCAATGCTAAAGATGAGGAAGATGGTGAAAAATATCTGCAGGTTTCTAGGTGGCATCTACATGTTGTATGGATAAACATTTCCTTAATTGTATGCCTACACAATTGGAATCCCTTGCGTCCAATACTACTTTCGGTTGGATCCAAATGGAACCTTCCTCATCAAGTTTTGGTAACTTGGTTTACACTTCACAATTGGATCCCACCATATTTTTTAGGCATGATACATGAACGAGCGGGTGAATTTTGGAGTGATCTAACATAGAGAGCTTGTAGACCACCTACTCAATGCATTGTATGATTTGGTAAGGCCCATAGAACTTCAAAGATAGTTTCTGTTAGGGGCGATTTTTTAGGGATGTATATTTTGTAAGGTTCATGTCAAAGAAATAGTTGATCCCATTTTTCAAATGGTTGCTCAAAGTGATGTTCATTCACTTGTTCTTTCATTATATTTTGATCCATATCTAAATTATCCTTAATTGTGCAGAGAATAGCTTCTATGGTGTCAAGTGTGTTATCGACTACCTAGACCATAGAACTTCCTAGTTAATATGAAACCATGGACATGGATTTTTTGCCATATACTTTTTGACAAGGTGTCATTTTGATAGCTTAATGATTAGTGGTATTATACCACCGCTTTCCAGGAGGAATCGATTATGTCCAATGTTATGGATTTTCTGAAGGAAAGAATATCAAGTAAGTTTCCAAACACTTGTTTACGACTTCGGATTGGCCATCAGTTTTTGGGTCATAAGTTGTGATGAGATTAAACTAAGTACCTTGAAATTTAAATAATTCTTGCCAAAGGTTTCTTCTGAAGGTAGGGTCTCGATTAGAGGAAATCGAAGTTGTCATTCCATGTAATTTAAAAAATTATGATCCATGAATACTTGAGAAACTACTAATGGTTTATAACATTGTGATAAGGCACACAAGTGGGAATACATGGAAAGATGATTTGTGACGACCATCATGACTGATTTGTTACTAGTTCTTAGAAGTCCTAGAATTGGAAGTTGTTGTGTTGGCCCTAGGGAAAAATAGGTAGAATTCAGTTAGAATTATGTTCGAAAGTATGAAGATGTCCATCGAGCGATAGAGGAAGCCACACCGAAGGAAGAAGGACGATAGAAGAAGAAACTATAGAGAAATTTGCGGTGGAGGAAGAATGATGATATAAGAAGCAACTACATAGGAAGTTGCAACGCAAGAAGATATATGACAAAAGAAGTAGCGGTAGAAGGGAAGTTGCGACAGAAGCATCCACAAAGGAAGAAGTTCATAACAAAAGGAAATATGCGACATGATCAACCATGAAAAAATAAATTACGATAGAAGGCGCGCAACGGATGAAAAGGACAACTCGAGAGATCACGGGTAAGAAGTCGGGTAAGAGTCACACATGCTTTAAGGAATAAAGAATTTTTGTATTTTGGGCTGATAGTTCCTACTAACAGTTGTAACTAGAATAGGAATGACATCATGTCGGCTAACATAATGAATCCAGTTGATTACTATATGTAAGAGTCTACAAAAGGAAGAACCCAAGTTGTGTGCAGGTTATAACTTCTTGGTCAGTCGGTTGGTTGTTACTCCTAGTTGATAAGTGTCTGTAAGAAGAGTCGAGGAGTTAAAGAGTCATAGAGTTGTAGAGAAGAGTGAGTCTATCGAGGCTATGTGCAAATCAATATGAGAGTGAAGGAGAGGAAAACCTCAAAGATTAGAGACTAGACAGCGTGAGAGGAGAGAGAAGTCTGTATAGATAGAAGGAGAAGATATAGATTAGACTCCGCAAGCTGAGTGCGTAGAAGAAAGGTGCCAAATATTTCTCATGCTAGGTGAAGAGAGCCTTTGTGGTTTTTCCCATATGAGTTTCCATGTTAAATATTGTGTTAATGTGTATTTGATGAATGTGTTTGTGTCACACGAATGAATACTATGAATAAGTGTTTATGTATTTGCTTGTGAATAGTTCTTGTATGCATCTGTCGCATCGTTGTTAGTTGGAATTGCTAATAAGGCATTATATTGACTGTTGTAATCTTTTTCGATGGATAAGTATAGTAATATCTTGAATGTGCATAAAATGTATATGTAATACATCCACCAAATTCGGTCAAATGAGTTAGTAAGGTTCTATCAGAGGAGAAATCCCGACCCAATGGAAGAAACCTAGTTCTAGAAGTTACTCATAAGAGATATCTTAGGTGAGACATCATCTTCGTCGTAGGTGCTACCGACTGAGCCTTGCTCTGTCAGGCCGATATCTTGGCCTTTTTTTTTTGTATAAAGAAGGTATGAACCTGGATCAAAGGGATAAATGCCAATAAATGGTTTTGTTGTTGGGACTATGAAACATAGCGGTTAGTGATATGTTCTAGCACCTAATGAAGCTGGAAATTCAAGAGTAGGTGGGTCCTAAAGCATTATAGTTTGCACAGGAAGAAACTGAAGGATCGCGGTTGAATCTGATAAAGTGGTTGGAGTGATACCTCTATACGTATATTCATGAAATTTTCTTTTGTGAGTTTCCTATTATGTTATATGAGTGGTTGTCAAAGCTAGCAACCCAAGGAAAAAAATTCCAAGGGGAGAAACGATAGAGTGGAATCCTTAGTTGATACGACGACTGAAGAGTATTAGAAACCCTGTGTCGAGGGATGTTGATTTTTGGGTAGATAGTATTTTGGAGGGATACATTGTTGATTTTTTTATCGACACAATAACACCATATAGTGAGGTGGAAATAATTTTTTTCCAAGGACCACGAGGGATATGCTTGACATCTTTTTGAACTTGGATATTGATTCTTGTATGCGAAAAAGGAATCTTAAGAATAGAGTTCGATGAGTAAAGAACTATATATAAATACCTGGTTTATGTCACAGAAGAGATGCATGAAAAATGGAGTAGAGTAAGATGGAATATGTGGAATTTCAGCCCAATGTGTAGATCAATTACACTCACAAAATTACTAGTCAAACATGCAAAATTCCACAAAAAACAAACTAAATATGGAGCATAACACAATCCTGTATTGAATAAGTGTACATTATCCAACCTCATCAAGTAATAGTATATCCAAATATATAATTACATCATATATTCAAAAGCATAAGGATGCTATTCGAATTAGACAAAAAGCAGGCTTACTAAACTAGTCAAAATCCCCCATAGGTGCATAAATCACTTTCCTAATCTGTCAAGATGCTCATGAAATGGCTGAGTGAGCTGTAGAAAATGATAAGTGATGGAAAGAGATCATATCCATGCTTTTGGATGGATAAAAATAAGTAGGACAGTTAAGGAAAAAAACAAGACAGTTACTCCTAGACTAGCTTTTCCCTTTTGCCTTAAAATTACTAAAAGCAAGGCAACTTTTAGAAAAAATAAGAACTACGCTTTTTTTATTATGGAATTAATGCATAGTTGTTAGAATATTTCCTAGGATGTTTTTGAAGCACTCCTTAAGCCAGTTTTAGTATTTGTTGACTTCTAGGTGCAAGTGGATGTTAACTGGCATAGTAAGGAATCTAGGAATAAGACAAAAATGATTAATTAATGTCAAATATCGGTAAATATGGGTTTGATTATTATGAAACCCCCCCTTAAGACTAAATTTATGTAAAAATATTGTAAAAATATAGGGCCTAGAAATGAGGCTTAGTCACCCTTTACATACTGCTTGTCCATACAACCAAGGAAAGAGGCAAAAACCCAGTGAGAAAATCATCCCTTAAACATGGACATCAACAAAAAATTTGGAAATCTTGTTATCAATCATTCTTCACCACATGATCAGAAATCCCCAACAATGATTTGATATTACTGAAATTCTTCTCACAAAACACCTTGGTGAAGATGTATTCTACTTGCTCTAAAGATGCGCAGTAGAGTAGAGCAATGGTACCATCATGCACAAGCTCCTTGATATAGTGCATATGGATTTCAATGTGATTGTTTCCTTGTCTTTAAAATTGATCAGTAGATATTTGAATGGTGCATTGATTATCACAATAGATGAAAGTGGAAGTCTTTGATTCAATCCCACATTCTCCAAGTATCCCCTGTAACCACAAACATTGAGTAGTTGCATTCACAACTCCTCTAAACTCTGCCTCTGTAGATGAGAGTGCTATGGAACTCTGCTTCTCAATTGACCCTCTGATTGGTCCATCTACAAGCATGAAAAAAAATCATGAAGTATATTTTCAATCTATGTTGTCACCTGCCCAATCACTATCAGTAAATCCAACTAGCTCTAAGTCAAATTTTGTTGCATAGAAAATCCCATGAGCTCTTGTTCCTTGAACAAAGTTTAGGATCCTCTTGGATTCCCTCCAATGGATCTCATGAGACTGATGCATGTGTCTGGAAGCCACACTAACTGCATAATATATGGCATGTTGAGTATGTGTAAGATAAATCAAACACCTAATCAACTTCCTATATAGTGTGTTATTTATCAATGGAGGAGAACCTCCTTCTTCAAGCTTAATTATAGAATGGAATGGAGTGTTTCTTGGATTGCAATCCTTCATGTTGAAATTTTTTAGCATATATGAAGCATACCTATACTGATGAAATTTGATTCCATTTGAGGATTGAGAAATTTTGAGACCAAGAATTGGCTCAACAATCCCAAATTTGTCACGGCAAAGGAATGGTTCATTGCATCCTTCAAGGAGGAAATCTATTTCTTTGAACTTCCTGTTATCAATAGGTCATTCACATAAAAAAAAATCATTAAAGAACCATGTATGATATTCAAATAGACATTCGGATCAGACTTGCATTGAACAAATTCTGTGACAGCAGAAAGCCATCAATCTTGGCATACAAAGTCCCGGGGGCTTGCTTTAGCCCATACAATGATTTCTTTAACCTGAAAACTAAATATGGATTAGACACAAAACATTTATGCTTCTGCATATAAATCTCTTCATTCATATCTCCATGTAGAAAGGCACACTTCACATCCATGTGATGCACCTCCCATTGCCTTGAAGCTACAATGGCCAAAGCTAGCCTTATGGAGTCGATCTTTTCCATTGGTGCAAAGGTCTCATTGTAACAAATACCTTGAACTTGTGAGTAGCCATTAGCTACCAATCTAGCCTTATATTTCAAAGGTGAACCATCAACAGAAAATTTGGTTTTATAAACCCACTTACACTTTACTAGCTTTCTCCCTAGGGGGAGATCAACTAGTTCCCATGTGTCATTCTTTTGGAGGGAGTTGTATTATTCATTCATGGATGTTTTCCATATTGGATCATCTGATGCATATTCATATGTATGAGGATCAGATTCAACCATCAAATAACACTTCTCAACAAAGAGTGGATCTTTAACACAAAGGGCACTCTCAAATTGAGATCTAGTCCTCCTAGTGTCACTAGGATTCCCAGCTAGTTCCCCAACTGCACGAATGGTCCTTTTGTTGGTTGTGGAGCTTGATATTCCATATCCAGAGATATTATGTAGTTGTGTTTGTACCCAAGGTGTATTGTACACTCATTCCCCCTGCCTTGTGGTTTGGGGGCAGAGCCCCCGAGAAATTTTTTTGGGATGTGTGTTGGCCAACAGTTTTGCAGACCCATGGTATTGGGTTAACCATAGTATTTTCCCATGGTATTTCCCCTATAAAATAAATCATTGTAACACAACTGTGTATGGTATTATATTTTATTGGAAGAGAGACAGCGAGAGCGTGAAGAGGAAGTGCAACAGTTTTTCTGTAGGGTGTATCCCTTCATCTTTCTGGACTGTAATAAAAGGACTGGCAATTTCTTTGTGGATGTAGCCCATCATTTGGGTGAACCACATTATATCTGTGTCTCTCTATAATTTTTTAATGTGTTTTGCATCTTGTTTATTGATTTAACTGTATATCTGTTATTACTCTGCAGTCCTGTTTTCTAACACCTATCTTCCCATTTTGGTCTTGTAGGACTGTTAGGAACTACAATTAAATCATCATTATCAAACATATCAAAATACAAAAAATCATTAGTCTCTTCACTTAGAATAAGTGGTTGCGGTGATGAAGAGGACTCTCCAACTTCTACTACTGCTAAAGGCTCTTCTTCAAACTAAACACTCCTTTCAATGAAATATTTTTGAGTGCTCAATTTGACAGCTTGTACCCTTTTGAATCTTCAGAATACCCAACAAATAGGAACTCTTGGATTTGGGGTTACAAATCCTTCCTCTTTTCAGTTGGAATTCTAGCCCAAGCTTTTGAGCCAAAAATCTTTAAATGGGTCACATCTGGCTTGTGCCCACTCCAAGATTCGAAAGGAGTGATTCCATCAAGTTTCTTATGTGGCACCCTGTTCTAGATATAGGATACACATTTTATAGCTTCAGCCTAAAACTTTGGTGCCAATTTTTTAGACTCCATCATGCAAGTTGCCATCTCCTTGACTGATCTATTCTTCTTCTCATCAACACCATTTTGCTGAGGTGTGTAGGGAATAGAATGCTGCAGCTAGATACCTGCATATTAACAATAATGGATGAACTCATATTTGACATACTCACCACCATTATCATATCTGAGGATCTTGGGTTTCCTCCCAGACTGGTTCTCAACCAAGGCTCGAAATACCTTGAAGAGGTCGAAAAATTCAGACTTATGCTTTAGGAAGTAGACCCAACAATATCTGGAAAAGTCATCTACAAAGATTAGTGCATATTTGGCTTGAATCATGGACATATGAGGGAATGGACCAGCAATTTTAACGTGGATTAACTCAAGGGGTGCAGAGGTTCTCTCATAACTAGCTCTCTCATACTTGTGCTCTGGGTGTTTTCCTAAGATGCAACATTGGCAGACTCCCTTAGAAAAATTGATCTTTAGTAACCCTATGACCATGTATTTGTCACTCAAATATGAAATATACTTGTAGTTAATATGGCCAAATATCTCATGCCAAATATTTCTTGCTTCATTAGCACGAGTGAGAAGAGATGAGCGGTTTGAGAAAGGAAGGAGTTGGGAAAACATGTATACCTTCGAACTGTGATCCACAACAACTTTTTCTATGACTTTACTATTTCGAAATCTCTAATATTTCAAATTCATTGGGAGAGAATGTGACTTTATTAGGAGACCCATTGTGGGTCATCTGATACACTGACAAGAGGTTAGCAGCAAAACTTGGTACATACAACACATAATTGAAGGAACCATGGTCAAGATCAATCCTACCCTTCCCCAAACTATCAGTAACATATTCATCTTCTAGAACAAATTTTGTACCTTTAGAATCATCAAGAGAGGAGAAAGTCTCTCTTGTTGAAACCACGTGTCTAGAAGCTTCAGAATCAATGATAAAGGTGGATGATCATGAAGTGCTAGAAACCAAGGCATGCACTCTCTCCTTGTCATCTAAATTTGATACTCCTTCCCTCTTTATTTCTCATTCAGGAAGGGATATGTTGTTCTTCTCCAGGAGTTGGATCAACATGTCAATTTTCTTTTTCATACAAGATCTCTCAAGATGATAGACCTTACTGCAATATGTGCACTTGCTCATTTCACCTTTGTTCTTCTTCTTCTGGAAGTTCTTCTTGGAGCATGAGGGCTCCTCTAGAGACTTTGACTTGTCTCTTTTTTTCTCAGGTACATTTTTGGCTTTCTTCTTTCCCTTTGAATACACCCTCGAACCTCTAGCAACCAAAGCTTCGTCTTTGGAAGGTTTATTGGTTCCCATCATTACCAATTTATCTTGCTCCTGGGTGAGGAATTCAATGAAGTCAGCAAGCTTAGGAATCTTCTAGGATACTGCTGTCAATTTGGTGGCATGGAAGGTCAAAACAAACACTAAATAGTCAGGACCAAGATTCAAAATTATGGTCAAGACTAGTTTCTCTTCCTTCTTTTCGATTCCACACAGTTTTAACTATAGCACTAGTGCCTTAAACTTGGAAAATTAGAATTGCAAGGATTCGAATCTCCTAGGACTCAATGAGTGTTGGAATATATTAAACCCACTCATAACTTAGGAAAAAATAATTAATCATTATTTGATTAATTATTCACCCACTAGCTTAATTAGTTGGCATCCACTTGCACCTTAAAGTCAATACATGGCATCTATATCCTAGGAATTATTTATTTCTAATTATAGGTTGATCTTGACCACCTTTTGACCATCCAAAATTAGTATACAGGACTTTATAGCAGATTCTTCTTTATTTTGCTTTTTCTGCTTTTCTTGCTTTTCTATGGATAAGATAAAAGCTAGTCAACTAGGAAACTGGGAGCTTTTGTTTCCAACCCATACTCCATTATTTTTTCTCCATTTTATAGTATTAGCATGGTTTTTCCATCTCCTTGACAACTCACCCATGCTTTTTCCAACTCATGAAGTCCTTGATATATTTGGGAAGTGATTTAGCCACCTATGGGGGTTTGATATATTTTGGTAAGTCAGGCTTTTTGAGCTTTATGAGTTTTTTCCATACAATTATGTTTTCCTATGATGGATGTACTATTTATGTACATTATTCATCATCATTATTCAATGGAACAATACACACCAATATGCATCTCTTCATTCATGTGATTCAGTCTCTTTTCTTCTCTCTATTTTTCCCGTGTATGCTTGTGAGAATTCTTAGTAGCAAGATCTATTTCCTGTGCTTCTTCTTAGAATGATTGCTCATAGAATTGATATATTATTTCTACATGGTATCAAACCTATAGGGAGAACAACCTTTCCATATTATATAGAGCATCAAGGTTGATTAAGTTCTACAGAGTTGAGGAGCACATCCAGTCTCCTATCCCTCTCTGAAGAAGAGCTTGTCTAGCTTACAAGATTTTCTCCGAGTTTGTTTTGCAAGATGCAGAGAGTATCTCCTAGAGCATATAAAAAAATTCAATATGGATTCAAAAGTTCCTCTAATATGTCCTTTCAACTATGCCGATTGGAAGCCAAAGATGAGCCATACTTGAAGAGGCAATGTCTCTTTTATGTCTCCATTGGTGCATTGAGCGAACCTGAGTCTTATGAAGAGAAGATTGATTGGATTAATAATTGTGATAGAGCTTATGGAATTATGTGTTTGGGAATGTCTCCAAATATATATCATCTCATAGATTCTGCTGAGTATCCATTTGAGCTTTGGAATAATTTGGACAAAGCTTTTGGTTTGAAGGAAATAGAAGATGAAGCATGGAGTGAAAACAACATCTCTTGTTTTCTCTCTAAATATTTATTGGCCTCTACATTCTCTGATTAATTTGATAATGATGAAGAATTTTCTCATACAGTTCATGTTGCTACTGCCCTCTTTGATTCGAATGCTTCCTCCTTCAATCAAGAAGCAAATATTGAAGAGCCATCTTTTTCTGTGTCTCCTGAAGGTGATTTTTCTTCTTGTGATACTATTGATGAAAAAGAAGTAACATATGGAGCTTCTACTAATATTTATTGTGCTCCTATAACCCATTCATTGTTCTCTAAATCTCCTATCTTATATTTTGAGATCTATGTGCCAGATTCTTCACACCTTGTGCATACCTCTCTCATTGATGGTGCGCACCCTAGTGACTTTCAGGATGTTTGATTAACCACATCAATCCTTATTTGTGTCATACCACTTACCTTACTTGATCTCATGTGCTTCAGCATATCCTCCTTTTTTCTTGGCATCAATACTCAAAGACTTCTTGAATATTTTGAACATCTCCTTATTTCCTCCTTTCATATAGAGGATTCATTACCAGTGTATTCCCATGAGTCTATTGATATGCTTATATGTGATCCTTTGGATTCTATTTTAGAATCATATTTACAGGTTGATACACATATCATACCACCATCCATACCATCTACCATACCTTTGAATAATCCTAAGACTATACAAATCCCAAGATCACTAGTTGATTCCTCATTGGTCTCTTATGCAGTGATATTTATCTTACACGGTTTGAAGTCTTTCCTATCTTTCAGTGGCTGGTTATCCACGTCCTTAGTAATATTTGGACTGATATTAAACATGTTTGGATCTGTTCTAAACACTTATGGTTCAGATCTGATGCCCATCCATCATTCAGATTTTTACACCTATCAATTTTCCCTAGTTGCCCATAATTTTTCTAGTCTAGCCCTATATCCTCATGGATCTACTAAAGCCTTTGTCTTTGATGTTCCATGTACTGATATTTATGATATATCATAGTTTTATCAGCCTCATATCAGATCTATACAGGTTCTACATTAGATTGGAAGATTGACATGTGATTCACATCACAATTTTGCAGTTATTCAGGGAATTGGGTGTGAAATAAATTGCCTTATTTTTCGTACTCTTTGGAAAGGAGTATGCACAGATCTCTTTTCCATTTCAGATTATATTTTCATATCAGAGTTTGAAAACAGAAATAAGCATTCATATAATGCTCCTACTTCATCAGTTGATGAGATACAAGGAGTCTCTCCTCTTCCTTATTGCAGGTTCTACACTCCAGCCTATGATCATGGAGTTCATGATTTCTTCAAAAATTCCTTCATCCAGAAGTAGTTCAGTCATCTCATTAAAGTGAAGATGAAGATATGTTTAAGACATATTTCAAATTTTGTGCCTTGTCCTATCTTGAGGGAGGATTTTCCCCATGTGGTTTTGGCTCTTTCCTCACTTTTCTGGACATAATAATTGTTGAAGGGTGACCATAGCCTTGTTGCTGGGCCCTATATGCATCTATATTTTTTTTCATACCATCATAAATTCAAACTTATAGGGGAGTGTTGGAATATTTTAAACCCACTCATAACTTAGGATGAAATAATTAATCATTATTTGATTAATTATTCAACCACTAGCTTAATTAGTTGGCATCCACTTGCACCCTAAAGTCAATACATGCCATCTATATCCTAGGAATGATTTATTCCTAATTCTGGGTTGATCTTGACCACCTTTTGACCATCCAAAATTAGTATACAGGACTTTACAGCAGATTCTGCTTTATTATGCTTTTTCTGCTTTTCCTGGTTTTCTATGGATAAGATAAAAGCTAGTCAACTAGGAAACTGGGAGCTTTTGTTTCCAACCCATTCTCCATTAGTTTTTCTCCATTTTCTATGATTATCATGTTTTTTCCATCTCCTTTAAAACTCACTCATTCCTTTGCCAACTTGTGATGTCCTTGATAGATTTGGGAAGTGCTTTAGCCACCTATGAGGGTTTGCTATATTTTGGTAAGTCAACATTTTTGAGCTTCATGAGTTGTTTCCATACAATTAGATTTTACTATGAGGGATTTACTATTTATGTACACTATTATTCATCATTATTCAATGTAAGGATACACACCAATACTCATCTCTTCATTTATGTGATTCGGTCTCTTTTCTTCTCTCTATTTTTCCTATGTATGCTTGTGAGAATTCTTAGTAGCAAGATCTATTTACTGTGCTTCTTCTTATCATCATTTCTCATAGAATTGATATATTATTTCTACATGGTATCAGAGCTACAAGGAGCACAACCTTTCCATCTTCTATAGAGCAGCAATGTTGATCAAGTTCTATAGAGTTGAGGAGCGCATCTAGTCTCCTATCCCTCTCTGAAGAAGAGCTTGGCTAGCTTACAAGATTTTCTTCGAGTTTGTTTTGCAGGTTGTAGAGAGTATATCCTATAGCATATAAAAAAATTCAATATGGATTCAAAATTTCCATTGATATCTCCTTTCAACTATGCTGATTGGAAGCCAAAGCTGAGTGCATACTTGAAGAGGCAATGTCTCTTTGATGTCTCCATTGGTGCATTGAGCGAACCTGAGTCTTATGAAGAGAATATTGATTGGATTAATAATTGTGATATATATTATGGAATTATGTGTTTGGGAATGTCTCCAAATATATATCATCTCATAGATTCTGTTGAGTATCGATTTGAGCCTTGGAAGAATTTCGACAAAGCTTTTGGTTTGCAGGAAATAGAAGATGAAGCATGGAGCGAAACCGGAATCTCCTCTTGCTATCTCTCTCAATATTTCTTGGCTTCTACATTCTCTGATGAATTTGATAATGATGAATAATTTTCTCATACAGTTGATGTTGCTACTTCCCTCTTTGATTCGAATGCTTCCTCCTTCAATCAAGAAGAAAATATTGAAGAGCCATCTTTTTCTGTGTCTCTTGAAGGTGGTTTTTCTTCTTGTGATACTATTGATGAAAAAGAAGTAAAATATGGAGCTGCTTCTGATATTTATAATGATCCTATAACCCATTCATTTTTCTCTAAATATCCTATCTTAGATTCTAAGATCTATGTGCTAGATTCTTCACACCTTGTGCATACCTCTCTCATTGATGGTGCGCAACCTAGTGACTTTCAGGATGTTTGCATAGCCACATCAAGCCTTATTTGTGTCATACCACTTACCTTACTTGATCTCATGTGCTTCATCGTATCCTCCTTTTTTCTTGGAATCAATACTTAGAGCCTTCTTGAATATTTTGAATATCTCCTTATTTCCTCCTTTCATATAGAGGATTCATTACCAGTGTATTCCCATGAGTCTATTGATATGCTTATATGTGATCCTTTGGATTTTGTTTTAGAAGCATACTTACAGGTTTATACACATATCATACCACCATCCATTCCATCTACCATACCTCTGAATAATCCTAAGACTATACAGATCCCAAGATCACTACTTGATTCCTCATTGGTCTCTTATGCAGTGATATGTATCTTACATGGTTTGAAGTATTTCCTACCTTTCAGTGGCTGGTTATACATGTCCTTAGTAATATTTGGACTGATATTAAACATGTTTGGATCTGTTCTAAACACTTATGGTTCGGATCTTATGCCCATCCATCATTCATATTTTTACACCTATCAGTTTTCCCCAGTTTCCCATAATTTTCCAAGTCTAGCCCTATATCCTCATGGATCCACTGAAGCCTTTGTATTTGCTATTGCATATGCTAATATTTCTGATATATCAGAATTTTATCAGCCTCATATCAGATCTATACATGTGCTACATCAGATTGGAATATTGACATGTGATTCACATCACAATTTTGCAGCTATTCAGGGAATTGGGTGTGAAATAAATTGCCTTATTTTTTGTACACTTTGGAAAGGAGTATGCACATACATATTTTCCATTTCAGATTATGTTTGCAGATCAGAGTTTGACAGTAGAGTGAAGCATTCAGATAATGCTCCTACTTCATCATTTGATGAGATACAAGGAGTCTCTCCTCTTCCTTCCTGCATGTTCTACACTCTAGTGCATGATCATGGAGTTCATGATTTCTTCAAAAGGTGCTTCATCCAGAAGTAGTTCAGTCAGCTCATTAAAGTGAATATGAATATATGTTTAAGACATATTTCAAATTTTGTGCCTTGTCCTATCTTGAGGGAGGATTTTTCCCATGTGGTTTTGCCTCTTTCCTAACTTTTCTGGACATAATAATTGCTAAAGGGTGACCATAGCCTTTTTTTGGGCCCTATATGCATCTATATGTTTTGTCATACTATCATAAAGTCAGAATTATATGGGGGTGTTGGAATATATTAAACCCACTCATAACTTAGGATAAAATAATTAATCATTATTGATTAATTATTCACCCACTAGCTTAATTAGTTTGCATCCACTTGCACCTTAAATTCAATACATGCCATCTATATCCTAGGAATGATTTATTCTTAATTCTAGGTTGATCTTGACAACCTTTTGACCATCCAGAACTAGTATATAGGACTCTACAGTAGATTCTACTTTATTCTGCTTTTTCTGCTTTTCCTGCTTTTCTATGGATACGATAAAAGCTAGTCAACTAGGAAACTGGGAGCTTTTGTTTCCAACCCATCCTCCATTAGTTTTTCTCCATTTTCTAGGATTAACATGTTTTTTCCATCTCCTTAAGAAATCACTCATGTTTTTTCCAACTCATGAGGTCCTCAATAGATTTGGGAAGTGCTTTAGCCACCTATGGGAGTTTGCTATATTTTGGTAAGTCATCCTTTTTGAGCTTTATGAGTTGTTTCCATACAATTCAATTTTCCTATGAGGGATGTACTATTTATGTACACTATTATTCATCATTATTCAATGGAAGGATACACACCAATATTCATCTCTTCATTCATGTGACTCAGTCTCTTTTCTTCTCTCTATTTTTCCTGTATATGCTTGTGAGAATTCTTAGTAGCAAGATCTATTTCCTATGCTTCTTCTTAGAATCATTGCTCATAGCATTGATCTAGTATTTCTACAATAATATTATCTCATTCTCGAGTTGATGTCCTCTCATTTCATCTATATTTCCAAAAATATCTTCAAGTTTCTCCCAAACCTCATTTGGTGATGTCAATCCATCAAGATGGAAGAGGGGGTCTCTTAAAATGCTCAAGCACAAAAGACCATAAGCCTCATCCCTCCTGTTATGGCATTTAATTTTCTCTACAGCTGCATTGGGTTCTACCTCAGTTTCCATGGTAACCCTATAGAGGCCTTTGTATCTAAAAAAAATCTCCATCTCAGCTTTCTATTCGAAGAAATTGAATGGAGTCAAGATGATCCTTTGAGATTGGTCCATATCTCAGCATTTGTGCCCTTCAACCAGTAGAATGCACTCCCATTCAGTGATGTAAAACCTACAATAACAATATATAAGTAGAGAAATCAATCTGTCAAGGATCTAATACCATGTGGAAATTCAGCCCAATATGTAGATCAATTACACTCACAACATTACTAGTCAAACATGCAAAATTCCACCAAAAAGAGACTAAATATGGAGCATAACATAATCCCGTATTGAATAAGTGTATATCATCCAAACTCATCAAGAAAAATTCTGTCCAAATATTAAATTACAGCATATATTTGAAATCATAAGGATTCTATTCGAATTGGACAAATAACACACTTACTAAACTAGTCAAAATCCCCCATATGTGCATAAATCACATTCCTAATCTGTCGAGATGCTCACGAAATGGCTGAGAGAGTTGTAATAGATAATAATTGATGGAGAGAGATCAGATCCATGCTTTTGTATGAAGAAAATGAAAGAGTATGTTTAAGGGAAAAAACAAGATAGGTACTCCTAGACTAGCTTTTCCCTTTTTCCTTAAAACTGCTAAAAGCAAGGAAGTTTTCGGAAAAATCAGAACTACTCTTTTGCTATTATGGAATTACTGCATAGTTTTTATAATATTTTCCATGATGTTTATAAAGAGCTCCTTAACCAATTTTTAGCATTTGTTGACTTCTAGGTGCAAGTGGATGCCAACTAGCATAGTAAGGAATCTAGGAATCTAGGAATAAGACAAAAATTATTAATTAATGTCAAATATGGGTAACTATGGGTTTGATTATTCTAACGAAATATTCCATGGTGATAGTGGAACTACACTTGAATATGGGATTCTAATAAGTAGAAGGATATTTCAGTCAGGAAAGAGAAGACGAACTGCGACAAGAAGAGGAAGTTCTAGTATGACCAGAGGAGAAGACTATGATTTGACATAGCACTTTGATAGAAGTTATTGCGACTAAGAAGGTGAATATCAGCATATCCCCTGAACAAGAAGAAGAATAATAAGAATCCCCAGATACATAATTCAAATACGACACACCTACAACTCCACGTACACCTCCAGAGGTAAGATCCTGAAACTCATCTCTTAGTAGGTTTTTCAATACAAGTAATACTAACTGTGGGAATTGAGAACAAGGAAGTCTTGCAAGCCAAAATTTTTATCCAGCACTATGAAATACCAATATAAATGTTTTGAATGAAATTAATTTGTCTATATTTAATGCAAATTTATTAGAATACTTAGAGCATCATTGGTTTCTATGTGAAGCCATATGGACTATGCGACAGGTCCAATATGAAGCCATAAAGAAGGCGCAGATGATCACAACCTTAGGGTCGTGTGCTGTATTGGTATATGAATTTTCCTATAGTTCCAATAGGATTCACATAGAAAACGCTTGACCAAATTCGAGTGGGACTAATAAATGAATCCAGAAAGACAAAATCTGAATCACAGTGCATCACAAAGATCAAAGAGATTAATAAAATGTCTACGAAGTCTCTGTGCTACTTAGACTAGATATTTAAGATGCTAATTGATAAAGTAATATTCTAGATGTCAGATGTACAACACAAACAATGGTTCATTGCAACATTGTTACCGCGTATCCAAATTCCCTTGATGCAACAAAATATTGTGTCACAAACTGAGGCATTGGAGTTGGTCAAGAAGCTAAAATCCCCACTTGTAGGAGAAACTAGTGCAGGAATGATGCAAATTCAGTCACAGCTAGCCAATATTATGTTGCAACTCTAGGACATTAAGAAAGGGAGGGAAATCCAAGAACAAATTTGGTGTACCAGATGTAGAAATAAAGGAAACCACAAGGACAATTCCTTGGCATTCATGAACTAAGTCACAACAGAAGCACCTAACAAATTAAATAACCAAGGGATTCCTTCGTGTAGAATATTCTAGGATAGAGGCCATTGGTCGAAAGATTGTTTGTACTTGCAGAATATTGTAAGTACATCGATTAATGTGTACTGTAAATTTTGCAAATCAGTAAGACACGATGAGAAGGACTACAGAGCATTCTAGTTACTGCAGGAGAAAACAATCAACACCTATTTGATGAAGAATGAAGAGAATATGCAAGTTGAGAGGGCTGAAGCTCAATATCCACAAGCTCACTATCCTCATCCCTAGTATCCATAAAATCAATATCCACAACAACAATACCCTCAACAAAGGGGGTGGAAATTTTTGAGGTCGAGGACAAGGAGGAGGATTTGGTTGTGGAAGAGGAAAAATCATATGTTACAATTGTGTACAACCAGGACATTTCTCTAGGGGCTATGCAAGCCCTACAAAGACATCTCTATATTGTAAATCCTTTGATCATACTATTGAACTATGTCCATAGTTAATTGCAAAGTGGCAGGTTAGAAATGTGGGAAATACAAACCCTTTGCAGAATCCCAATCCGAACCCCAACCAGAATATCCAGATGATTTCTATTGAGCTAAGATAAGAAAATATTGTTGTCATGACAAGAGGAGGTGCTATGACTAGAGCATACCAAGATGCCCAGCATGACCAACCATAGGTGTGACTAGCAACACAAAATAAAGTGTCGTTCGACGTCCAAATAGAAAAGGAAGTATTCTTGGACACTCAACCAGAATTCGTCAACAAGAATCAAGCATTGTTGTCCACTACCACACTACGAAGAACACCAATAAGATAGATTCCAGAAATATTCAATCCACTATTTCGAATGAAACTAGTGGGAAAGGTTAGAAATCTCAAAGAATTTTGTAAAAGTTTCTTACTACTAATACAAGATAAAGATGTTTTCATGGAATTGATAACTCTAATAGAAGAACATCAAGAAGATGCATGACAAAACATATGAGTAAAATAGGTGAGAAAAATATTAAAGACCACTCACGAGTTAAGAATGACTTGCCAGATAGGAGACTATGATATGGACTATATAATTTCGGACTTGGGCTCTGATGTCAACATTCTAACAAGACAAACATGGGAAAGAATGGGGAAACCACAACTAGATTGGTCTCCCATTCAGCTCATATAATCAAATCAGTCAACACTCCTGCCTATCGTTCAATTAACTCAAGTACTTGTTGATGTAGAAGGCCTGAGAACGCATGTTGATTTTGAAGTGATAGACATTGTCGATGCTACAAACCTGTATCCTACACTTTTGGGTATCGACTGTGTAACACCCCGATTTTGACCCCATTTGCATTAAATGTACATGATGTATATATTGTAATGGATCATGGTGTGGAGCTATAGGCAAACACCCCACCATTGATTGTCCTATTATGTTTAGGTGATGCTGTTGATATTTTGTGCTAACCAGGCATGTTATAATGTTCGATACCATGTACATATGCAAAATTAATTAAAAAACTACAACCAGCTATGTCAATGCTACAATAATGAAGAGGGGCATGATTTCCTAAGGATAATGGGGGGGAGGATGTCTAACCCTTGGGGGCCATTGGGGAACAACCAAGTGTCGAGTGGTGAACCATCTAGCTGTCAGCCAACATTTTTGTCTTATTCACCCTTCCTTGTCTCATCCACCAACCTTTTTAAATTCTGTAGGAATTGGTTGGGAAGTTATTACCCTTGGGTAATGTATGCATGGGCAGTTGTGGGGTTGGTAGGAATATCAATCCTCTAACCACACGCGTACCCCATGGAGGGAGCACATTTAGTCCCCACACTAGAGAGTGGGAGGTCATTCAACACTCACACAGAGAGTTGGTTTCTTCTTGTGCAAGAAGGTATTTGCGTTTTCCTTCATGACTGGTTCAGTTATCTTTTCCTTGAATTGCTGTATGTGTATTTACCCTTCACGATTGTGGGTGTATGTAGGTGAATCCACCTTCACGTAGGTCGTATTCTTCCCCTCATGTAGCTAAGAGATCGCTACTGGTTTCCCCACAAATTGTGGGTTTCTATGGGTTGTTGTTGAGTCATGTTGGCCATGATAGGGCCAAGAACAAATCTGGAGTCATTCTGCTCTATCTGAGCTATGTATTACCCAATCTAGTTTTTCTCTGTGGTGTTTCCCTTAAATCCCAGAGCTATGAATTGTTGTGTTTGGTTGTGTGTTCACAGTGGTTGGTCCTTGGACTATTTGGGAGTAGAAGTGGAGCTTGACCATTCTTAATAAACCTAGTGTGTGTAAGGGCCTCACGGGAAAAGCTAGAAGGATGGATTTCTTCTCTACACCCCATGAATAACATTGGAAGGGAAGTCATGGTCTGAGGGACTTTGTAGCAGAGAAGGGGATGATTCCTTGTGTTGGGTATGTGTGGATTTTATAGAATTCAAGCTATCTTTGGTGCAGGTGCACTTGGCTCTTCATGGATCCCATTAGTTTAGTATCCAGTGTTTCCAGCTCCTGATAGCTTGATAAACCCTCACCGTGTTGGCTTGGATGCCTGATAAACCCAAGTACGTTGGCTTGGTTTCCTGATAAACCCAACCGTGTTGGCTTGGCTGAGTTGTGTATCCTTGGATACATGTGATCCTGCTAGTTTCCCCTTATCCCTTGTGGAATCATTCCCAGCTCGGGGGTGGTAGTGTTGCTAAGATATTGATGAGTGCACTGGCCTATGGTTGGGTGGAACATTGCAGTGACGTACCTGGTTGTGGGACAAGCTTTTTCTGAAGATAAGTATTCTTGTGCTTAAATCCCTACAACTATATTATGTTATGAATGAACATGTATATGTGGTGAATGCTCATACGTTGTGAATGACTTGTATTTTCTTCCACTGTATGTTTACTAAATTAGGCATATGCATATGTCTTGTGATGATGTTGTATCTGTGTATGTTAATATGTTTTCTTCAGTAAGCATTTTCCATATATGTTGCATTATTTTTCATGTCCATGTAACTTGGGGCATGGTTTCCCAGGTCGATCAGTATGATGTGGATGAGTCACGTCCTCTTCGTCAGTCGGAGGGTTGGGGACATGATATACTGAGTGATAGGTAATCAGAACATCATCAATTTTTAAAAAAAAAAATTGTCATTTGAATATTCAGAGCTAAGGGTTGTAGCACCAATTAATCCACTGGAAGGTTAGAGATACGTTTATCCAATAAATAGTGAAGGAAAAGGAGACTATCGACCATATTTATAAAATCATGTCTATGAGGGATGACTATGTAAATCCAACATCTAATGAAAAGCTTAGTTGGTGAATTATTATCTCTTGTACATCAAATTTTGTCGAAGCATTGGAAAACTAGCATAATCAAATGCACGAAGTATCCATCAGAAAGTACAAAATAATTACATGGTCTATGTGATGGGTAGGAACTGAGGCAAGTGAGCTACCTAATATTAAATTGAGCACATAGATATGTGGACAAACACACAACTCACAAGATAGATCACACAATTTTCTCAGCAATTGAAGAATGAAACAGTGCAAAAATGGCTTGCAACTATGAATGATTTCATTAATCGAAAGTAATTAGATAATTATTACATTGAAGTACAATGGCTTAAATAGCCACATGAAATTTGAATCCACATGAGGAAATTTGAATTAATTAGACTCTACTTGACTGTAGGTAACTAAGACCTTGTCTAAATCACTGTCAGAGGACTCAGTAGTTAACTGACCTTGTCTAAACCATAACCAGAGTTCATCAGAGTTCTAAAACACAACTCAAGTGTTAAATTCAGTGTTGACTAAGGCTAACTGACTATGGTAGGTGATAAAAGTGCCCCTCCTACATGCAGCCATGCAAACCTAGCACTAACTGAATGTAGAGGACTAGAACTGAATGTAACCGATTCCTAACTTAGCTTGACTAGTCACCAATTGAACTGAACTGACCTTGGTTGGTTTTGGCACTCCTGGTGGCTCCTAAATTTTAGGGATTGGTCTAGGAGGCTCCTAAAATGATGCATGCAAGTGCAATCAATGGTAGTAGGCCTCAATTAGTGCCCCCCACACTTTAGCAACTAAAACATGTGCCCCAATTAGGCCAAGTGGACTCAATGGTGCTAGTGACTAAAAATAGACTGGATGGACTCTCGATTTAGACATGACTCCTGATTTAGACATATGACCAAATTGGACAAGGGAGGATTAATAATCCTAACACCCCCCTGAATGCTAACTTTGACAATATTTGGGCCCTAGTAACTAAGACCATAGGTCACCCATTACATCAAGTAAAATAAAGTAACTGCTTAATACAAGGAGCTGGGGCAAAAACCACATGGGAAAAAATCCCCCCCTCTATCTAAGCAGGTAGAATTAAGTCTCAAGTTTGAAAAACTTGAAAATATGTTGTTGGAATCTTCATCTCTGTGAGGTAGCGAAGCAGCATGCATGGTGTGTTGTGCACAGGTATTCAGGGGCCTGGCATGTAGGATTCTCCTTCTTCTCCAAAAATGATGATGGAAGGAAGGAGGAATGTAACCTTTGTCTCTTGCTAGATGAAGAGGTGTATGATCATATCCATTCTTCTGAATGTAGTGAGACTGAGCCCTTGCCATATCGCATATTAAAGGGAGTCTATTGCATCTCTCTGAAGAAGGTAAGATTGCATGGCATAATGCAAGGGTCTTTCCTTTCTGAGTGTCAAGTGAGTTTCCAGTCATCTTCCTAGCTTCCAATTTGGAAGTAGGGACTGAATCTAGATCTGAGTCACCCTGAATCTCAATCTCATAAACTGATAAAGATGGATCTACAATACTAGTAGAAGCTGCAAAAGACATTAGAGGAAATTTGGGGTCTAAAATGGGCCTTATAAGAAAACGCGCCAACAATAAGTTCTTGTGAGTTGGAATTCAAGAACCAATAGAATTCCAGTAAAATGTGTCAACCATAATGGTTGAATTGACATATTTGTCATAAAAAAAACTACTTTTTTTGTTTGTATTTTCGACATATCTCGTCGTTTTCTTACTCAAATTTCGATTGAGAGAGCTCATTGGATGTGGAATCAAATTTTGCATCCAACGAGTACCCACATTGCATACTTTTGGTGGACCCCGCTACCCCAAAAACAAGAAACACCTGAGAAAACGTGATGATGATGTCATCATCACATTTTTTCAGGTATTTATTGTTTTTGGGGTAGAGGGGTCCACCAAAAGTATGCAGTGTGGGTACTTGTTGGATGCGGAATCAAATTCCGCATCCAACGAGCTCTCCCGA
This sequence comes from Pseudotsuga menziesii, assembly GCA_001517045.1. Classification (NCBI taxonomy): domain Eukaryota; kingdom Viridiplantae; phylum Streptophyta; class Pinopsida; order Pinales; family Pinaceae; genus Pseudotsuga; species Pseudotsuga menziesii. The sequence continues at coordinate 771,344 of LPNX010253721.1, read as the reverse complement.
TCGAAATTTGAGTAAAAACATAGGGAGATATGTCGAAAATACGAACACAAAAAGTAGTTTTTTTTCTTTTTTCCTCCAAAATTAATAAATATTATTTTATTATTTTCCTTAGGAGGCCCATTTTAGACCTGAAAATTCCTCTAATGAAGTAGATGCAATGATTTTACCTTCCCTTGGAAGTGGCTACTGAGAGTGCACTAGTTCTGAAGGAGGCATGAAATATGAGAACTAATATGCTTTTGAAGCATGATTTGCAACACCCTTCACTATGATGTTCCTAGTAGAGATATCTGTGATCTCCACTAAGTTAGGACCAAAGATCACTCGTTTTGGAGATCCAGTATGGTTCATCTGATAGAAAGATAACATGTTTGAAGCTAGGGAGAGGACAATTAGCACATCTTTGAACTTTCCATGTTCAAGCTTGACAGAGCCCTTTCCTTTTGTTTTGACTTTACTATTATTTCCCATCTGAATACTAGGACCATCAAAGGATTGAAAAGAAGAGAATGTTTCTTTGGATGCAGCCATGTGGTTGGAAGCTCTAGAATTAATGAGGAAGACATGTGCTGATGTGCAGCAAGCATTCAGTGCATGGCCTTTCCTTTGGTATTCTTCATATTCTTCTTCAGATTCATCCTTCCTTGCGCTAGCAGGTACATAAATGTTATGTTTCTTCAAAACAAGAGCCATTTCATCAAGTTGTCTTCTCATACATAAGCTTTCTAAATGAAATCCCCTTCCATAGTAAGAGCAGAGGACCTTGCCTTTACCATTCTTCTTGCTTCTCTTCGAACCTGAAGGCTCCTTTGACTATTCTTTCTTCACAGGAGACTCATCTCTTTGCTTACCTTTTTCATTCACTACCTTATCTCCTCTTGCAACCAAATCTTGATCTTTAGAAGATCAAATGATCCCCATTCGGATCAATTTATCATTCTCAGAAATGAGATATTGGATGAAGGCATTAAGAGTGGGCATCTTCCAATTTGGAGTAGTGATCCTTACTGTTTGGAAGGTTGATGAAAAGACTGAGTAGTCTGCATTCAGCTTTATGAGAATGGCAAGGATGAGCTGATCTTCATCCTTCTCCACTTTGCATTGCTTCAATTGACATATCAGGTTCTTGAACTTTGTGAATAATTCATTCAGTGATTGAAATTTGGATGGATTAAGAGTGATCAGATAATTTTCTAGCTGATGGACCCTCATCTCATCCTACTTATCAAATAAGGAGGCAAGATTGTCCCAAATGTCCTTGGGAGTCTTCAATCCTTGGATGTGGAATCAAAGATCTCGAGAAACTGAGGAGAACAAGTGTCCATGGGCTTCATCAATCCTGTTCCAGTACTTTTCTTTGTCATGATCTAAAGCTGGCACTACCTCTATTTCTTCTATGAGTCTGAATAGCTGCTTGGTGCAGAGCATTGCCACCATGTCTTCCTTCCACTGGTGATTGTTGAAGGGAGTGAGAGGCTCTACTGGATGAACCATTTTGAATGCAGTAAGAAGGACTGAGCTGCTATAGCGAATGCAGTGAGAAGAAAGGGATGCTTCAAGGATGATTTTAAGGAACCATACTTATTTAAAAGTGTATAAATGTTGGTGAACCTTACCTATTCTTAAAACACCAGCAATAAAATGTTTGGTGATATTTTTAATTTTTTATTTAATTTCCAAGGATTTTATATCATTTATATAATAATTTGGTGATTTTTAGGGTGAAAAAAGTTTACCCCATCAAATTTGGGCGAAACAAGGCTTCAAAAAATGCAAAATGGAATATATTTATTTGGAGAAACCCCCCTAAAAATAGCCCATGGGATAAATTTCGCCCCTAAAATTATCCCTGGGCTGCTTATAGTGAATGCTGTGAGAAGAGATGATAACCCGTCACACAATCAAACATAAAAAGTAAGGTCGACAGTCTGCACTTTTGGACTTTCCTTCACAACCAGCATAGTTGATCAAGTAAGCTTGATCAACAATTTCCTAACTTGGGATATTAAGTGGCAATTCTCCCCTTCTGGTGCAGTACTGGAAGGAGGAATTTTGCTAAAAAAAATGATCCAGTTGGAGATCTGAGGAGGAGAGGTGTCTTGTCTGTCGAGGCTCTGATACTATATTAAATTGAGCACATAGATCTATGGACAAACACACAACTCACAATATAGATCACGCAATTTTCTCAACAATTGAAGAATGAAACATTGCAAAAATGGCTCGCAGCTGTGAATGCTTTCATTAATCAAAATTAATTAGATAATTATTACAATGAAGTACAATGGCTTAAATATCCACATGCAATTCGAATCCACATGAGGAAATTCGAATTGATTAGACTCTACTTGACTGTAGGTAACTAAGACCTTGTCTAAATTGCCATCGGAGGACTCAATAGTTAACTAACCTTGTCTAAACCATAACCGGAGTTCATCAGAGTTCTAAAACACAACTCAAGTGTTAAATTTTGTGTTGAATAAGGATAACTAAATGTGGTAGGTGAGAAAAGTGCCCCTCCTGCATGCAGCCATGCAAACCTAGCGCTAACTGCATGTAGAGGACTAGAACTTAATGTAACTGACTCCTAACTTAGCTTGACTAATCACCAACTCAACTGAGCTGACCTTGGTTGGTTTTGGCACTCCCAGTGGCTCCTAAATTGTAGGGATTGGTATAGGAGGCTCCTAAACTGATGCATGCAAGTGCAATCAGTGGCAGTAGGCCTTAATTAGTGTTCCCCACATTTTAGTAACTAAAACATGTGCCCCAATTAGGCCAAGTGGACGCATTGGTGCTAGTGACTAAAAATAGACTGGATGGACTTCCGATTTAGACATGACTCCTAATTTAGACATATGAACAAATTGGACAAGGGAGGATTAATAATAATAACACCTACCTATGAAGGCTTACCTAACCTTGCATAGTTTTTGTCAAAGTTTGAAGAAAAGGTCACATAACATCAGTGCTTTTCCTCCCTGGAATTTGTGCTGATAGATGCACCTTCCAGATGGTGGGTCACACATAAAGAATCTATCTTGGAATCGCCACAATGTCGAATATTGATGGAAATAAGGTTTGGAGAAGAGATCAGTTATACTAGTAAAAAATATACAGGATTGACCAATCCTGATGACCATATTGAGTATTGTTGTGCGACATGGGAGGCATGTCCAAAACGGGAATGGGTTCATCAATTCATACACACATTTGACATGATAGCAATGATCTGGTATACATTAGTTGATCTGAGATGAGGAACTATTAAATGGGATGAATTAGAATTTAGCTACTAGCTTCATACACACATTTGAATTTGTTGACGATCATTCATTAATTGATGTTGCATTTCAAGTAATTAAGATAAATATATTTGAATATATCCCTATCGCAATGACAAAATTCATTAGTGTGACGCAAAAATTGAGCACTAGACGAAGTGCTATAATGTGACATGATAAACTGATGGCGATGACCCACTCGACATAAACATCCATGAGTCTAAAGGTATGTGCATAGTGGAAGGATTTGGTATTTATAGTGACCAATTTATGAACCCACTAAAAGTCATGAAAGTAAATATTGGCACCCTTGAGAATCCAAAATTTGCCAATATTGGAGATTACTGGGATGATGAGACTGTCGGGAAAACCACAGATCTATTGCATGAGTTTTAGTATCTGTTCACTACAAAATTCTCAAGATGAAAGAGATTGTCAAAGACCTTGGAGAAATGAAGATACCTTTAAAACAAGACGTAAAACATATCAATCAACGACCATACCGATTGAATCCGCAGTATAAAGTAAAAGTCAATCCAGAGCTAGACTAGATGATGGATGCATGTTGGATTTTCTGCTCCCTTCGACCTAGGTTCGGTCCCTTCTTCTTAGCAAAAAAAATCCTAAGATATTGGATCGATAGAGCAAGGGTTGGTTGGTAGCACATGTGACGCAGATGCAGTCTCACCCGAGGTATATTCCTTTAATGGGTAGCTTCTAGAACTAGGTTTCCAAAGTTGGGTGGGGGATTTCCTGTCCCTTAGGGACATGCCAAAAATTGACGAAGGCTAATGTGTGTGGTTTTGGCACTTGTTCTACACAGCCAAGTTGCGACATGGTTACTTGTTTTGCATGTATTATATCACAACTCAATGCAGCATAGGTACATTCACACATTCACAATAACAGTCGAACAATATCAATATACTCTTTGTAAGAAACTACATAAATATTCACTCATAGAAACATATATACATGCCTCTTAATCAAAATCATCATTCATACATTCGACACAGTAGTTAATGTGGGAACCCATTCAGTAAAAAACGACAAAGGTTCTCTTCATCTGGAATGAGAAATGTATGCACCTTCTATCTGTGCACTAAGCTATAGACTCTATTCTATATATTATTATTTATGTACACAGACTCTTTATGTTAGAATATTCAACCCATAGTTCTCTACCTTAGACATTAATTAATCCATTTTTTTTCTTATTTTCCTAGTTTCCTATATTCCACTTTATGAAAGTTGCCTTCCACATGTCCTAGAATTCAAACTTGCTAAAACTGAGTCATGGAGAACTTTGGAAACCTCCTAGAAACCATATTTAGCATTTCTTATTTTTTCCATATCCTCCCTACCGCATATCTACTTTTTCTGCTAAGTTGTCTGCTTTATTGAGATTTATGGCAAAAGGGAAAGTAAGACTAGGTGTAGTTGACTTGTTTTTTTCCTTCATCAACCTCCATCCTTTTCTCCTAATAAAATCATGTATGAGTTGTCTTTCCATGCCTTATTAGCTTTCCTACTTGACTTTTCCAATTTGTGAGCATCTAAGTGGATTTGGAAACTGCTTTATGCACCTATGGGGGATTTTACTAGATTTAGTAAGCCTACTTTTTGACTATTTTGAATGGAATCCTTATGCATTCAAATCTCTCATGTAATTATATATTGCAGCAGCCTATTACTTCACAAGGTTGGCTATTGTACACTTATTCAATACAGATTAGTGTTATGCTCCAATTTCAGTCTCTTTTGTTTGTAATTTTGCATGTTTAATTAGCAATTTTGTGAGTGCAATTGTTCTATCACTAGGGTTCAATTTCCACACTTTATTCCTCTCATGCTCTATGATATTCTCTTCTACTCTCTCCCACTTGACTCTACTAATGATCCGCACATATCCTAGATTGACTGAGCTTCTCCTACACTTCTGCCCATTGAGTTGTAGATTCTTCAACTCAAAGCACTTATCCAAAACTAACAGACAACAAACAAACAAAAAAATAACATCATAGAAGCTAACCCACATATCGCTTGGGTTTCTTCGTCTATAGACGTTTTATAGACTCTTTACATTCTCTTTACCTATCGCTTTCTTAACCAAATTACTAGACTTAGCCAAGAGGTTATCTTTCCTATTCTAGTGACACCTGACAATCTTATGACATGAATTACAAAGATACCTTCATAGGTGCAGATTCCCTTGAATCTGTTGAAATATTGTAACTTCAAAGAATATTCTATATATATTTTTTGTGGTCCTCGATGGTCCTACCGGGAGAATCAATTGTACTACTTTATGCTCCGATGCTTCTAATCAGAAGAACTAATAAGAGTCATGAGGTAGTCCCCTCTAATTGTAAAGGTGGGTCATTAGCACCCTAGTGTGGTTACTTGAGCCTATGATTAACTCGATCCTACATGTAGGAATTGATAATTAATGTGAACGGATGAATATAAATAGAGGTGTGGCACTCTTCATTTGGAACACACACTCTCACTTGTGTAGTGCATTAGTGGAGGAGAGAGAAGTAGCCGGAGAAGGAGGAGGATCAGTCTTTGATCTCCCTTTTGGTTTTACCTTTTATATTTTGGGGCATCTATATTGAGGAAGATTTTGCTGTGTTTTTCCCTTTAGGGTTTTCCCAGGATAAATATTTGTTTTCCTTTTGTATGGTTGTGCTTTTCTATCTTTTAGTGATCATGTTTATATGATTTTGTTATGAAATTGAAATGAAATACTAATGATCTAGCTTAGCATATGAAAATTTAACATGGTATTAGAGCCACCTTGAAATAAGACACTGTGCAGCTACAAAAGCTATGGATTCTTACTTTTTTGGTCTCTCTCCACAATCGATCAGCAAAACAAGGCTAGGATGACTCTCCATTGAAGGGCGCATCTTTCTGTCGAAGCGGAATTCAATTCCGAGCATTTTCAGCTTTCGGTGCGAGAAATCAGGGCTTTCTACAGAAGAAGAATTTTTGAGTGAGCCCGGAATAGGATTTATCTTCTCATAAAAATCAAATTTTAGAGACCTGGATCAATATTTTTGGATGGGTGAAACTCCGGGGAAGTCAAACCCTAGTTTGACCCCGAGCTGAAAAAACCCTAAATACTAAAACTGATAAGTTTTGATACATTCGCTATATCTCAGGATTGGCGAATGTTCAGGAGCTGAAAATTGCAGAGGTCGAAGCTAAACTCATGATGTAAACTGTGTCCAACATTCAGCCTCAGATTCATGATATTCTAGGAGATATGATCCCTCCAATTTAGGGTTCCAGACTCTTCCAAGATTCATCCCTAAACAGGCCACCTGGGGAGAATTGCTATATATTGGGCTAAACAGGTCCAAATGAAATTTCGAAAGATGTTATAAAAAGGTAACAGGATTTAATTTATGTGATCCTATTTTCAAACTTAGAATATGAAATAGGAACACGTGGAAGTCCATACAACTTTGTTGTTATGAACAGTCTTGTAACAGGTCACCTTGGGAAAATGATCATAAATCCCAATTGGTTAAACCAATTCTTATGAAACATGTGGTTTTGTAACAGGGACATGCGAGGGTACCTTAGTACATATTTTCAGACATAGAGGAGCAGTAATTTTGGAGATAGTGCAGAAACAATATCTAGAATTTCTACAAGAGAAATTGGAAAACTAGGGCTTCCTGTTCCAGGAGCTTCCCTCCACAGTTTTTAGAAAAGGAGTACATTGGATAGATCAGCTTGAAGAGATATATATTTATATCTAATCAGATATTAAATATTCCAAGTTTTTAAAATTAGAGTTTCTCTGACAAACCCTAGATCAACCAGCTCTGGAACTAGGACAGACACCTCAAATTGGTAAGATCTAATCTTTTGATATTTCCATTTGAGGTTCTCATCAGCTTGATGATAAGCTTGATGAAGTTGACAAATTCCAAGCATGGAAGTATTTGATCTCTTTGAAGAAAATGAATTGGACACCTACATGAGTAGAGAATTTCTAGTTCTAGAGGGAGATGAGGCTCAAAGCCTTACACCAAAAGAACTTGGTCAAGACCGAGAAGATCATTGTTGATTCAGTCATGGATCAACTTGTACCACAAGTTTATTCCCTAAAAGACACTGAAAGATATGTTTGATTCCTTGACCAATCTATTTGAAGGAAAGAAATACATCAGAAGATGACCTTAAGAAACAAATTGAAGAGGTAAAAGAAGAAGTGAAGAATGCAAAAGTGGTGATAGCCACCTTGAATGGCCTCCCAGGATCATGGGATTCATTCATGCGAGGAATGTGTGCTAGAAGGAAGTGATTAATTTCAACTGACTATAAGAAGAAGAAGAACCTCGACTCATAAGAAGGGAAGAAGAATATGGGAGCAATTGAAGATCAAGCTCTCACCATTCAAAGAAGATCCCTCAAGCGATGAGGAATATGAAGAACTCAATTCTTGAAGAACCTCTTATCCATCTTATCATTTGGATAAGAAATGATGATGTCATGAATGAATAAGATGATGAAGTAGAAGGATCAAGAAGGAGTCTACCCATGAAATGAATAAAGGATAAATATTCAATTGTCATTTCATGATATTGTTTTGTTATACATTTGATTATATTCAGTTGACGTGTTATGCATGATAGACTGGTTGCATTAATGACAGTAGTGAGATATGGATGAATGTTGTGTTGGCTAAACAGTTGTATGATGCATAAGAACTTTTCATTATGCATATTTTTTATGAAATAGCTCTAACCATGCAACTGGTGCATTTGAATTGTAGGAAAGGTCGTGTACAACTGCCTACAAGAAAAGAAGGATGAGACTTGTTCCAAAGAACAAGTGATGACAATTCAATAAAGATGAATCTGAAGCTCCCAAGGTCAGAGACATCATGATGAAGGAAAGAGCTTCAAAGAGCGGTAGAATCCACCCTGAAGGATGAAGACCACCATGGCTATGAAAGAAGCTATGATCAAAGAGTAACGATTGATCACGAGGAATGATATAAAGAGAAGTACATAGTATCTTCCATATGGATCTACAAGAACAAGTGTACAAAGCAAGGTTCATGATTTGCCTCAGAAAGAATAGACTATGACATGACATAATCTATTAGAAAATATATATCAAGCATAGAACCACCTGTATAGAATGAAGAGGGAAGATGATACTCCACTTCAGGGGGAGTGACTACAAAATATATCTGAGTTCGACATGGTACGACATGATGGACAACTTCCTGATGGATCGAGACTTTACCAAGAGTAAAGTGGGTTCCAACCTTCAAGGTTGAATGCAGAAGACTAGGATATGTTGATGACCTAACAAGACGAACTCATGGAAGATGTTATGATGAAAGAATACTAGAATGATGTTTGGGATATAGTACTCAAACCAGAAAGCAAGAATGTGGTATCTTCCAAATGGATTTGCAAGATAAAATATGTTGCAGATAGAAGTAAGGAAAGACTTGTGGCTAGAGGTTTTATATCAAAAAGAGGGAATTAATTATGAAGAGACATTTGCCCCAGTAGCACGGTATACTTCGATTAGAGCTATCATAGCATTTGCATCCATGATGAAGTTGGAATCACACCAGATGGATGTAAAAACAACTTTTCTAAATGGTGTGATTGAAGAAGAAGTATACATATAATAGTCACAAGGATATGAAGTTGAAGACAGATGGACTCACATATGCAAGTTGAAGAAGGCCCTCTATGGCCTGAAGCAAGCTCCTAGAGCCTAGTATGGAAGGATAGATAGTTTCCTAACAAAATTTGATCCTAACCTTTACTTCAAGGTTATAAAAGATGAACATGTCATACTATTACTGTATGTGGATAATCTATTCCTGACAAGGAATGAGAAACCTATTGTAGAATGCAAGAAGAAGCTCGCTGAAGAATTTTAGATGAAAGACCTTGGGTTAATGCATTATTTCCTAGGTCTGGAAGTATGGAAAAATTTAGAAGGAATATTTCTCAACTAGGGAAAGTATGCAGTAGAGATATTGAAAAGATTCGATATGTTGGAATACAAAGCCATGGCCACACCCATGGATTCCAACTTGAAGTTGTTAGCTGATGACTCATCAGAGTTAGTGGATGTGACTCAATATAGACATATTATTGGGTCGTTAAATGTATCTAACAAATACTAGACCAGACATTTGTTTTTCTCTAAACACCTTGAGTCAGTACCTAGTTCAACCTAGACGTGTTCACCAAATAATTGCAAAACATGTGATGAGTTATCTAAAAGGGACTATAGAATTTGGTCTATACTATGATGGAAACCATGAATACAAATTGTATGGCTATACAGATGTAGATTGGGCTAGAAGTACCTCAGATAGGAAAATCACATCAGGTAGATGTTTTTGTTTGGGGTCTGCTATGAATTCATGATTTAGTAGGAAATAGTCCAGTGTTTCTCTTAGCATGGCTGAAGCAGACTACATAGCAGATTGCTCTTCTAAGTTGTGAATCCATATGGCTTTAGAAGCTGATATTAGGTCTCTTTGACCTAAAGATGGATACTACAATGATTCTATGTGATAACTAGAGTTGTGATGACAGAGAACCCTGTGTTCTGTCGTAACACATAGAAATATGGTATTTTACGTACTGTAGATGCAGATGATGGTGATTTAGTATTTCTATACTGAATATAGATGTGATGATGTTTCAGTATTCCCATACTGAAGATATAGATGATGATGATTTCAGTATTCCCATACTGAAGATATAGATTATGTTTCAGTATTTACATATTGTAGATGCAGATGATGGTGATTCCGTATTTCTATACTAAATATAGAGGTGATGATGCTTTCAGTATTTCTATACTGAAGATATAGATGATGATGCTTTCAGTATTCACATACTGGAGATACAGATGGTGATAGTTCAGTATTCACATACTGGAGATACAGATGGTGATAGTTCAGTATTCACATACTAAAGATGTAGATGATAATGGTTTAGATGATGATGTGTTGACAAAGCCTCTGTCTCGGGTAAAGTTCAAACACTTTTGAGACAAGCTTGGTGTTGTTCGAAAAGACCTTCCTCGAAAGTGGGAGCAGTGGTGTTGCAGTGGGATTGTATCATCCCTGAGAACTTTCTCTAAAGTGATCCAGGGACCTCGGTCCTTGATAATGAAGTGGGATTGTATCATCCCTGGGCACTTTCCCTAAAGTGATCTCGGGACCTCGGTCCTAGAGAATGAAGAGGGATTGTATCATCCCAGGACATCTGTCCATAATGGATCTGGTGACCTCAGTCCTTGAGAAGATGGTAGGATTGCATCATACTTGGACTTATTCCTAAAGTGATAGGGACTGATTATCCTGTAATAAATCCGGTGACTTCGGTCCTCAAGAATGTGGTAGGATTGCATCATCCTTGGACTTAGTCCTAAAGTGATAGAGACTGATTCTCTCGTAATCAATCCGATGAATTCAGTCCTCGAGAATGTGGTAGGATTGCATCATCCTTGGACTTAGTCCTAAAGTGATAGGGATTGATTCTCCCATAATCAATCTGGTGACTTCGGTCCTCGAGAATGTGGTAGGATTGCATCATCCTTGGACTTAGTCCTAAAGTGATAGGGACTGATTCTTCCGTAATCAATCCGGTGACTTCAGTCCTCGAGAATGTGGTAGGATTGCATCATCCTTGGACTTATTCCTAAAATGATAGGGACTGATTCTCTCATAATCAATCCAGTGAATTTGGTTGTCAAGAATGTGGTGGGATTTCATCATCCCTGGACTTTAGGTCCAAAAGTGATCCAAATACTTTTTTGTCTTTGAGTTGTGGATTGCAGGTTGTTGCTGATGATGATGATGTCGTACTGATCAAAAGATCAGAATATGATGATGATGGCGTACTGATCAAAATATCAGAGTGTGATGATGATTATTTACTGATCGAAAGATTAAAATATGATGATGATGTTGCTGATCAAAGGATCAAAATATGATGATGATGATGATGTTGATAGAAAGGTCAAAGTGCTGAAGATGTCATTGCTGAGCGAAAGGTCAGAGTACTGAAGATGTTGTTGCTGATCAAAAGGTCAAAGTGCTAAAGATGTTGCTGCTGATCGAAAGGACAAAGTGCTGAAGATGTTGCCGCTGATCGAAAGGTCAAAGTTGTTGCTGATCAAAACAGTCAAAGTTGTTACTGATCAAAGCGGTCAAAGTGTTGATGTTGCTGAAGACTGAAGATTGAAGATGAAGACTACATGATGTTGAAAATATTCCAATGATTTATAGATGTGTTACCCTGATCATGTCAATGATGTCCTCTATTTATCTTCTATTATTGTTGTAGAATACCCTTCTCGTTAAGGGGGAGTGTTGAAATGTTGTAACTTCAAAGAATATTCTATATGTATCTTTTGTTGTCCCTGATGGTCCTACTGGGAGGACCAATTGTATTACTTTATGCTCCGAAGCTTCTAAGAGGAAGAACTAATAAGAGTCATGAGGTAGTCCTCTCTAATTATAAAGGTGGGTCATTAGCACCCCAATGTGGTTACTTGAGCCTACATGTGTAATTCGAGCCTACATGATTAACTTGAGCCTACATGTTAGAATTGATAATTAAAGTGAACAGATGAATATAAATAGAGGTGTGGTGCTCCTCATTTGGAACACACACTCTCACTTGTTTAGTGCATTAGTGGAGGAGAGAGAAGTAGCTGGAGAAGGAGGAGGACTAGTCTTTGATCTCCCTTTTGGTTTTACCTTTTATCTTTTGGGGCATCTATATTGAGGAAGCTTTTGCTAGGTTTTTCCCTTTAGGGTTTTCCCAGGATAAATCTTTGTGTTCCTTTTGTATGGTTATGCTTGTCTATCTTTTAGTGATCCTGTTTATATGGTTTTGTTATGAAATTGAAATGAAATACTAATGATTTAGCTTAGCATATGAAAATTTAACAGACTCTAGTCGAACTCGTACCCATGATATTTATGTCCTATCACTTTCTGATCATTATTCCCTATTGTTGTTTTCAAGTTGTTATACCAATTGCACACCTTCTGGTACTTGTTATTCTGTCCCACTTTTCCTTGTTGCATTATTTCCTTCTGTTATGTATCTCTTCTGTCACACATATCACAGTTTTCTATTGAACTGCTTCTTTCCTTAACTCCTTCCTCTTTCTCCTTCTTTTGTCATGCCTTATTTGCTCTTCCTTCCTTATGTTGCTACCTCTGTCACAACTCCTTTCTCTTTTTCTACCTTAGCTATTTTCCATACTTAAGTAGAATTCTAAGTGAATTATGCTTTCCTTTCCCTAGGACCAACATGCACCAAACACTCACTTGTGGCTCGTACCGAGCCACTTGAAGCTATTCCTCCATTTCTTTACTTGTGCTGATTTTACTGTGAAAATATTCAAAGATTTTCTCCACTTTATCTGCTTCTAGTCACACTTCTTCCTCTGTCTTCTGCAATTTCTCTACAAGGTTGAAATTGACATGTTCTAGCATTATCTTCTCTACTGATGCAACTTCTTTGTGCACTTTATGGTGTACAGGCTTAATGATGCATGTAACTCTTTCAGCATTAGTTTGCATCTCTTCCACCTTATTTGCATGGTGCTACTATTGTGTGCACAACATTGTGATTTTTTGTTGTAACTTTCTCATCTTTGTTTCCTTAGCCATTTTCTGTGCTAAGGCTAATTGCTTCATCTCATTCCTTATCTGGGTAATACTTGCTTCAACTGTAATCACTTCATTTTCAAGATTCTCTGATTCTGCATCATACATCAATGCTTCCCAAGCCTAAGAGACTTAGTCGACAACATTGGCACATATTGGTTCCTCTTCTTCTATCTTCTTCATGGCCTCAGTTGTTGCTTCCCTTCTTTCCTCCAACACCTCTAGGGGTGTTCTTGGTTGCAACTACTCTTTAAGTTATGCAACCTTTTTCTGAAGGTCAACTGCCATCTCACTAAGTCGAATGACCTTGGCCTCCACAACCAATTTTGATGTAGTTCCTGCATCATTAAAATTTGTGCATGCAAGATTTATGACATTATCAATATTAAGTTTGTTTTCTTCCCATGTTTTTGCTTTCGATTCTATTTCCTGCATATTTCTCTTTGTTTTATCAACAACCTTCTCAGCTTTCTTTGCCTGCTTAACTAAGGCAATTTATCATAGTTTGATTTCTGCAACTACAACTTTATATAATGGATATACCTCAGTTAGTTGCATATGCAAAAAATCTATAGTTACCTGGCCTATGCTTTTGGCCACATCATTAAATTATTGGTTTCCCATATCCAGTACTTCTCCTTTGACTTGAACCATGATTGGTGGAACCAGTCTTGGTATCTCAGGTTTCGGTTCTTCGAAAGGGTCAGATTAATCCTGCAAATCAGCTACCCAAGGCATATAATCCACTGCAACTCTAAATTTTTCAACTGCTTTAGATAAAACGTTTAACCAGTCTATAATACTAGTGGTTAACTCGGTCTGTCGCCTGTCAATATCTTGAAAAGTTGCTTGCGCAACTTTTGCTGACACTATAGAAAATTTCATGTACTGGTATAGTGCATGACCTCGTTAAGTCATGATCTTCTGTGATTTATTTATGTTCTCATATTAGACTTGTCTCATAGTCCATACAGCTTAACAGAGAAACCAATGTTGCTCCAGGTCTTCCAAGCCATTTCCATTGAATATTGGAAACTTAATGTCGGTCGCAACCATTGTATTAGCTGCTGGTATGTTTGAACAAATTTTTTGGCTAGTCGAACTCCCTTATCCTCTATTCACAATGTTAGTACTACTTGTATTTATATATCCACTTGGAGATAAGTCTCTAGATCTTACCTCTGGCGATGTGCGTGGTGTTGTAGGCATGCCGTATCCATGTTCTAGATCTGGAGCTTTAGTTAATTATTCTGATTCTTCTTCTTATTTGGATATTGGCTCATATTAATTTTCTTCATTTCAAGACCCTTCATCCTAGTATGATGCAATCTCATAATCTTCTTCTTCGATCGTGCTGCAAATCCCTCTTCCTGTCGCAGTCTTTCTCGCTTTCCCAACCAGAATCTTCTTCCACTTATTAGACAACCAACCTCTAGTTTAGCTTAAATATCTCTAGGGAACATATTGATCCAGGAGGATATTGGTGGCCACCCACCTATTCCACTTGGACCCCCACCATTTTTTCTTTCAGTTTTCCAGTTTTCTTAATTGTAGCACAATTTACTATTTTTGGCAGTTTTTGGGTCCTAAACTTCCGGAACCGTTTTGAGGCCCTAAACAACATTTTTTTGGCATCGAATGGTCGGGAAAATAGAATCCTTTCCAAACTCAATATTTATTGTTTATGGATGTATTTATTTAAGATATCTTTCTAACGATGTATCATGTGTGTCAAATAGAGGTAGTATGCCAAAGTTACGACCCCGAGAGATTGATGTACCAAGTTACCAAATGGGGCCCACATTCTGGCGTTTCACCTCCTAGGGTTAGGTTTTTGGATGTGTAGGGTTTCCATTGTTTCTCAATAATATATAGGCCTTCGAGCCTCATTGTAACATAGATTTCAGAGGCATGTAGCTGGCACATCTCTTCTCAGAGATAAGCTACCAGCACCCTTGCTAGTTTATTTCCATTATGTATGTAAACAAGTTTTAGTTATTTGATTAATGAAATGAAGTGTTATTTTCACTGCATATTTGTTTCTATTGTTATTTGTGTATTATGTTCCATTCTTGCATAAATCTGGATCAGTGGTATCAGAGCAATCTTCTCTTTCTCGATCCTTCTTTGCATGTCCCCAACGAGGGCGGGGTATAAAGAGGTAGGGATCGATCTAGTTGAACCTTTGCAAGATCAGCCTCGCAAATCCCAATGGCCTCCCATGGGGGACAAAAAGAAATATGAGGATGTATAAGATCCTATCAAAATGTTTCTCAAGGAGGCCCTTGAAAAACAAAGGAACCTGATGATGGATAACTTTGCCTAGATCCTTCAACGAATTCCCACTAGCAGTGCATCTGCATCTAGCAGCCACTCTGGAGGTGCAACCCCTTTTAAGGCACAAGTAAACTTTGAAATTCCCATATTTGATGGCCAAATAGATATAGACACCATAGATAGATGGTTGAATCTATTAGAAGGATATTTCTCGGTTCAGGACTTTTCTGACCGAGAAAATATTACTTTTTCACTACTCAAAGCCACCCCCCATGTCAAGGACTAGTGGGAAACCTACTGTGAGAGAAATGATGAGGAGGAACCCTCTCTGTTCTTAATCATACCTACCTAGAATTCATTTTGAGATTCCATAAAGGGACAATATTATCCCATGGGGACCTATGAGGACAAGTACATACAATGGACTACGCTGCGGCAATAAAGAGATCAAGATGTGCATGAGATGATGAATCTGTTCCATACCCTGCGCACCAAGTTGGGTATCAAAGATTAAGAGAAAAATTTGGTGCTGAAGTACTATAGTTGTCTGCACAGATACATTCAGGAGGAAATGGAGTTCCTCAACATCTCCTCGCTTGGTACGACATACTGGTATGCTGCCAAAATTGAGAAAAAAATTCAAACAGAAAAAGTGAGACTTTGGATCTGCAAATCAGAAGCAAGTGAAAGGTGCCCCCAAACCACAGAACCAAGGACATAGCTAAGGCTTGGTGACTCAATACAACTTTCCATAGATGCAAGAAAATTACAAAACTACGAAGCCAAAGAAAGAATCGGGACAGTCGTGCGAGTTCCATAAAATCCCCACTCACAACACCAGTGAGTGTCGGGGCAAGAAGTCACTAGTGGCAGAGATAAAGGCTTTCAAATCAGATGCATACTCTGACACTAAATCAGAACCCAAGAAGAGGAATGAAAGAGGGAAGAAGACTATCTATGTAGAGCCCAATTCCACCGTTGCCGCCATGAAGATCCAAAAGGAAGAACCAGAAGACTCAGAGGAGGAGCGTCTTTTCCACTCCCAGATGTGGGTAAAGGGTTCCCCGCTATAGTTCATTGTTGACAGTGGGAGCCAAAAGAACCTCATTTCAGTAGAGGTCATGAAGCGGTTGGGCTTGCCAACCACAGCACACCCACAGTTGTACACCATCGGGTGGCTTCACCAAGGACGGGATCTTTGCGTCAGCCAGCAGTTCCTTCTTCCCTATAGTATCAAGCCCTTCACCGATGAGGTATTATGTGATGTTTCTCCTCTTGATGTTTGTGATGTAATATTGGGTCAACCATACTTAAGGAAGTGACATGCTGTGTATGAGTCTTTGCCTTGCGCTATTATTATTACGTTGGGAAATAATTTGTACAGGATACCAGAGGTACCACCTCCTGTCGCTCTCTCTTTGGTTACTGCAAAACAATGCAGTAAGCTCATTTCCAAAACTAGGAAATTTGTTTCCTTGATGATCCGCCCTCAGGGAAAGAAGAATATCATGGCCACAACCTCTAGACAGGGCCCATCCACACGACAATAACAAATGGACAAGGTAGTGGAGGAGTACTGGGACATATTCACCTCATCCACAGGGGTTTCTATGCCCTATTAGGTCAAGCACCCCATCGATCTGACCCCAGGTGTGGCACTTCCCAATGGACCAATCTATCAACACTCTGTTTTGGAAAATGATAAAATAGAGAGGCAAATTCAGGAGCTGCTATAGAAGGGTCACATCCGGCCAAGTTCATCGCCCCGTGGGAGCCTGATCGTGTTGGTACAGAAGAAGGATGGGACTTGGAGACTCTGTATTGACTATCGGGCGCTTACCAAGATCACTGTCTAGAATAGGTACCTGATCCCATGGATTGTTGACCTCCTGGAGCAGCTTAAAGGGGCAAAATATTTTAGCAAGATCGACTTAAAGTATGGGTATCACCAGGTACTGATCGAACCGATTGATGTGTGGAAGACTGCCTTCGAAGCCAAGGAGGGCCTTTTCGAATGGTTGGTCTTGCCTTTTGGGCTGACGAATGCTCCTACAACCTTCATGAGACTAATGGAAAACATCTTGCGGCCATTCGCCAAATCATTTGTAGTAGTGTACTTGGATGACATATTGATATTCATCTAGACTTGGGAAGAGCACCTCCACCACATCCGACAGGTCCTCCAAACGCTGCGACAACAGAAGTTGTGTGCCAATTTGGACAAGTGCACTTTTGGCATGACCTAGGTTTAGTATCTGGGATACATTATTGATGAGTGTGGGTTACATGTGTATCCAAACAAGATCTAAGTCATTCAGGATTGGCTAGACCCAACTACTCTAACATCGCTTCGTAGCTTTTTGTGTCTTGCTAATTTCTACCACGGGTTCATGTTGGGATTCTCTCATATCACTTTGCCCTTGATTCAAGTCACCAAGGGAGGAGTAAAAGAAAAATTATTCTGGTAAGAAACTCAGTAGAAGGCATTTGTAAAATTGAAACATCACCTTTGTTGTTAGTTTTTCGACATTAAGCTAGCATTATTAGGATCTCTAACTCAGAGAATAACAAGTACAACAATCAAACACAAGAGACAATGAACACAGTGTTTTTCCTTAGGGAAACCATAAAGGAAAAAAGCCCATAACTTCCTCAGAGATAGAATCAGCACCAAAACAGTAAAATCCAAAAAACAGTAAGTGATCTCCCGAAAGCAGTAATCTTCTTCTTGACTAGCCCCAGTAACTTCTCCTTCCTCAACTATGCACTACACTTGAGTGTAGATGAGTTGTTGTGATAAATAGAGACTCCAGTTCTCTATTTATACTAATCCCGACATGACTAAAACCCTACCAAGGCTGAACTCTACTAGGAGAGTCTAATAACCCTAGTTCCCTGGAACTACGAGGACTTTAACCCTAGAC
Organism: Pseudotsuga menziesii; assembly: GCA_001517045.1. Lineage (NCBI taxonomy): Eukaryota > Viridiplantae > Streptophyta > Pinopsida > Pinales > Pinaceae > Pseudotsuga > Pseudotsuga menziesii. Next base: position 753,168 of record LPNX010253721.1, on the reverse strand, counting down.
AATCGGAGGGTTACTCACTATGACTTGACATGACTTGTTTACATTATTGATCCTCCTGATCGAAACATCAGGGCATGAAAATATGAATCAATTACATTATGGATACATCCCGAAATAAACATAGGGTTACAATACATAAGATACATAAATGAATACATTCCAAAGTTACAAACACATCAACACTCCCTCTTAACTAGGAAGGTATTCTTTCAACATAATTTTCAGCACTGGTCTTCTTCTCTGTATCATCTCATCATCTGTACCTCCGTTATTCTTGAGTCTTCAAGTCATCTTCATATTCAAGTCATCGGATCTGGATCATCTCTTGATCTGGATCATCATGGGACATCATTACTGAATCTGGATCATCACTCGATCTAGATCATCATGAGGTATCATCACTGGATCTGGATCATCACTCGATTTGGATCATCACTAGCTGTCATCACTGGATCTCGATCATCACTCGACCTAGATCATCACTGCTAGATCATAATCACTGGATCTCGATCATCACTCGATCTGTATCATCGCTTCCTATCAACTGGATGTCGATCATCACTCGATCTGTATCATCGCTGGCTATCATCACTGGATCTCGATCATCACTCAATCTTGATCATCCCTGGTGCTATCTCATGATTCTTCTCGTCACGGGAAGTTCTACAGAACCATCCATTTTTCATGCTAGTTATATTCCTAGCCTCCATGTAGGTCTTCTTCAGCACTTATATCTGACCTACTCATCAGAAGGGCCCAGCACTCACATCCACTAGCATGATAGGACACAACTACTATCATCTGTGAAAGGGCTTCAACACTTACATATGAACTACTCGTCAGAAGGGCACAGTACTCACATCCATCTAGGATGGAACACATCCTTCTCATAATGATGGAAGAGTTCTGCACTTCCATCCAGGCTGGAACCACATCTTGCTCACAATGATGAAAGAACTCTGTTCTTTCACCCAGGCCGAAACCACATCCTACTCACAATGATGGAATATTTCCTCGCTTTCATCTAGGTTAGAACCACATCCTACTCATAATGATGAAATAACTTTGTTCTTCCACCTAGGTCGGAACCACATCCTACTCACAATGATGAAAGACTCTCATCCAGGCGGGAACACATCCTTCTCACAATGATGAAAGGGCCTGCACTCACATCTGATCTTGTAGGAACCAATCCTATAGTCATATCAGAATGACCCCTAGTCCTCCTTGAATGAGATACTTGGTAACTGACCAAGTGCCTCCATTCTCCTAGAGAATGGCAGTTGCCCTTACATCCGACCTGCTCGTCGGAATGGCCAACACTCACATCTGACATGGGAGGAACTTAATCCTTTAGCCATGACATAATGGTTCAACCCTTACATCTGATCAAGTGGGAACACATCCCTCTATCACATCAGAATGGCTACTCAATCCTAGACTGAGTGTTCCTGGTACCTCACCAGGAAGCTCCATTCAAAGAATGGCAATTGCCCTTACATCTGTCCTACTCGACAGAATGGCCAGCACTCATATCTGACATGGAAGGAAGCAATCCTCTCACCATGACAGAATGGCTCAACCCTTATATCTGACCTACTCGTCAGAATGGATACTCATCTTAGCACTCATATCTGACATGGAAGGAACCAATCCTCTCACCGTGTCAGAATGGCTTAGCCCTTATATCTGACCTACTCATCAGAATGGCTATGGGACTCATCACTTTCCCTTGGAGGAAACGTCGATTTAGAGAACACTAAGCTTCTCCTTGAAGTGCTCAAACTTCACCCTAGCCAATGGCTTCGTTAATACATCAACTATCTGTTCCTCTGTCGCAACATACTGGAGCTTCATTGCTCCCTTTTGCACCATATCCCTGATATAGTGATACTTGATCTCGATATTCTTTGACTTTTCATGGAACACTGGATTCTCTGACAACTTCACACAACTATGGTTATCACAATGTATACAAGTAGCATCCAACTGGAGATCAAATATATCAGACAGTAGCTTCTGCATCCATAATGCCTCACAACTAGCTGAACAAGCTGTGACATACTCTGCTTCAGCTGTGCTCAGTGCCACATAGGATTGCTTCCTGCTAAACCAAGAGATCATACCTGATCCCATACTAAAGCAACACCCTGAATTACTCTTCCTGTCGATGGCATTGCCTACCCAATCTGAATGAACATAACCCTCCAGGTTAATCTTCTGATTCACATCGTACTTGAGCTGATAATCAACTGTACCCCTCAGGTATCTTAGAATATGCTTTGCAGCAATCAAGTGAACATTTCTCAGATCTGTCAAGAACTGGCTCAAGCTGTTCATAGCAAAGCAAATGTCTGGTCTCATGTTCGTCAGGTACATCAATGATCCAATCATCTGACGATACATCATAGCATCAACCGACTCTGATGAAGCATCGCTTAATAGCTTCAAGTTCGATGCCATAGGTGTGGCCATATCCTTGCATTCCATCATCCCAAACCTCTTCAAGATCTCTACTGCATAATTCCCTTGTCCAAGGAAGATTCCATCTATACTCTGCCACACTTCCATACCTAGAAAGTAATGCATCATCCCTAAGTCCTTCATTTCGAACTTAGCAGCAAGCTTTCTCTTTGTATCAGCAATCAACCGATCTGTACCTGTCAGAAATAGATCATCTACATACAGTAGAAGCATCACTGGGTTGCCATCCTCAACTTTGTAGTAAAGGTTGGAATCTGCTTTACTCTTGGTAAAGCCCAAACTGGATAGAAAGCTGTCAATTCTGCTGTACCAAGTCCTGGGTTCTTGTTTCAAACTGTACAGGGCTTTCTTCAATCTGCACACATGCGACTCCCTGTCATGTGTCTCAAAACCAAATGGCTGTTCTACATACACTTCCTCTTCCACTACACCATTCAAGAAAGCAGTCTTGACATCCATCTGGTGTATCTTCCATTTCATCACTGCAGCCAGAGTAAGTACTGATCTAATGGAAGTGTATCTGGCTACAGGTGCAAAGGTTTCTTCATAATCAATTCCTTCTTACTGAGAGAAANCCATTTCATCACTGCAGCCAGAGTAAGTACTGATCTAATGGAAGTGTATCTGGCTACAGGTGCAAAGGTTTCTTCATAATCAATTCCTTCTTACTGAGAGAACCCCCGAGCCACAAATATTGCCTTATATTTTTCAATGCTACCGTCTGGAGCATGTTTGATCTTGTAGATCCATTTGGAATTTACAACTAACTTCCCATTTGGTCTTAGAACAACATCCCAAACATCATTCTTCATGATCGATTGGTATTCTTCGATCATAGCATCCTTCCATTCTTTTCGTTCTACCGCTTCTTCATAACTGGAAGGTTATTTATTAATGAAATCACATAGTAAAGCTACATACTCGGAATAGGATCTGGTCCTCTTTCTTTCTCTGTGATTCTATTCTAGAGCCCCATATCTTTCCGCACCCTAGACAAGTTCTCATACCCAAGCAAGTTTCCTCTTATGATGATTATTTTCCAGAGGTGGATCTACAGGTCTTTGTGGTTCTTCAAATTCTCGATCTTCTTCGTGAATTTCTTCATTCATGGTTGTGTCATGAATTATGGGTGCTTCTGCTTCTTCAGGTTCTTCAGCAAGTCTCTTTCTGGATTTGTTGTAAGCTATGTCTTCATCAAATGTCACATCCCTGCTGATGTCAATCTTCTTGTATCCTAGGAAATAGATTCTGTAATCTTTTGAGCTTTTAGAGTATCCCACAAATATACCCTTCTTTCCTGAAGGATCTAATTTGGTTCTCTTCTCTTTTGGAATGTGTATGTATACAGGACAGTCGAATATTCTGAGATGGCTGACTTCTGGTTTCTTGCCAGAGAAGACTTCTTCAGGAGTCTTGTTCTTGAGTACTCTATGTGGAGTATGGTTCTGTACATACACCTCTGTTCTAGAAGCTTCATCCCAAATATGCATAGGAAGATCTTGATCATGAAGCATAGCTCTTGCAGCTTCCATGATAGTTCTATTCTTCCATTCCACAATCCCATTCTGTTGTGGATTATAAGGAGTGGACAACTCCCTCTTAATCCCTGATTCTTTACATAGCTCTTTGAATTCATTCAAAGGGAATTCTCCACCATTATCTGATCGAATGGTTTTGATCTTCTTTTCAGTATGGTTCTCGATCAAGGCTTTGAATTCCTTGAACTTACTGAATACTTCGTCTTTGTTCTTCATGAAGTAAACCCATGTCTTTCTAGAAAAATCATCAATAAAAGAAACATAGTATGCATACCCGCTTAGTGAGTTTGATGACATAGGACCGCATACATAGGAGTGGATGATTTCTAATATGTCTTTGGCTTTGCTTTCACTACTGGGAAATGTCTTCTTTGTATTCTTCCCTTTCGCACATCCTTTGCAGACACCATCATGTTTTTCTTGGAATTCTGGAAGACCTTCAATAGCTTTGCTTGCAATAGGTAGTGCTTTGTAATGCACATGTGCAAGTCTTCTATGTCAAAGCTCATTTGGTTCTACTGTGTCATGGACCAAGGCTTGTTCTGGATGGCCCTTCAATTTCTACAATCCTCCTTCTTGTTCTCCAATTACTACCGCATCATCAATAGTCTTTCCTTTAGGCCACATAATGACTTGACCATATATGAATGCAACCCGCATTCTTTTTGCATCCAATGCTGATATGGAGAGAAGGTTCTTCTTGAGTCCTGGCACAAACAATACTTCTTTCATTGTTAGAGACTTACCAGAGTCTAGTTTATATAAATATTCCCCACTACCTTTTATTGGATATTGGTAGTCATCTCCTAGCTTCACCTTGTGAGGTGATTCATGTTCTGACAATCATATAAAGGATTCCTTGAATCCAGTCATATGTTTGGAAGCCCCACTGTCTATAAGCCAATCATCACTACCATGAGTAATGTTACCAGTGAGAGCAGAGATTAGAACATATTCATCCGCACTTGAGGAATCTTCACTTTCATATCTGGATCTCCTCTAGGATGGTTCATCATCCTCTTTAGCATGAGCATGATGTCTTCTTTTGTTCCCCTTCTTCTTATGAGAGTGGTTCTTGCTCTTAGGACAGTCTTTTGCAAAGTGCCCTATCTCATCACATGTATAACATCTTATTCTAAATAGATCCTTTCTATTGTTATCTCTATGATGGGGATTATTACCTTTGAAGTGATGATGTCTTCTTCTGCCTCTCTTGGAGTGAATTGTGAGAGCTTGATCTTCACTTCCCATCTTCTCTTCTCGAGTTGCTATCCAAGCTTCTTCTTGAGAACATTCTTCACATAGTCTGCTGAACTTGACTAGCTTCTTTTTAGCACAGATTCCTTGGATGAAAGAATCCCATGACCTAGGAAGGCCATTCAAAGTATTCATCACAATCTTTGCATTTTCCACTTCTTCATCAACAGCTTCTAATTGTTCCTTGATCTGAGAAACCCTTGTGAATTAGGACTGGATAGTCTTTGCATTTTGAATCTTCACATTATTCAATTGATTCCTCAGAGTCATCTTCCAGTTTATGTGCTTTCCTTCAAACAACTTGGTTAGGGCATCAAACATAGATTTAGGTGTCTTGAGAGAGGACACCTGTGGGATAAGGTGATCCTTGATAGAATAAAAAATGATCCTCTTTGCCATAACAATCTTCTTCCTATGTAAGGCCTTTGCCTCATCTCCCTCTGGAACTGGAACCTCCTCATGAATCTAGGAGTCTAATTAATTCTCTTCCAGGACTAGGGAGATCCTATACTTCCAGGCTCGAAATTTATCAGCTCCCTCAAGCTTTTCATCAAGCTTGGTATGATGAGACATCTTAACTGAGAACCTCAAATGGAAATACAAAATATTTTAGATCTTACCAGGTTCAAGATGTCGGATCTGAAACTTGAGCTGAAATCATGCAGAGCTTGTTCAAGAGCAAATTAGGGTTTTTCTCTTCTGGAGTTCTATCCACCCAAATGCTTTAAAATTTGTCCCTAACTTCGATTTTGGGGAGGAGATCAATCCAGGCTTGGGCTCAATGAAAAATTCCTCTTCTATGAAAAGCCCTCATTTTCGGCAGCAGTGACAGGTCCAAAACTGAAAAACCTCAGAATTGGATTCTGCTTCGACAGAAAGATGTGCCCTAAGGAGGAGAGTTATTCCACCTTACTTTTGCTGAAAATATGTGGAGAAAGGTCCATAAACTAGGAATCCCTAGTTCCTGCAGCTGCACAGTGTCTTCTTCTCAGGTTAGCTCTGATACCATGTTAGTTTTTCAACATTAAGCTATCATTATTAGGATCTTTAACTCGGAGAATAACAAGTACAACAATCAAACACAAGAGACAATGAACACAGTGTTTTTCCTTAGGGAAACCATAAAGGAGAAAACCCCACAACTTCCTCAGAGATAGAATCAACACCAAAATAGTAAAATCCCCAAAACAGTAGGTGATCTCCTGACAGCAGTAATCTTCTTCTTGACTAGCCCCAGTAACTTCTCCTTCCTCAACTATGCACTACACTTGAGTGTGGATGAGTTGTTGTGATAAATAGAGAATCCATTTCTCTATTTATACTAATCCCAACATGACTAAAACCATACCAGGGACGACCTCTACTAGGAGACTCTAATAACCCTAGTGCCCCGAAACTGCGAGGACTTTAACCCTTAGACAATCGGAGGGTTACTCACTATGACTTGACATGACTTGTTTACATTATTGATCCTCGCGATCGAAACATTGGGGCATGACAATATGACTCAATTACATTATGGATACATCCTGGAATAAAAATCGGGTTACAATACATAAGATACATAAATGAATACATTCCGAAGTTACAAATACATCAACATCTATTGTGCCCCAGTGCTCACATTACCAGACTTGCAAAAACCATTTGAGATCGAGACAGATGCCTTTGACTATGCTATTGGGGAAGTCCTTACTCGACAAGGGAATCTAGTGGCATATCACAGTGAGTCACTATCTGATACAGTCCACAAATATCCCACTTATGACAAAGAAATGTATTCCATTGTACATGTTTTTTGGCAATGGAAGCATTGCATTTTGGGGAAGGAAACGATCATCCACATAGACCATCGACCCCTGCAGTTCATATGGACACAAGGGAAGTTATAGAATGATCGCCATTAGAAGTGGTCCACATATATACAATAGTTTCATTTGAATATCAATTACAATAAGGGAAGCACCAATAATGTTGCAGACTGCCTCAGCCAACCATCGATCGTGGTGATAACCATTGTGCTCAACTCTTGTGGGAACGAGACCTTTGATTGGCCGCTTCTCTACAAGAGTGATCTAGAATTCAGCCACACATATAGGACACTCTTGGAGGGAAACCAAGTTCCAAATTTTCCGCTCCAATATGAACTACTATGTCACATGGGACACCTTTGTGTTCCTTCCAGCGAGTGTTTCAATATGATTTGGGAAGCGCACTATAATCAGGTCTGTAGAAGTATTTCTATTGGCTGAACCTTCAAGAGGATGTTGGGGAGTACATCTGATCCTGCACTGCTTGCGCCATTGCCAAACCGTCCATCAAGAAGCAAGGCCTCTATACTCTATTGCCTACTCCTAGTCGACCTTGGAAATCCATCTCCATGGATTACATGTCGGGCCTTTGTTCTACTAAGCATGACAATGACTGTGTGTTCATGGTCATTGACAGATTCTCAAAGATGGCCATAATGGCGGCCTGCAAGAAGAATATCATAGCAGAATCCACTGCTAAACTCTTCTTTGAACGAGTGTGGGTACACTTTGGGATCCCACAGTCTATAATCTCAGATCAGGACATCAGGTTCCTTAGTACATTTTGTTCTAGCCTATGGTCAATGCTAGACACAAAGTTCACAAAGCCCACAGCTTTCCATCCCCAAACTGATGGCCAGACAGAGGTCGTCAACCGGATGATCGTACACATTTTACACATGTAAAACTCAAAGAATCCATGCACATGGGATGAGAGCCTCCCCTATGTACAACATAGCTATAACTGGTCCCTCCACAGGTCAACTGAGCATAGCCCCTTTTAGGTGGGATTGGGATTCTAGCCACTATGTCCCATTGACGTATCCATGCCATTTGCAGCTACTCATGCTAATTCAGATCATGTCCAGTCTGAATTTTATAAGGTGAAAAACTTCATTGAGCACATTTAGCACATTCACTAGCAAGTTCATGAGATATTGGATAGATCCAATACCAAGGACAAGCACTGACATGATCAGTATTGGGTACAACACAACTTCCATGTGGGAGACAAAGTGTGGCTACATTTGTAGAAGGAGCTCCTCACTAGACCCCACTGTAAGATTTGCCCACTCTGATATGGGCCATACACCATTACCAAGGTTTTTGGGGACAATGCCTTTGAGCTCAGTATTCCACCATTCCTTGGTCTGCACCTAGTGTTCAATGTGGACCACCTTCAGCCCTACTTTCCACCTCTACTGGACACATCAGACGTGGCAGAACAACTTACACCAGCAGAGTTAAACCCAGACTACATGGAACAAGCCACAAATGATTAGATTATGGACACACAGATCAAGAACACCCACCAGCAGAATATCTAGCTATATTGAGTTGTCAAAGTAGGCCAACTCCTTCACCAGGGAAAGTGGCTCACTAGAGACTAAGTCCAGCAGAAGTTTCCTCATCTCATGGAGAAACTCAATGCAATGGGGACCATTGATTCCCAAGGGGGGAGGAATGATCCAAGAGTATATTGGTGGCCGCCCACCTATTCCACTTGGACCGCCACCATTGTTTCTTTCAGTTTTCCAGTTTCCTTAATTGTAGCACAATTTACTATTTTTGGCAGTTTTTGGGTCCTAAACTTCCAGAGCCGTTTTGAGGCCCTAAACGACGTTTTTTCGGCATCGAACGGTTGGATAAATATGAGACCCTTTTAGACTTAATATTTGTCGTTTATAGATGTAGTCCTTAAATATATATTTCTAAACATAGGTAGTATGCCAAAGTTACGACCCCGAGAAATTGATGTACCAAGTTACCCAACGGGGCCCACATTCTGGAGTTTCACCTCCTAGGGTTAGGTTTTTGGATGTGTATGGTTTCCATTGTTTCTCAATAATATATAGGCCTTCGAGCCTCATTGTAACACAGATTTTAGAGGCATGTAGCCGCCACATATCTTCTCAGAGATAAGCTACCAACACTAGCTAGTTTATTTCCATTCTGTATGTAAACAAGTTTTAGTTCTTTGATTAATGAAATGAAGTGTTATTTCCACTGCATATTTGTTTCTATGGTTATTTTTGTATTATGTTGTGTTCATGCATAAATCAGGATCACATATCAAATGAGTTGGCGTCATTTTTTACACAGTTCTGTTGTGACATACCCACATTTCTATGCACAGTTTTTGACTATCACTTTGTAGGATTCCTTTTTCACATACAAGCATTTTTATCCATGTATTCAAAGATGAAAAATATGTTGCGTGGGGTCCTTGGGAATACTTTTGATCTGCCTCACTATACAAGGTTATTGTGTCAACAAAAAAATCAGTAATATATCCCTCCAAAATACCATCTACCCAAATTTCTACATCCCTCAATAGATGGTTTCTCACACTTTTCAGTGGCTGAATCAATTGAGGATTCAACTCTATCGGTTCTCCTCCTTGGAAGTTTCTTTGCTGGGTTTCCAACTTTGACAACCACTCATGCAACACAATGGGAAACTAAGAAAAGAAAATATCGTGAATATCCATGTAGAGGTATCGACCCAACCACTCTGTTGGGTTCCAACGATATCCTTTACTCTCTTCTAGTATAAACTCTAATGCTTTGAAATCCACCCAATATTGGATTTCAGGCTTCGTCGGCTAACACAACATATCCCTCATCATAATGATTCGGGTCTCGGCAATGGAACCATTAGTTGGTTTTCCTTCTCCCTTCAATCCAGGTTCAATACCTTCTTCTTAGCACAACAAATCCCAAGATATCGACCCGACAGAGAAAGGATTAATTTGAAGCACATGTGATGTAGATGCAATCTCAACTGATATATCTTCCTTTGATGGGTAACTACCATACCTAGATTTTTGTAGTTGGGTGGGGGATTTCCTGTCCCTTGGGGAAACGCCAAGGTGCTCAATGAAGGCTGATGGGTGGGGTTTTGAGACTTATTCTACACAACCAAGTTGCAACATGATTCCTCCTTTTGTACATATTATATCACAACTCAATGCAGCATAAGTACATTCACATCTTCATAATAATAGTTCAACATATATCAATATACTTTTTGTAGGAAACTACATAAACATTCACTCACAGTAACATATATACATGCCTATTAAGCATACTCATCATTCATACATTCGACATAGTAGTTAACATGGAAACCAATACGGGAAAAAACCACAAGGGTGCTCTTCATTTGGCATGAGAAATGTATGTACCTTCTGTCTATGCACTAATATTCACACTTTATTCTAGATCTTATTCTTTATCTACACAGACTCTTTCTTATGCTCATGCTTTGTGATATTCTATTCTCCTTTTTCCCTACTTGACTCTACTAATGATCCGCACACAACTTGGATTTTCCTAGCTTCTTCTACACTTCTGTGCACTCAGCTACAGATTCTTCAACTCAAATCACTTAGCCAAAACTAACATACACCAAACACAGAGAAGCTAACATGCATATTGCTTGGGTTTCTCCTTTTATATACTTTTTACATACTCTTTACCTGTCTCTTTCTCAATCAATTTCCTATACTCAGCCAACATGCTCTCTTTCCTATTCTAGTGACACATGGAAGTAGGAACTAACGACCTGAATTACAAATATACCTTCATACGTGCAGCTTTCAGCAACTCTAGCCAACCTTGTACCCACGATCTTTATGGCTTGTCACTTTCTGGCCGTTATTCCCTATTGTCATTTTCTAGCCATTATACCAATTGCATGCCTTTTGATAATTGTTATTCTGTTGCACCTTTCCTTGTCGCATTCTTTGCTTCGTTCATGTATGTCGCTCTTTTCTCTTGAATTGCTTCTTTCCTTAACTCCTTCCTGTTTCTTCTACTTTTGTCGCGCCTCATTTGTTCTTCCTTCCTTCTATTGATGCCCCTGTTGCAATGCCTTTATCTTTTTTTGCTTTAGCTCTTTTCCATACTTAAGCATAATTCTATTTGAATTGTGCTTTCCTTTCCTTAGGCCAAACAATGCAGGTATCATAGAACATGTACAAGAATCAAAATGGATCATTTTGACAGTAGTGTAAGTGTTATACCAAAATCCTATCACCATCATGTGATAAGACATTTGACATACCTACTTTCCCTGAGTCCTAGCTTATGGAGTGGAAACTCATATCATTTTTCAATATTTTCGTACAAATTCCCAACATCGCGCTTGACCCTTTATCCATACGTGGTACCCTTGTTCGCACTGCCCATACTCTGTTGCCCACAACCGGTGCCACCGCTTATGGCCCTTAGTCCATAAGCGGTTATTACCAAAACTGCTATGTCACTAAAGGAGAAATGTGGTACTTTGGGTAAAAAGGGAAAAAGAGAAGCTTCTCGAGGCTTCTAGATGATAAGCCTCGAGATATCCCTTATCCCTACTAGTGTGGGTCTGTTGAGCTCGAGATCCCCCATCCTAGGATCTTGGAGGCCACCTCACCCACAAATCTCTCAACCTATCCTATCCTTCTAGCCTTATAAATACAAGCTCATGGCCATGGTTGAGGGGGAGAACTCTTAAGGCATTGTTATGCTATTGGATTGATCACTTGGTCCATATCATTGGAGAGCATAGAGAGAGCTAGAGTCGGAGCTTATGGGGATGAGAATGCTTGGTTTCATGGAGATGCATGTCAACACTAAGGCTTGGTTGTAAACGTCTTCATATTTATTTAATGCAAGTTGATTTTTGTCCCACATATATTGTTGATGTTTGATTTCATATATATGTTTTTAGATTCCTTAGTCACTAGCATAGATTAGTAGATTATATTCTGGTTGCTTTAATCTATTTCATGTTGAGATTATTGTTGGTACACAGGGTGACTATCAAATCATGTATTCTAGGTATCTATGGCATCTAGGGAGAGTCTTCAACCTCTGTCTTCTATTTGCTATGGATATGAACCATTCAAACCAGTGGAACACCTTGCTGTCCGTAGGAGGTGAAATATTCCAGCTAACAAATCTGGTGACTCCACTGGGGAATGAAGTTGTGTATCAATTGTTCTGATCTTCCTCAGTTTGCAACTCTTGTCCAAATGCAGGCTTCTTCTTCAACTCTCTTCAGTCAGATCTACTCTCTGACTGAATCTGTTTGGGTTTGAAACCTCCAGATCTGTTCAGATATGAGTCATTTCGGTCTTTTATGCTCTATTTCCATACTCAATTCAACAGTATTTGCCTTGATCTAGCATTTTTCTGACTGGATCCTTCATTCTTCTTGTGTTTTGGTCATCTACAGGGAATCGTACCTATTTTGTGTACGAGAAGCAGTACCACCACCTGAACAAAGTGGAAAGTATGTGGTGCCATCGCTTGTAACCTGTTGACAAGAAGCGGTGCTGTCTGGGAAATGCTCTTGAGAAACGCGGTGCCAGGTAGGCATCATTCCAAAGTCCTTCTTCCTTATTTTTCTTTGCAAAAAATTGGATTTTGATTGCTTTCAGTTCTGCTACTTAGACTTGTGTTACTGAATTTGATGCTCATGGTTTGAGTTTTTATGGTTTAAGATTGATTTGAGAGGGATTTCAAAAGTTTGATTAAGTATTTTGATTGTTCATCCGCTTCTATGCTTGTTGGTTGTGGTTACGAAAGGATTTCTTGTTGTTTGAAAAGCTTAGGGTGTTATTTAAAAATCTCTTTTCGTTTCTACTACATAGACTAAGAGAAGAACACTAGATTAGCTTCTAGGTTTCATTTCTTATTTGCATAGTAAACTTCTTTTTCCTTCCTTTAAAAAATAATTTTTTTGACTAAGACTATGATATCATCATTGAGCGTTGGACATTGGTTTTTTGATTGGATTTACAAGATTTCAAAACCTTTATGATCTTTCATCTCTCATGCACTTAGAGCTATCTCGATCAAAATAAAAAAAAATGGTAGTTTTAAGTTAGATTTGCTTATGTTTGAGAAATTGGAAAAAATAGAGTGCATTTGCATATAGGTGTGCTTGTTTTTCTTTTAGGAAAAGAGATTCTTCCCCTTCTCACTTGCTTTTGGAAAGAAGAAATCAGTTTGGAAAAGTGTTTTCTTGTCTTTGTTTGATGTTCATGACTATTGTGTGGAAGTATTTTTGGTTTTCGAAACAAAAGGAAAACACTCTCTTTCCCTCCCGTAAGTAGGCATACTGAACGGTAAAGTGAACATTTTGCACTAGCATACTGCATGGTTTTACTTTTTTTCAAAACATCATGCATTCACCTAATCCTACAAGTTAAAATTAATGTTAGTTGTAGGTTAAAATTTACGTAGTAACTTGAGTCATAGGTTAGAGATGTGTTTGGGCGTCGTTAAGCGTAGGAGCTGTCGTTATTTGTCAGCATTACATTCCGGGACTCGCGCGGTTCTTTCACGTACCATTGGTATATCGAACAACCTTTCACATACCCTTGAGGTATATAGAAAGGTACTTCATGTACTTGATTGTATATTAGAAGGCCCCTTGTGTATGGTTATGCATTAGACAACACTACTACCGATTTGAGCTCCCATGTACCTTGAGTATATTGGGAGACCCCACTAGGGTAACTTATCTATCTGAGAAAATCCCTTTGGATGTCTTGTTTGGAGCCATACACCAAAAACAACATTCGAGGAGATTATTACGCATGTACCCTCGAGGTATATCACGAGTGGTGCCTTCTTGACAATCTTAGTGAGAGACCTGACTTTTGAACTCCTCCTACCATTTTAAGTGTGCTTGCTTTGACCTATAGCTTGTGTAGGGAATTTCATTTTGGTGTGTTTTCTAGATTTTTAGACCCTACGTTAGTTAGGAACTGTACAAACTGGTTGAGTTAAGACAATCCATAAGAGTACGGGGCTTTCCACCTGATTTTATTCCTGGTTTAGGAGAAAATCCTATGGAAGCTATCGACCAAGGAGCTGCTACCACCTCCCAAGTGGGAGATAATGTGGTTGTGGAAAGTGGAGTACCATATTCTTCACACTCACCTCCCTTGGTCCAACAGCCTTCTCGGGGAGATTCCTCATTCCATTCTCCCATGGAAGGACGTGTTGATGATACTGCTCGCCCGAATTTTAGTCCCAATGCTTCATTTTGGGAAACCCCTATAGGTCGGGCCATTGCTTCATTTGGCACCTATGGAATATTTTCTGAATTGAAGAAGAATGTAGGCAATACCATTCTACCATTCTCCATGTAAAGGAGATTGATAAGCAAATTGATGACATTTTAGGCCCAACACTACCAAGGTCCACATCTGTTCCTAGGGGATATCGTTCACTTGTCAAATCTATGAGACCCATTGAACCAATTATAGATCATCCATTGACACCCTGCAACCTAGGTCAAGATACCACCCCTACCACCTCTCATGTTATGTCTATACCTAATTTTCCTAGGTCTTCTATACCTAAGATTCAATATTCAATTCTTGTTTCATCTACACCTTCTAGTGTCGGGGGGAAACCCCCGGCACGACCTACGTTATCTTTAACCGGGATTGTTACTAGTCAAGGGTAGACCTCTAACATAGAACCATATACAGTTTATGTCCCTCCCACTGTTGTAATCTCATAGATCACATAAAGTTACCAATAATACATACTAAAACATACATAAATATAAACAGAGACAAGAGACAAGAATAGATAGGATTAAATAGATTATAGTCTAGTTGTAGTCTAGTTGGTTAGGATACTCGGCTCTCACCTGAGAGACCCAGGTTCAAGTCCCGGAAACGGAACCAATGTTGTAATCTCATAGATCACATAAAGTCACCAATAATACATACTAAAACATACGTAAATATAAACAGAGACAAGAGACACGAACATATAGGATTAAACAGATTATATTATTACAATGAGTTCATACAAGGCAGAGAACTGAACTGAGTTCTTGCTTGGTTCAACAGCCTAATATATACAAGTTACAAACAGTTACAAAATAACTACCTGTCGGTTCAGTGAACCGACACGCCTGTTAGTTAGCCGACCTAATCTTTCTAGTTAGTCGGCCGACCGACTTAGTCGGCTGATCGACTAAGTCGGCCCATCGACTTAGTCGGCTGATCGACTAAGTCGGTCTTCGTTTAAGTCGACTTCGTCGACTTGCTCCTTCTACACCCACCCATTCTAATGTGATTAATCCCCCATCTAGTTTAGGTCAACCCTCCGGGGCCCAACCTGTAACCATTCAATCTTTTGGAGGTTATGGTTATCAAATACCTATAGGTAATATTAATCATCCACCCAATCCTACAAGAATTCCATACCCTAATAATACTTTTACGCCACGCGGGCAACCCAACTGGTCTTACATGCCATCTATGGGGGGGATACCTATAGATACTATGGGAGGTGCCAAAGGACCCCCTTATGGAGGTCCTCCCCTTGGGGGACCTAATGGTCCCAGAGGATTTGGAAAATTTCCTCCTTATGGTCTTGGTGGCCCTAGTGGTCTTGGGGGACCTCGTGGCTTTCCTCCTTCTGGCCCTGGAGGGTCTAGTGGCCCTCCTCCTAGTGGTTTCGATGGCTCTGGAGGTTTATCTCCTCTTGGTGGCCCCAGAGGGTCTGGTGGTCTGCCCCTTGGTGGTCCTGGTGGTCCTAGTGGTCTCGGTGGTCCTGGTGGTCCCAGTGTCCCTAGTGGTCCTCCTCCTGGAGGCCCTGGTGGTCCTAGCGGTCCTGATCCCAGAAATCACCCCCTCGCAAGAAGATCTTCCAGTAGTTCTTCGTCACATCAACCTATTTATTAGTCTAGTTATGGTCCTACTGGTAATTATATGCCATATCAATATTACCAGTATGTTCGTCCCAACTAAAAGTTAGCTTTCCTAGAAACTTTGGACTTACCTAATCTGTCCAAGTTGATTAATGACCCCATTCAACACAATCCCTCATGGCCCCCTATTCCGGTAAAGTTACCATCGGACATCTTGAAATTTGATGGGAAACAAGGAGACGATCCGAATAACCATCTAATGACATTCCATTTGTGGTGTTCTTCAAATTACCTCATGGATGACTCCATTTGGTTACGACTCTTTAGTGAACTTTGACCGGTACGGTTGCGAAGTGGTACATTGAACTCCCACAACTTTTGTTTGTGGATTTTGGCTCGTTGGCAACCATGTTTTTTACACACTTTCAGCTCCCTATTCATTATGAAATGGGTATTGATCTTTTAAACTCTCTGTGATAGAACACCTCCACCCACATATCCGATCATATTCATGAGTGGAGAAGGTGGAGAAGGCTTATTAAGACCCCTATTCCAGATCAGTTACTAGCTGATTGGTTCACCAAATCCTTGTTGCCTCCTAGTGCCCAAGATGTGGCTATGGGCGGTGTCATTATTGAAGAGTAGGCTATTAGTTGGTCTCAGTACCTAGACTTGGTTTATTCCCAGTCTAGCACTCTTTATGACCTAATCCCTCAAGCTCCTCGCCCCAGCACCGATCTTGCCAAGCCACCAGTAGAAGTACCTGTTGATGGGATTGTTGGTTCAATCCAGTCCCCATCAATGGTGAAACCTACCAAACAAACCCAAACTACCCCATCTACTCCTTCGACTCTTAAAGTTTCCACCGAGGTCAATTCTATTCAAAGTAATCAAACCTCAGGTAATAAAAAGAAAGGTATAAATCAAAATAAAAAACCTGGAAACCAGCCGGAGACTCCATGGCCAACCAATGGTGATAACATCAAAGGGAAAAGAAAAGTGAAATATCCCTGTCTGCTATGCGGTGATGACCATTTTTCAAAGGAGTGTCCTCTTCGGGATGAAATCTTCTAATTTTTGAAGTCCAATCCCACACTTGTAGTACTTACGAATCCTTTTCCCTCTCAACAATAGCTGATAGACCAGATGTCTAATCAGGGTAATTCCAGTTCATCAGAGGAAATTTGTATGATGTCCTCAGATACCATACATTTGCAAACTCGAAGTCAGAATTATGATAAACCTACGGATAAACATGAAGATTATTTGTCTTCAGGGAAAGCCCCTTCTACTAGTTCTCCCGAGTCCTCGTCTATTGTCCCCTTGTCTATCGAGAATCCTACTCTCGACATGATTTTGCGCCCACCTAAGAGTACTCTTCAGAAGGTAGTATTTAATACCAATGCCCAAGCTGCTCAATTTTATAATGTGGTTGAAGATCTCGCTCAGGAACCTTGTGCAATGTCTACCCTAGAAGTGCTCCAAAGTTTCCCTACACAGCGGAAAAACCTGTTGACTGCATTAGGAGCTTTAGATTCGGATAACACCAACTTGATTCATTTTAATGTTGAGAACTATAAGTCTAGGTTACCACATAAACTTGTTTTTCAAGTCATTATGAAAGTAGTTGGAAAGAAGTTTTTTCGAATGATCCTAGATGAAGGAGCTTCAACCTTCGTGTTGTCTCTGTCTTGTTGGAAATCCCTTGGCTCTCCCAAGCTTGTAACATCACCTACAAACCTTAAAGCCTTTGACAGATGGGGTTTCCAGCCCCACAGTCTTATATCAGCCCTCGTGGTCAAGCTGGGGGAAAAATTGTTTCCATCTAAGTAGAAGTGCTAGATGCCCCTTTAGATTACAATCTCCTTCTATGAAAAAATTGGTTCTATGCTATGACTGCTGTTGCTTCAACAGTATTCTGAACTGTCCAATTTCCATATCTGGGGAGAATCGTTACTATTGACCAGCTTGACTTCTGCATGCCGAATGTTACTACCTCCATGGCTAATAACATCCCCATGTTAGGCCAATCCCCTCCTCCTTACCATTCGATTGGGGTAGGCATGTTGAAGGATTTATCCCTCATGGTATTTTTTCCATCCACTTCTCCTAGCACGGATTCCACGTCAGTCAATATGATTGCCTCATTTGATTATGAGCCTAAGGGCCACTATGTTGTTGAGTCCACCTCGTTAAGTCCACAGGAAGCTATGTATGACACCATTCAAACCTCTTCCGATGATCACACTGATGATCTTCATCTAGTGGCCTCAGATGCTTACCATTTACTGTATTGGTTAGAACCTTCTCTTCCCACTCTAGATTATCTCTCTGAGACTTTTCCTTCCGATGAGTCCATTATTGAGATCATGAGCATGGATGATTCCATTTGGGAGGATCACCATCATAGATCCATGTTCCTCCCCAACACCAATTTGGTTAACCATGATTTTGCATCCTTGTTTCCTACTGATATTGTCAATGTTCCCCAAAGTCCTATATTGTTGCAACATACAGATTCTAAAGGAAGCCTTTGTAACATTACTCAGACGAACCCAACTGACATATCAGCCAAGCCTGATGTTATCGAGCATGTTCATGTTGGGTAGAACTGCTCCGCAGATGAATCTAAAGCCTATAAGACACTTTTTAAAGAATTTCGTGATATTTTTGCCCGGTCCTTTGAAGAGGTGCCAGGGATCGACCCTTCCATCGTGGTCCATGAGATTAAAACTTATCCCTTGGCCAAACCCGTCAGGAAAAAACTTAGGCAAGTCCATCCTCAAAAGGCCGCAGCTATAAAAGATGAAATTGCGAAGCTTCTGAAAGCTGGGTTTATTTATCCTATACCCCTGACGGAATGGGTATCGAACATTTCCCTTGTCAATAAAAAGCAGGGCACCATTAGAGTCTGTATCGACTTTAGGGATCTGAATAAAGCTTGTCCCAAGGACAACTTTCCTACCCCACATATTGATCAGATTATTGACAACTGTGCTGGAAGTGTCATCTTTTCATTCATGGATGGCTTCTCTGGCTATAATCAGATTGTGATATTACCCTCTGATCAGCATAAGATGTCATTTATTTTCCCATGGGGAACCTTTTCATATAAGAAGTTACCGTTTGGCTTAAAAAATGTTGGAGCTATGTTCCAGCGTGCCATGTCCTATGCGTTTCACGATGTCAAACACATTGTTGAACCATAACTTGACGACCTCCCTGCTCATTCACAGCGACGGGAGGACCACCCTGGTCATCTTAGAGAGATATTCCTGAGATTTCGTCACTATAATATATGGCTCAACACCCATAAATGTGTTTTTTGCATTGAGATGGGACATCTGCTAGGCTTTGTGGTATCCAAAGATGGCATCTGGATAGATCCTTTAAAAAATTTCACCATTCTTGATCTACCAGCCCCAACCAATCTCTTTGAACTCCAAAGTTTGCAAGGGAAGGCAAAATTTCTCCACCATTTCGTGTGCACTTTCACAGAGAAAATGCACGATTATATGCATCTCCTTAAGAAGAACACTCCATTCTTCTGGGATGACTAGGCCCATCGTACCTTTGATAATATTAAGCACGCTCTAACTCATTCACATGTGATACACCCGCCTGATTATTCAAAGGACTTTATATTGTATATTGGTTCCTCTACTACTACCATCTCTATGGTTTTAGCACAGGACAATCTCCACGGTCAGGAGCACATGATTTATTACACCAGTAAGAATCTCTTGGATTCTGAAACCTGTTATTCACGTGTGGAAAAGTTAGCATTGGCCACGATCATTACTGTAAAAAAATTTCGTCATTACATTATGCTTCGCACTAACACTGTATTGGCATACCAGAACCCAATGTACTACATCCTAACTCGTGAGGTGCTCGGGGGCAAGTACTCTTGTTGGATAGTTATACTTCAAGAGTTCAATCTGGAGTTTGGTAAGGCTACATCAAAGAAATCCTTGGTCTTTGTAGAGCTTATGTGTGATCTTCCCTGTGATTGAATGGAATTTGAGCCCAGTGATTCATTTCCAGATGAATTCCTGTTCCTGATAAGCACTACTGATCCTTAGTATGGAGATTTGCTTATATATCTCCAGACACAACTTTTTTAGCCACATTTATCCTGTGATGATCGCTGTTGTATCCATCACCATGCGAAATACTATCTCATCTTGAATGATACCTTGTATAGAAGTGGGATTGACTCTATTCTCCGGTGATGCCTCACTCATGAGGAGGCTGAACTTATGTTGAATGATTGCCATTTGAAAGCATGTCACAGTCATTTATCTGGGATGGCTATAGCCCAGAAAATCCTTCGCGCTGGCTATTTTTGGCCTTCGATCTTCAAAGATCATCATGAGGTTGTTAAGAAATGCCCACCTTGTCAACACTTCTATCCTAAAAAGTGCACCCATCCTGCTCCGCTACATCCCATCATTGCTGTTGGCCCATTCACCAAATGGGGGATTGACTTCATGCATTGTAGGCCTACCTCAGTCGAGGGGCATGGTTACATCATTGTAGCTGTGGATTATTTTACTAAATGGGCTGAGGCCATGCCTACATATGCAGAAGATGGTAAGACTGCCGCCCTCTTCTTGTTCAATCATATCGTAGCTAGATTTGGAGTTCCGTAGTCCATCGTTACTGATCATGGATCCCATTCCTATAATTAGATGATGGAGGAAATGAGTGCCAAGATAGGGTTTCACCATGAAAAATCTACGCCATATTATCCACAAGCTAATGGTCAGGTAGAGGCCATTAACAAAGTTTTGAAAACTATGCTTTGTTGGATGGTTGGAGATCATAAATCCAATTGGCACCACGTTCTTTTCTCTGCCCTTTGGGCTTATCGGACTTCTGTGAAAACAGCTACTGGTTTCATGCCATTCCATCTTGTCTATGGGCTTGAAGCTATCTTACCCATCCAATGTCAGATTCTATCTTTACAACTTGTCATCGAACTTCTCCCAGACACTTCCGTGGAGGAAGAAATATTTTTATACTTCAATAACCTTAACGATACTCATAGAGATGCTAACTTAGCTAATGAGGCACATAAAAAACATGTCAAGGTGCAGTATAATAAATCTGTCTATCCTCGTGTCTTTAACGAGGGTGACCTAGTCTTGACTTATGACCAGAGATACAACAAACTAGGGAACGGTAAGTTCAAATCCATGTGGTATGGACCTTTCGTTATTTCCAAGGTGTTAGAGAAAGGATCTTACGAGCTTGTTTATTATGATGGGATCCCTTTGGGGAAACCTCGCAATGGGTTGTACCTAAAAAGGTACTATGCCTAGGTTTTCTTGGGTAGTATCTTGTATATATGTATATTGATTGGCTTTCAGTGTGCTTTTAGTATTTTCAAGATGGTTTTGAGCTTCGTGTCCACATCTATTTATACCATGTTTTGGTCATGCAGATGGATTTCTACGGTTTCGCTGATGGTGCTTTCCACCACACCTTGAATCTTGCCTCACCTGCTTGGGTTCTCTATTCCCTGACTGAAGATTTGGTCAGTTCAGGAGCGGTTTTTATAGGTCCCGCTACTAATAACATCACCGAGTATGAAGCAGTCATCGGTCTTCTGACTGAAGCTACCTCTCAGGATGTTCATGATCTAGTAGTCTTGATGGACTCATAGCTCGTGGTTCACCATTTGAACCATGTCTACACCATTAGGAACCCGGTACTCCTCCGCCTATTCTAGAGAGTGTGTTTGTTAGAAATATCATTCGAAACTATTACTTATAGGCATATCCCTAGGGAACATAATGTAGTCACTGGCTCATTGGCTAACTACATTCTAGACTGGCATATTGCCCATTCATGATGGTAAATCAAATAAGGCCATTGTAAATAAACATTTAGAGATATGTAAAACTCATAGAAAATGCATTTTCCATTTGAAACATTTAAACACCGTGTAAAAGTCTGTATATATATATATATGAAATTTTTTACAAAAATAGGTTCGGAGACCTCCTCTAAAGAATTTAGGCTTTCAGGAAAAATCATCATACAAAATCCTGAAGCTATCAGCTTTCAGTACATATCTCGTACACTAGTGGTGCTCATGATAGCACATCACTATTTGAGCTACCCTATGCAGTAGCCTACTGAATTGGCTCGGTACTCCCACTGTGGATCTCTGATATGTCATCGGGAGGTCATCTATGTCAGCATATGGGATGTCCAAAGTCAACCTTTCCAGGTTCTCCTCCAACTCCCTGGTGATATCATCACCCTATGGTACACAACGAGCTCCTACTGCCCTATCCAATGGAGATGCTCTTCTAGGTCGCGCTGCTCCAACATTGACATGAGAATATACAGGTATCGTCACTTAACATAAAAAATATAAAACATAAAAAACATAAAAACATTTCATCCATTTTAGGGTTTCTTGCTTCTTACTGATGTCACCCCATTGTTTGCCAGGTGGGAGTGGTAGGTCAGGATCTCCTGTGAAGTCTGTGCCTACATAAGCATAGTCCTCAACCATGAGAATCTGATCCCATAGCCATATAAAGAACATATCACCAAACTTCACCCTTCCCCTACCCGCTCTTGTGCAAGCCATGACTTGGACCCACCTCAGCATATGGGGGTCCCCTACTCTCAAAATCTGGAAGGTCACCTGTGGCCTCATTTGTGGAACCCGCTCGAAGAAGAAGCAGGCTAATATGGAATGAAATCCGAACTGCTTTAGCTCTCCTTGCCGACACTTAGTCAGATGATCCTTGAATATTGGAAGCATTTCTTCTACCCAGTTGAACACCGTGGGTGCCATAGCCTCTACGACATACATCATGTGTACCCTGGAATCCCAGTGTACACCCTGACTTCTGACCACCCTCTGCATAGTAAATAAGACAGCCCATAGAGCCCTATCCATCACTGCCTTGATGGGGATCTTCTTCCTCGATGTACCTGTTAGTAATATCTTCTTCCTCGATGGGGATCTATAAGCTCTCTAGTAGTAATATCCCTGAAACAGGAACCTGTCAATGAGATGGGGGCACCCCGTCTCGATAGACCAGTCAGGAAGTAGATATCCTCTACCTCCACTATAAGTATGTGTGCCCCCACCTCAAAGTACTGCTGCTCTGGATTCCACATCTATAGTATGTGTTCCAGTAGTCATTCGTGTGATACCATGCTTGGGGTCTGAAAGAACTTCAAGAGCCCACAGTCTCGTAATGCGGCAATATAGCCTGCATTTCTCTCATCAGCAGCATCCTCATTGTCATGAGTTCTTTCCTTCCATATCACCATGTTTTGAGCAATCTAGACCTGCCAAAAACCACAATGGTATGAATTAAAATCATCCTTAAATCATTGGAAATCAAAAGAATGAATTTATATCACCCATACCATTAGTTTAACTTATCCACGGTCGGCACCACCCGTGCACCGTTGGAACCAGGCAGTGGCATCGCCTGTCCACTATATTGTTGGCGTGGTTCTAGGGTGGAACCACGTATCCTGCAAGGGGTAGCCATGGTGCCTGCATTTTGAGTTTTAGGGCTTTCCATATGGACCCCAAACCCCACCAAACCTCAAAATAGATGCTATGAAATGAAATACAAGGATCTTAGCTATTACCTGTAACTGATGATGCTGAAAATGGACGATGGAATCTCCCAGTATCAGCTGTGGCAGATCTGGCCAAGAAAATGCTCCAAGTGCTCTCTGCTAGAGGTAAATAGTGAAATGGTTTGATTTTTTACTATTTACTTGACTTATATAGGAATTTTTGGGTCTGACTCGCTATAGTTTTGATGTAAAATCATATTTTGGTCAAAATTTATCTATCGTAATCCCTAATGCTAGTTGTAAATGCATTTAACACTTGTTTATGAGACTATTGCAGGATAGGAGAACTCTAGCAAGAAGCTTTGAAAGTTTGTTTATGGCTTTTTCGTACTTTCATAAAACGGAAAAGGTCAATGAGATTTTATTACGACACTTTGATCATGCTCTCTAAACCTAGTATCAAAGGTCCGAGTCCATTTCTGAATCTTTCCAGGCTCGTAAAATTTGACATTGTGCAAAGAAACGTCATGCAGTCTTCTTTTCACATCTTTTTCAGACTCCTTAAAACACGAAAAGATCATTGAGTCCGTTTCTGAATCTTTCCAGGTTCATAAAAAGTGACATTGTGTAAAGAAACCTCATGGAGTCCTCTTTAAACTCTTTTCAGGCTCCCTAAATACAAAAATATTGTTGAGTACTTGTCTCCTTCATACTCGTAAAAGTATTTGAAGAGTTGTCCGTCCGATGGTAGGTTATCTCTTTTTCAGTTCGAATAGGACTATTTATGAAAAAGAAACACTCTTGCCAATCATGGCTAGAAGATTTCTCTAAGGTATGATTTTATACTTTTTTTGGCCTTAGATACTAAATCATACGAAAAAGGACCCTTTGGAGTCTTCTTTTGTATTCGTTCAGACTCTCTAAACATGAACGATACCAAGTTTTCTTTCAGTGGACTCGTTAAATTAAAAATTGAGAGACCCATTTTGGGATCGAACCCCTCCTCTCTTAGGTTCGTAAAACATATGAGTCTGGACTTGACTTCCAACAAGCTATACCAAGTGTTTGTTACCCTATTTAAACTCATAAAACCGAAAAGAGGCACTCATCGATCATGATGGGGGAAATGGGAAGGGAATCATTTTGCAAATAATGGTAGTTGTTTGTCGTTACCTTTGAACATGGCACATGTCTACAAAATCATGTCAGTCAATTGGGTATTTAGATAATATTTGTGACGATCCACTTTCATGAGTCATGTCACTCCTTTGAGTCTTTCAAAAGAATGCATTGTCCACTGTCGCATTGTGTGTATGTCTCGTCTAGTCATGCTGCCAAGTCTTTTGTCATGCCGTCATATTTTCAAAGGGGATCTGAAGAAGTGTCGCCTCTATAGTCCACACAGTCTCTGTGTCAGTATCTTTGAGTTGGTCATATGGTTACTACATGCACATCATTCCAGAACTATGTTCCGAGTTTCATGTTGTCGATGTGGGACTCATCATGGCCCTCCTTCGATGAGACTTTTTTCGTCGACATCACCTAATCATCTGGGAAATAGTCTTTGAAACAATGATTGGTACCTTGAGATCTATATGCCTTAATGACAGATTCTCTCGCTCTCGACATAGGTTCACATCATTGACCTTTGATTGATAGAATCGATTGGGTGTTTGACATCAGGACATCTATTCACACTCAGTAGATTGTACTAGAGTACCTTGGGAATCATTGACATTAATGGTGATCTCCCTCACACTTGTTAACGGTTCACATCATTGGCTGGTAATCAAGTGGTTTCTACCATGTTCGACTTCATATCATTGTAATCACATGGATAGAATCATACTTTATGGAAGAAGAGACGAAGACCCTGGGTATTTGTTTAATGCGCTCATTGGTTTTCCCCAGGTTGCGATGGAGTTTTGTATATCTAGCATAGATCCACATTTGTATCGTCATGGATATGCTTAAATTTGTGTCTGTATGATATAGATATACATTGTATGTCTGGTAGCTATGTCCAAGTTTGAGTCCTCTATCACATGGATCTACGCTGTATTCTAGCAGCCATGCTTGTTTATTCCTCTCATGGATATGCCTTGTATTGGTTTGCAGCCATGAGTTTGGTTACTTGTGTCTCTGAGTCAACATACTGATGTACTACAGATGCCCACTTAACGACTTGCTCCGATCGAGCCGACATTTTCACCTCATGGCAACAACTTATTCTCCCAAAGCTCTCGTTTATCATACCCCTTTAAGACTCATGCTTTGGGGGGCATCCTATTATACCCAAATCCTATCGCCATCATGTGATAAGACATTTGACATATGTAGTTTCATTGAATCCTAGCTTCTGGAGTGGAAAATCATATCATTTGTCAATCTTTTCATAAAAATTCCCAGCACCATGCTTGACCCTTTATCCATACGCGTTACCCTTGTTCGCACCGCCCATACTCTGTTGCCCACAAGTGGTGCCACCGCTTATGGCCCTTAGTCCATAAGTAGTTATTACCAAAACCACTCTGTCACTAAAGGAGAAACATGGTACCCTAGGTAAAATGGGAAAAATAGAAGCTTCTCAAGGCTTCTAGATGATAAGCCTTGATATATCCCTGATCCCTACTATTGTGGGTCTATTGAGCTCGAGATCCCACATCCTAGGATCTTGGAGGCCACCTCACCCACAAATCTCTCAACCTACTCTATCCATCTAGCCTTATAAATACAAGCTTATGGCCATGGTTGAGGGGGAGAACTCTTAAGGCATTGTTATGCTGTTGGATTGATCACTTGGTCCATATCATTAGAGAGCATAGAGAGAGCTAGAGTCAGAGCTTATGGGGATGAGACTGCTTGGTTTCATGGAGATGCATGTCAACACTAAGGCTTGGTTGTAAACTTCTTCATATTTATTTAATGCAAGTTGATTTTTGTCCCACATATATTGTTGATGTTTGATTTCATATATATGTTGTTAGATTCCTTAGTCACTACCATAGATTAGTAGATTATATTCTGGTTTCTTTCATCTATTTCGTGTTGAGCTTATTGCAGGTACACAGGGTGACTATCAAAGCATTGTATTCCAGGTATCTATGGCATCTAGGGAGAGTCTTCAACCTCTGTCTTCTATTGGTTTTGGATCTGAACCATTCAGACTAGTGGAACACCTTGCTGTCCGCAGGAGGTGAAATATTCCAGCTAACAGTAAGATAAAATTAATACTGGTGAAGTGTGGATTTGCGTCAACCTAAGAAAATTTAACGATGCTTGTTTACATGACCCATTTTTTACTCCATTTATAGATAAGGTACTAGAAAGTGTCGAGGTTCAAGAAATTTAGTCATTAACCAATGGATTATATGTCTACCATCATATTAGAATTGCAAAGGAAGACCGATATAAGACAACCTTTGCGACGGAGTGGGATTATTTCCAATGCACGGTAATGCCCTTTAGACTCAAGAATGCTCCTGATATTTTTTCGAGGATAGTAGTGGGTGCCTTCAAAGATTTTATTCATAAATTTTTTGAGGTCTACTTTGATGATTGTACAATATTTAGGCTCATTAAGGATAATATTGAGAGACTCATAATGATGTTGTAATGGTGTCGCCAGTATCAAATTTTGTTGAACTTAAAGAAATCTATCTTTGGTTCCCTATTTGGAATTTTATTGGGCCATTTAGTTTGTCTGTAACACCCTGGTTTTGACCCCCTTTGCATTAAATGAATATGATGTATATATTTTAATTAATTGTGGTGCGGAGCTAAAGGAAAAATCCCCACCATCGATTTAGCGTTTAATGTTTCGGCGATTAATATCGTTGCTGATGGTATATCATGATATCTGACACATTATAATTTTGGCATCATGTGAATATGCATTTTTAATTAAAATAAACCCCAACCAGCTATGTCAATGCAAGCATGATGAAGAGGGAATGATTTTCCTAAGGATAGGGAGGGAAATTATTTAACCCTTGTGGCCAATGGGGAAAATCCAAGTGTCAGTTGATAAACCCATTTAGTTGTCACCCACCCTTTTTAACTTACTCACCTTTCCTTGTCTCATTCAACTACCAAATTAAAAGCCTCTGATGTTAGTTGGGCATTTATGGCATGGACAGTGGAGTGTGGTAGGACAATCAGTCCTTTCCCACACGCACACTCCTCTAGGAGTTGATTGACCCTCACGTGGGTAGGAGAAGTCACCACGACCCCCATTCTTAAATTTTCACTCACACAGAGAGCTGGGAATTCATGATTTTCCCTGTGTGTGTGACCTTACCTTCACGATTTTGCTGTACGAAGTTTTCAATCCCAATTTTGGGCCCTAGATATTTTTTCCCCATCATCCTACAGTCACGTTGGGCTCTCTCTCTAATGGATGGAAGTTGTTGTGGGTTAAGTTTCATTTTTGTAATTTTGTTATGTATATTTCTCTTCGTGTTGTGGGTCTGGGCATGTGAATTTCACCTTCATGCAGGTGGAATTTTCCTTCCTCACACAACTGAGAAATCATTGTTGTTTTCCCATGAGTGTGGGTTGTTGCTGAGTTGTTTTTCCCATGTTAGGGCCAAGAACAACTCTAAGATCGTCTAGTTCAGCTTGAGCTGTGTATCACCATTTGGCTGCCGTAATGTTTCCCTTTTTCTTTTATAGAGCTATGAATTGCTTGATTTTTCTATGTCTATGCAGTGGTGGGTCTTTGTACTATATGGGAGTGGGAATAAAGGCTTGGTATGCTTGATAAAATTGGTGTCTTTGGGATCCTCATAGACAGAGCTAGAGGGCTAGATTTCTTCCCCTAAATAGCACTAGAAGGGAAGTCAGGGCTTGAGGGACTGTGTAGCAGAGAAGGGGATGATTCCTTATGTTGGGTGTGTGTGGGTGTCCTAGAAGTCATGCTAGTTCTAGTGCAGGTGTCCTTAGATCTTCAGTGAGCCCTCCAGCTTAGCAATCAGCTTTTCCCAGCTCCCCGATGGCCTGATAAACCCAACCATGTTGGCTTGGATGAGTTGTGTATCTTGGCTATGTGTGAGCCTTCTTAGTTCCTTATTCCTTGCGGAATCATGCCCATCTCGGGGGTGACATTGTTACTGAGAGATTAAGGAGCACACTGGCCTATGGTTGGGTGGAATGTTGCAGCGACATAGCTAGTTGCAAGGAGCTTCATTCAAAGATAAGTATTATTGTCTATTTCATCTTTGCAATTGCATTTACTATTTAATGAGTTACAATGAACATGCCGAATACTTGAATGTATGTTTTTGCTTCCACTGTATGCTGAATAATTATGCATCTCTCCATGTTTTACTTCAAAGCATTTCAGTTTTTATGTGTGTATGTTCATGGGGCTAGTTGCCCGGATAGATAATGGTATGGTAGCATCCTCTTCGCCGATCGAAGGGTCAGGGATGTTACATTGTCACGATGGAATTTTTATTGGGCCATGTAGCTGGGATTATCATTGACCTACCACCATCTACCACAATGAAGCAATTGAGAGATACATTGGTACATACAAGATACTACAAAAAATTATCAAAGGATATGCAGAGGTGACTACTTCGATGGATAAGTTATTGAAGAAATATGTTAAGTTCCAGTGAATGGAAATTTTCCAAGAGAGACTAGGCACTTTAAATAACAAGATGGTTATAATTCCCATACTTGTATCTCCAGAATAGAAAAATGAATTTCATGTACATGTCGATGCATCGCCTATCGCACTCAGCGTGGTACTAGCACAACTTGGTGAAGGGTTGAGTCATCATCCTATTTTATTCGCCAACAGAAAACTATCAACAATAGAAAAAAATATACCATTCAACATTGAAATACATTTCTGGGTGGACATTTCAAAATGAACATTGACCATTCAACATTGAAATACATGGTTAATAAGCCTCTGTTGAGGGGAATATTTTTCGGTGGCTTCTCCTTTTTCCAGAATTTGACTTTGAAGTCATTGTTAAACCCAATCGACTGAATTTGGGACCAGACCATTTATCGAGGATTGAAAGTGGCGACAATCCTGATGACCTCGATGATAGTCTCCCTGATACAAAAATATTTGTGATAGCGATGCTTGATGATCAATACAAATACATCATATGATTTTTTAGTATGGGTTATGCACAAGCTGAATTTACTACGACACAGAAGAAATAGTTAGTTGTGCAAGCTAAAGACTACTAGTTGATTGCTGGATAGTTATTTAAATGGAACCTAATGATATTCTTCTTCATTGTGTTGGAACACGAGCGACCGATGATACTGAATGAGAACATGTTGTTGTCACAGGAGGACACTTTGTTGAGAAAGCTACAGTGCAAAAGATACTACAAGTGGGACTGTGGTGGCCCACCATGCATGCATATTTCTAAGAGTACTATCACAATTGGGATGTCTATCAAAGAATTGGAAAGCCGTCACAGTGAGATGAAATTCCATTAGTACCCCAAATAACTTTATAGGAATTCAATAAATGGGTCGTTAATTTTGTGGGCCCTATTAGTAAAACAGGGAAGCGCATAGGTGCTATGTATATAATTACACGACCAATGACATGACCAGATGGGATGAAGTATCACCAGTAAAATATTGTACTGCTATGACTTCTACTAAGTTTTTATTTGAAAATGGCGTGACTAGATCTGAATGCCTGAAAATTTTGATAAGCGACTAAGCCACACACTTTGTCCTCCAGTTAATTGAGTAACAGACACAAGAATTCCAGATCGAGCATAAAAATACATCGCCATATCACCCTCAAGCAAATGGTGTTGTCGAAGAATTTGCGAAAAACATGTAGAATGCGTTGACAAATATTTGCAATGTCCAAAGAGATGACTAGGATCAGAAAATTTCTGTAGTACTATGGGCATATCGCACAACCTGTAATAATTTTAAAATACAAACTCCATTTCATCTGGTATATGAAAAAGAAGTTGTGATGCCAATGGAATACATTCTACCCATCCTAAGGATTTCTACAATCACGAAGATGATAGATGTTGGTGCTATCGAGGA
Organism: Pseudotsuga menziesii; assembly: GCA_001517045.1. Taxonomy (NCBI): domain Eukaryota; kingdom Viridiplantae; phylum Streptophyta; class Pinopsida; order Pinales; family Pinaceae; genus Pseudotsuga; species Pseudotsuga menziesii. Next base: position 722,573 of record LPNX010253721.1, on the reverse strand, counting down.
AAGACTTTCGCAACTGATACTGTTGGAAGAAGATTGTTTTGTTGCAAGATATCATCAAAAAGATGAGAAAGAATGACAAAAAGTATGGCATGGTCGCCACATCAAGAAAAAGTAATTTCGGGTTGGAGGACTTGTTATTCTATATGACATCAAAATTCTTAAAGCATCCTGGTAAGATAAAAACACACTAGTTGGGATTGTATATTGTCATGCATATTACTAACGAAGGCGGTGTGGAATTGCAAAAGTTGGATGGAACACCTGTTAAAGGACTACTAAATGGAAGTAATATAAATACTTATTAGGATAGCCATGACTTGGTCGAATAAAAAAAAGATAAAATAAAAATGAAACAAAAAGAAAAAAAAACCTCTGAAATTTTTTGTTTTAATAGTAGGAAATTAGTTGTCACAATGAAAAACAAAAGACCATTGTAGATTATTAGTATGTAGCAGACAGAGGAAAATTTCCCTAGACTCTTTGTTTGTCACAAAAGGAGAAATAAGGGTGAAGAAAACCTGTATTCTGTAAGAAAAAGAATATGTCTAAGGGGGGATATCGGTCGCAAGAAAAATGACGTTGTTGCAAAGTCGTAGAACTTACAACTCGTCGTAATTAATTCAAAGGAGGTCATAATTAATTTAAAATCCTGATATATTTCAGCGTAGTGATTTTTTATCACTTCCGTATTTATGGTACAATAAATACCACATACGTGATAGGAGAGTGGCGGCATGCATAGAAGTTTCCTTAATCATTCAGACGATCACCCATGTGATAGAAAGGACAACTACCTTTCCATTTATGGCCTGCTCGTGTGAAGAAGTAATAAAATGAATAGGTAGACATTATCTCCATTCGTGTCCAAGATTTATTTCATTTTTGTTGCATTCGAGAGAAAACTTGTTCTTGGCAACTGCAAGAGCTGAACTATGTTTTTCGTGGAGCATGGTTATTTTGGTTTCCAGCACAAGAAAAAATGTTGAATCTAAGTTCACAATTGATTCACTAACACTTATCATGGAAGACACTGTTGGATACATTCCACCATATCCTGCAGTTGCTGAACAATCTGAATAGGATCCATTTATCCCTTAATTCAGGTTACAACTAGACCCACTGGGTCCGTCTGATACAACAACAGGGAAATGTTTCGGGAGACGAAAGAAGAAAGCAACATCACCACCACTGCATGAGGTGGAGGAGGAGGAAGAATTAATATCTATGACTATGCTACCATATGTTCCACCAACACAATCTAATTCACCAAAAATTAGAGTTCCAAAGAATGCATGGTACCCACTACAAACACCAGCTGTGCAGGAAGGAGTTCATGTGTCGCTAAAATTCTGTTGAACATTCAGAATTTGACCTTCGCTGATCAAATAACACAAAAGCAGTGATATTTGGATATGAAGAACTACATGGTTGTTATACAGGATACACCATATGTCCCAAAGCTCCTAGCTTCAATGGAATGGGAAAGAGGACTAGATGATCCGGGTTTACTGTCGTTGTTGTATATGCCACATTTCGGCCGAAACGTAGAAATGGATGCATGTGTGAAGAAGTTATTGGTATAATTTTAGGGTGGCTTCCTATGGCTTGAAAAGAAAGTTTATGTGGATATCAAACTCATAGCATCAATTATAGGACTATTAATTGTAGGCATAGACCCAACGTCATTTTTCAAGAAAGACCAGAACACTATGCTTACAAACAAGATGAACGATAAGTATGAATTGTCCAAGGATACTATAGGTTTCTTAATCAAATCCATCAATGACCATACTATTCGGTTCATCGAGAAGGTGTTAGCTACCAAATTATTGTGGAATATGCGGCTGAATAAATGTATTGTAGGTACAATCATAGCAGTTGAACTTTGTGGAGAAGGAGTTCAAATGAACTGGTCACATTATCTATTGAATGAGTTATTAGCAAATACAAAAGTGTCATAGGAAAATGGTACTTCATTCCACTACTCTTGGCTACTCATTTTGATTTCATTTGTCAGATGATCAGAACCATCAAACTAGAAAGCGATAGACATACCAATGCGTTGTTGAGGAGCTTGATATTAGAATCTATGATTCAAGAAAGATAAAAAGGACCGACATAGAGACAACAATGCACAATTATTTATGCATGGAGAGGACCTGCACTATAAGGTGAAGAAGTAAGCAATAATTATGGATTAAACCATTTGACGGTTTCCTAACATCATTAAATTTGTAATTGGGCCACATCACATCTTGTTGCAGCCGCAACAAGATCCATAAAGACAATGGTGTGCGACCCAATTTTTGTTGTATGTAGAAGAATTTGAGGCCATTACCTAATATTGGCATGAAGAATGGCGATTTCTTTCCGCAAATGACCTACTATCTGTCAAAGAAGAGCTGTGATAAGATGACCCAAAAACATAGAAGGATGGAGAATAGGTATGGGACCCACCACTACAAGAAACACAATATCCCAAACCTCCCCATAATGGTTCAAGTAAAACTCTGACAGACCCAGTGGTAGGATAGACGAGGAAGCACACTTAGGTAGAGCAGCCTCGGACAAGACCTAAGAAAAAAAATACTGATAAAACTATAGGCACTATCAGCCTTGATGGTGAAGATTTTACCCTTCTGACAGAAGCTATGGCATAAGCTACGACACAAATCCTGAATAAAGAAGAAGAGTGCCAGGAAGAGATCACAGGAAGTATTACAGATCTACTATAGATGCCCAACAAACCCATAAAATAAGTACGGGTCGCAGTTGACGACAAACCACCATCGACATATTCGCAAGACTTACTTCACCCATTAGAAGAGCTACAGAATGACATATCAATACCAATTCCACAAATAAAGACTCAAGTGGTGGGAGAAGCACTCGAATTGGGCACAACAGAGTTGAATATTATGGCCAAGAACTTGGGCCATGTGATAATATATTTTTCAAATATGTCACTATATGAATTCTATGCAATTCACAATTTCGCAGTCCCGAAAATGAAGGTAAGAGAAGGTGCATTGATCAAATAGGAGAAAGTATCGAATGAGGTTATTAGTAATATGAAGAAAACATTCAAAGGAATGGAACAAAAAGATAAGACCTGGGAGGAGGACAAGAACAAGCTCCAAAATGTTGCAGCACTTGCTTGCAACAATTTTTCAGATGAAGGAATAACAAAGGAAATGTTTGCAGAAGCCAAAGTCATTTGAATTGGTGAAACTGCAGAGGACCTTCGAAAAAAAGTCACAGAACTAGAAGCATAGGTAAAACCGAGTACACCCCCATAGGTGTTGGAAGAAAGAAGGATGGAAGTAGTAGAAGCTGTGAAGAAAATAAAAGAGTTGGAGGCACTCTGTGCCAAGGAAGTTGAATAAGTTTCTCCGACTTGGGAAGCATTGATCGACGATGCAAAGCTAGAAAAAGTCACAGAGCAGCTATGCATTCCTGAGATAGAAGTGACGTCGTTGAAGAAGGAAATGAAGAATTTTCCCTTAGCTGAGAAAATAGCCAAGGATGCATATATGAAAAAACTTCAACAGAAATTTGCAGTGCTGCGAACTTAATAGCAACAAAGGACTGATAAAGTCGTCGAATTGTAGTATGAAGAAGAAAGAGTTACAAGCATTATTCAGTGTGTACATCAAAAGGTGTGACAACCAGCAGAGTCCACATGACTTGTAACGTCGAAACACATTATTTTTGACCTTGTGGAAAACTTGCATAAGGCAGGAGAGGATGTGTAATGAGAGATAGAAGAGGTAGTGAAAGTATTTTAGGATTTTCAAAGTAAGGTCATCACAACTTCAAAAAATTTGGAGTAGTGTAGCGTGGCTCAAGACGAGCCACATGTGAGTGTTGGGGGCCTATTGGCCCTAGGGAAAGATAGGAAGAATTCAGTTAGAATTCTATTCGGATGTATAAACAGTCCATTTCGAGCGATGGAGGAAGAAGGATGATACAAGAAGTAGCTATATAGGAAGCTGTGATGGAGGAAGAATGATTATAGAATAAGAACCTATAGAGGAAGATGTGACAAAAGAAGAGATATGACAAAAGAAGTAGCAGTAGAAGGGAAGTTGCGACAGAAGCAACCGTGAAGGAAGAAGTTCACAACAGAAGGAAAGATGCGATGAGATTAGTCATGATGTAAGAAACCATGATAGAAGGTGTGCAACATATGAAAATGACAACTCGAGAGATTGTGGGAAAGAAGTCAGCTAAGAGTCACACGTGCTTTAGGGAATAAAGCATCTTTTCATTTTGTGCCCATAGTGCCTACTGACAGTTCTAACTATAATAGGAATGATATACTGCCAGCTAACACAATGAAGTCGGCTTATTACAATGTGTAAGAGTCTATAAAAGGAAGAACCCAAGATGTGTGTGGGTTACTTCCTGGTCAGTCGGTTGGTTGTTACTCCTAGTTGGTCTATGTCTGTAAGAAGTGTCCAGGAGTGCAAGAGTTGTAGAGTTGTAGAGAAGAGTGAGTCGATCTAGGCTGTGTGTGGATCAAAAGTAGAGTGAAGAAGAGGAAAAAGTATTATACTAGAGAGTAGAGAGCATGAGAGGAGAGAGAAGTTTGTATAGATAGAAGGAGAATATACAGAACAAAGTCTGCAAGCTGAGTGCACAGACGAAAGGTTCCATATATTTCGCATGCCATATGAAGAACACCTTTGTGGTTTTTCCCAGATGGGTTTCCACATTGAAATACTATTTTAATATGTATTTGATGAATGTTTTTGTGTCGCAATGAATACTGTGAATAAGAGTTTATGTATTTTCTTATGAATAGTTCTTGTATACATCTATCGCACTATTGTTAGTTGTAATTTCTAATAAGGAATTATATTGATTTTTGTAATCTCTGTCGATGAATAAGTAGAGTAATATCTTGAACATGTGCATAATAAGTATAAGTAATACATCCACCGAATTCATTCAAACGAGTGGGTAAGGTGTTGTGAGAGGAGAAACCTCCACCCAATTATAGAAATCTGGTTCTGGCAGTTACCCATTAGAGATATCTCAGGTGAGACTGCATCTACGTCATAGGTGTTTCCAATCAAGCCTTGCTTTGTCGGCCCGATATCTTTGGCTTTGTTGTCGTATAAAGAAGGTATGAACCTAGGTCGAAGGGAGGAACACCAACATATTGCAAGGCCCCTAACAAATTAATTGTTTCTCCCTTGTGGCATTCACAAGTATCACGTGCTACAACAAATTTATGGATGACAAGTTTCATGCCTTCCTAAAAGAATGAGCACTTAAAATATATTCATAGGTTTTATGAAATCTTGAGTGACCTGCTATTGGCAATGAATGTAATTCCTCTAAGATTCTTTTTTTAAGGAAAAAATTGGTGCCATAAAAAAGTGGTCTTTATAGCGCAAGGTATCTTTCTACCATGTATACCCTAAGGGAGGCATCAAATCTCGTTGAATCCTTTAGATGAGTTGCACTATAATTTCATGGTCCATCCATTCATGATGTGCTTCCTCAAGCCAACTTGGAACTTGTAATGTTAAGGAAATGATAGAGACCTCATCTTCATATTTCCAAGGAAATGCATCAACCACCACATTTTCTCTACCCTTCTTATATATAATTTCTCATAATCATACCTCGACACTTTTATAACCCAACCATCAATTTTATAACCCACTTATGTTTCTTTGGAGGAAAACCCTTGTTCAAGGAAATACTTAAACTTTGATGGTCAGTATTGATCTGAAAGTGCCTCTCTACTAAATAAGGGCGTCAGGCTTCGACTACATGAATGATGACCATCATCTTTTTCTCAGATGTAGATTTTCCCAAATTTCTATCACATAATTATGTACTAGTGAAGGTCAAATGACATCCTTCTTGCATCAATGAGGTGCTAAGAATGTGACCTGAGGAATCACAATCTAAGGAAAAATTCTTAGTGAAATCATACATTGATAGGACTGGAGGAGTGCACATGGAAACTGTTAAGGTAGAGAATGAGGGGCCAGCTTCCCTGCTCCAAACAAATGCGTTATTTTATTTTATTTTTCTAAACAAATGATGTTGAGAATATACATGTAATAACAAGTATCCTTTATATTTCTTACAATATTTTTCCAAGTTTATAACTTTGTTTTTATAAACATGATCCCAACACAAAGAAACACGTTATTTCATTTTTAGAGGAACAATCTTAATTTTATACCATCCATATACTTTGTCAAAATGAAAATAACTTTCTATTTCACTAATCCAATCAATCAATACATCAACCTTTAAACTACTATTTAAACAATATACTTGTATTCTAGCATTATCTTTGTCTTTCAAAAATCCAATAATTTGTAATGCATATTTGTTCTCCTACATATTGTGTTCTTCTATAATTTCTAGTTCAACTCATGACTCTTCATCTTCTTCCTGAACATTTACAATATCTCCAGCATTACTAACAAGTTTGTCTTCCAACACTTCAATTCATCTTCTAATCTCTTGGATTTCTTTGTTTCTTTGATTTTTTTTTTCTTTTCTTGTGTCTTCCATTTCAATTATGTTCTCTTATTTCTTCTCCTAAGTGGCATATTTATTCTTATTTTATTAGTAATTCTGATTTTTAAAATGATATGTATTATTTTTAAAATGCTATGTATTATTTTAAATTTTGTGTCCTCCATTTCGATTATGCTCTCTTATTTCTTCTCCTAAGTGGCATAGTTGTTCTTAAATTTCTTGTGTCTTCCATTTCGATTATGCTCTCTTATTTCTTCTTGTAAGTGGCATAGTTGTTCTTATTTTCCTAGTAATTCTCATTCTTAAAATGCTATGCACAATGCAATGTACTTTTAACATGTTTTATTGTTAGAGAAACTAACCAATAAAAAAAATACTCACAATAAGGTATTGATTTTTCTCCTAGAAATCATAAATATTTATTTCTTCATTCCCACATGTTAGTATCTTCTCTTTCTTTCTTATAAATATAGCCTTATCTCTCATATGGCTAGATGATGTGCTTGGGAGAGCTCTTATAAATCACACATAATTTATTATCACATTAAAATTTACAACATCTTTTTTCAAAATTAAATCTTTCCAAATTAGAAAAGACTTGGTAGAGCTCTCATAAGTCCTCCCAACTAACTCACTCCCTAAAGGGATTGAAGATATGGGAGAACTTAGTATCACATTAAAACTTTACAAAATTATTGAGTTTACCAATGGTCTCATACCTCATTACATTTAGAAAGTAAGCATAGATCTGGAATACTTCAAGAACCAAATCAATAAAAAGCCAAAGGATTTTTATTCAAACATTTCATATTAATTCTTGTTTAACTATTATACATTTTCATATTCAAAATACAACTTTTCATATTCCAAAAAAATTGTACAATAGGCATGGATTTCAAAATCTTTCCATTTGTTTGTTTTTGTTTAAAACATGATACAAATATGCGTGAAAGCATCTAAAAATGCATCAGCATGCTAAATTTTCTACAAGTGTACATTTGAAAAGTGAGATTTGATATTTGAATATATATTTACATGTCCCACAAAACCCCCCAGATTTTCAAATTCTTCCGCGTCTACCCTATGGAATCAACCTTTTCTCTAGCAACTCATGCAATTGATACTAAAATTGAACAAAATCCCTTGCCATCATTAAAATGAACAACCGACTAAATTGCTTGATTCAAATCATTCCTCACATTTACATTTTCATATTTTCAATTTGAGTGTTAAAACTGTTGTAAAACACGATTCACTGTTTCTATTGCAATTTTAGTAACTAACTAAACCAAAACTTGTGATTTCAACCATTTTAAATTCACCATATTTTAGATATTTATTGCATGGAAGAGGTGCATTTTATAGCTAAATATGAAAGAGATGTGTAACTCCTTTTGTGCTCATCCTATAGTTTGACACGTGTCTTTTATAAAAAATAATAAAATATTAATAAAAATAACTTGTCTGCTTAATTTAAATTTAAATTATTTAGACTTGCACATATATAAAACAACATAAATTAGATAAACTAAAATTGTAAACATTGGATTAGGCATTTCCACTCTAAAAAATGGTTTGCACCTTCAGAGTTTAGATCCCCTTTTAGATGGATCTATGCTGGCAGGAAATAGGGCATTTTGTTGACCCATAAGTCTTTTTATAAGTAATCCATACTGAGGTTCACACTCTCTAGAATATTGGTGAGGGCTGACTATATTCACAGTTATAATTCTAGAGAGCCTATTCTAAGAAGCCTTGCCCTATCCAGTCCAGTTTTGGAAGCCTAACTCCAAAAGACCCAAAAAACTGGATGTCCAAATTGTTATTATTTAAACAATCATTTGAGCAATCATACAACTACAACTTTGTGGTTTTTTTTGTAAATAAACCAAAATTAATTCTAAATAATTATTTTAATAATCATACAATTTTTACTGTGTTTGATTTTAAAACTACCCAAATCATCTCATAATTATAAAAAGAAATTAGCAATCCAAATTACAATTTCAACCATTCTTTCTTTAACGAAACCCGGGAAAGATTACCGCGATTTAACGAAATCCGGGAAAGTTTACCCGCGATTTGGTTGTGGCGTATACTGCGCACCACGCTATGATATGATATGACAACCACCATATTGGACGTATATTCATTTCGTATGCGCTTATGGATTTGATTTTGGTCGACGACGATCCTAGCTAAGCACAGTACACTATAATCATTACTTTATTCGTAATGTTATTGGAAAATCTGTGAACAGTCTGACATTTGATGACAGTCTGTGAACAGTGCATGAATGATCTGTGAGGTCGTGGCACTGGCCTCTAATTTCATTGTCGGTCAACTACAACGAGAAGAATAAATGAGGAAGATATGATTGCAGGTCGACCCACACCCACCTTCGGCCTTCCTCCACTGCGAGACAGGATGGCCTCATTGGCAAGTTCTGCAGAGAATATCAAATTTGAGTTGAAAAGAAAAGATGTATATATGTCAAGAATGATCATGTATATGTTGTCGTTTTCTCGGTGGAAGCGCATGATACTTTTATTTAAATCACGTATTTTCTGTATCAACAAAGTAGTGAAGCAATGGATTCCTTTCAGGTACGTATTGTAATCACATCTCCATTATATTGGATTTGTTTCTGTTTCTCCAACATGATTGTTTTTGTTTTTTCTGTTCTCAGGTTTCTGCCATTCGTGTATTCTTGAAGAACGTCTTCCGGATTCATAGCATTAGTTGAGTTCATACGCTAGCCTAGATTTTGACGACTCTATCGTTTATCCTTCGCATTATAAACTAAATGATTTTGTGCTCCATGCACTGAGTAATGCTTTGGGTATCAAAGCCAATTAGATGTTCAGGAATATTGGTTATCCACACCCTACTAGACTATGAAAGTTGTCTTGTGAATATGAGAGGTCTAATGTAATCATGTAGGAGAGATTCAGTTCAGAATTACATAGTGCCAATGCCTCCCTCGTTATTTTGTGATTACGTAAGTTTGAAATCATGGTTTTCTTGTTATTCATGGCCATGCCTTCATTGGAGTGGATACAATAATGTTATAAATCATGAAGAGGGAGAGTTTCTAAATATTTCTTTAGCCATCATTATGTTAGGACTAATTGCAATCAAAGATTGGTCTAGATTTAGTTGAACTTGGATCTCCTAAATCATTATGATAGGACTAATAGCACTCAAAGATATAGAGCTAGTTGAATTGATAGCCAAGTTCTAGGGTTGGCCAACATCTACATTGGAATGATGTGGGAAAGAGAGTTTTCTTTTGGATTTATGGGATCATTAATTTGTAGGAGGCTTATTAGTTCATTTATGGTGAATTCATGACCCACTTGTTTTTGGTTCTTGAGGTATTTATTTCAAAATTTTCTCTTTTACAACATTCTCAAAGTTTACCTACATCTAATTGGATAGGATATGCATTTATAAAGCTATTAATGAATGACCACATATACAAAGTATAATATAGTGTAATGCTCATTACAAGTATATAAAGTTTATGTATGTATATTTCAAAGCATTTAAAAAATTAATGCAAAAATATTAACAACATTAACATTGAGAATACATCCTATATTAACTAACATATAGTTCAAATACATTTCCATCATATTTGATATCCTGTTTGTGTTGAAATATTGTAACTTCGAAGAATATTCTATATATATTTCTTTGTGGTCCTCGATGGTCCTACCAGGAGAACCACTTGTATTACTTTGTACCCCGATGCTCCTAATCAGAAGAACTAATAAGATTCATGAGGTAGTCCCCTCTAATTATAAAGGTGGGTCATTAGCACCCCAGTGTGGTTACTTGAGCCTACATGTGTAACTCGAGCCTACATGATTAACTCGATCCTACATGACAGATGAGTTAACTTAAGTGAACGGATGAATATAAATAGAGATGTAGCGCTCCTCATTTGGAGCACACTCTCACTTGTATAGCACATTAGTGGAGAATAGAAGAGTAGCTGGAGAAGGAGGAGGATCAAGCTTTGATCTCCTTGTTGGTTTTACCTTTTATCTTTTTGGGGCATCTATATTGAGGAAGCTTTTGCTGGGTTTTTCCCTTTAGGGTTTCGCTAGGATAAATATTTATGTTCTTTTTGTACGGTTGTGCTTTTCTATCTTTCAATGATCCTGTTTATATGCTCTTGTTATGAAATCAAAATGAAATACTAATGATCTAGCTTAGCATATGAAAATTTAACATGGTATCAGAGCCACCTAAAAGAAGACATTGTGTAGCTACAGAAGCTATGGATTCTTAATTTTTGATTCTCTCTCCACAATCGATTAGCAAAAGAAGGCTAGGCTGACTCTCCATTGAAGGGTGCATCTTTTTGTCGAAGCGAAATTTGATTTTGAGCATTTTCAGTTTTCGGTGCAGGAAATTAGGGCTTATTGCAGAAGAAGAATTTTTGAGTGAGCCCGGCACAGAATTGATCTCTGCATCAAAATCGAAGTTTAGAAACCTGGATCAAGATTTTTGGTAGGGTGAAACTTCGGGAAAGTCAAACCTTAGTTTGACCCCGAGCTAGAAAAACCCTAAATACTAAAACTGCTAAGTTTTGGTACATTCGATATATCTAGACATTGGAGAAGGTTCAGGCACTGAAAATTGCAGCGGTCGAAGAACACATCCTGATGTACCCTATGTCCAAAATTAAGCATCCGATTCGCTATATTCTGGGAGATATGATCCCTCCAAGTTAGGGTTCCAACCTCTTCCAGAATTCATCCCTAAACAAGACACTGGGGATAGTTGTTATATATTGGGATACAAAGGTCCAAATTGAATTCCTGAAGATGTTCCAGAAAGAGAACGGACTATAATTTCTGTGGTCTAAATTTTAGAACTAGAAGATGAAACAGTGACACATGGTATTCCATACAACTTCGTTGTTTTAAACAGTCCTGTAACAGGTCACCTTGGGACAAGGATCATAAATACCGATTGGTGAAACAAATTCTTCTGAAAAATGTGGTGTGGGATCAGGGACATGCGAGGTTACCTTAGTGAGAAATTTCATACACAGAGGAGCATTAATTTTGGAGATATCATAGAAACAGTGACATGCATTTTTGCAGAAGAAATTGGAAAACTAGGGCTTCCTGTTCCGAGAGATTCCCTCCACTGTTTTCAGAAAAGGAGTACTTTGGACAACTCCATTTGAAGAGATCTATATTTCTATCCAATCATATCTGAAGATTCCAAGTTTTGAAAATTAGAGTTTCTCTGACAAACCCTAGATCAACCAGCTTCGGAAGCAGGATGGACACCTCAAATCGGTAAGATCTAATCTTTTGCTATTTGCATTTGAGGTTTTCATTTCAAAGTGATCTATCACATCAGATTGGTGATAAGCTTGGTGAATTTGACAACTTCCAAGCATGGAATTATTTGATCTCTCTGAATAAAATGAATTGGACACCTACATGAGTAGAGAGGTTCCAGTTCTAGAGGGAGATGAGGCTCAAAGCCTTACACTAGAAGAACTTGGTCAAGGCCAAGAAAATCATTGTTGATTCAGTCATGGATCAACTTGTACCACAAGTGTCTTCTCTAAAGACACTGAAAGAGATGTTTGATTCCTTGACCAAGCTATTTGAAGGAAAGAACATACATCAGAAGATGACCTTAAGAAACAGGTAAAAGAAGAAGTGAAAAATGCAGAAGTGGTGATAGCCACCTTGAATAGCCTCCCAGGATCATAGAATTCATTCATTCAAGGAATGTGTGCCATAAAAAAGTAATTACTTTCAACAGAATCTGGGAAGAAGAAGAAGCTCGACTCATAAGAAGAGAAGAATAAGATGGGAGCAATTGAAGATCAAGCTCTCACCATTCAAAGAAGATCCCTCAAGCGATGCAGAATGTGAAGAACTCAATTCTTGAAGAACCTCTTATCCATCTTATCATTTGGATAAGAAATGATGATGTCATGAATGAAGAAGATGATGAAGTAGAAGGATCAATAAGGAGTTTACCCACGAAACAAATAAAATATAAGTATTCAATTGTCATTTCATGATATTATTTTGTTATACATTTGATTATATTCAGTTGATGTGTTATGCATGATAGATTGTTTGCATTAATGACTGTATACTACTAATATGCATGTGATGGGTAAGCAGCTCATGGTGCTATACAACTCTCCATTGCTACTTATCAAACCTCTTTGCTGACATATTGGATTAGTGCACAATCTCAATGATGTCATGGTAGAGATGGAAGGTATCTAGAAATTTTCTGTGAGATATGGATGAATGTTGTATTGGCTAAACAGTTGCATGATGCATAAGAATTTTTCATTATGCATATGTTTTAAGAAATAGTTCTAACCATGAAATTGGTGCATTTGAATTATAGGAAAGGTCTTGTACAACCTCCTACAAGAAAAGAAGGATGAGACTTTTTTCGAAGAACAAATGATGACAATTCAAGATTCACTCCAATAAACATGAATCTGAAGCTCCCAGGGTCAGAGACACCATGACGGAAGAAAGAGCTTCAGAGAGTGGTAGATCCACCTCGAAGGATGAAGACCACCATGGGTACGAAAGATAACTCAAGATGAAGAAAAGAATGCTATGAAAGAAGCTATGATCAAAGAATAACAGTTGATCATGGAGAATGATGTTTACGATATGATTTCGAGACACAAAGGGAATTACATAGTATCTATGGATCTACAAGAACAAGTGTACAAAGAAAGGTTCGTGATTTTCCTCAGAAAGAATAGAATATGACATGACATATTCTATTGACCAGTATATATCAAGCATAGAACCACCTATACAGAATGAAGAAGGAAGATGATACTCCACTTCAGGGGGAGTGACTACAGAAGATATTTGAGTTCAGCATGGTATGACATGATGGATAGCTTCGTGATGGATCAAGACTTTACCAAGAGTAAAGTGGGTTCCAACCTTCAAGGTTGAATGCAGAAGACTAGGATATGTTGATGACCTAACAAGACGAACTCATGGAAGATGTTATGCTGAAAGAATACTAGAATGATGTTTGGGATATAGTACTCAAACCAGAAAGAAAGAATGCGGTATCTTCCAAATGGATTTGAAAGATAAAATATGTTGTTGATAGAAGTAAGGAAAGACTTGTGGCTAGAGGTTTCTATCAGAAAGAGGGAATTAATTCTGAAGAGACACTTACTCCAGGAAGAAAGGTACACTTCCTTCAGAACTATCATGGTAGTTTCTTCCATGATGAAGTAAAGCCAAGCCTTCCTTAATGGTATGATTGAGAAAGAGTTTTACATCGAATAGTCACAAGGATTTGAAGTTGAAGACAAATGGACTCACATATGCAAGATGAAGAAGGCCCTCTATGGCTTGAAGCAAGCTCCCAGATCTTGGTATGGAAGAATAGATAGTTTCCTGTCGAACATGGGCTTTACCAAGAGTAAAAGTTGATCCTAACCTTTACTACAAGGTTGCGGAAGATGAACCTGTCATACTATTACTATATGTGGATGATCTATTTCTGACAAGGAATGAGAAACATATTGTAGAATGCAAGAAGAAGTTCGCTGAATAATTTAGACCTTTGTCTAATACTTTATTTCCTAGGTCTGGAGGTATGAAGGAATATTTCTCAATCAGGGAAAGTATGCAGTGCAAAGTTCGAAAAGATTTGATATGTTGGAATGCAAAGTCATGGTCACACCCATGGATTCCAACCTGAAGTTGTTAGCTGATGACTCATCAGAGTTAGTGGATGTGACTCAATACAGACAGATTATTGGACATTTGTTTTGCTGTGAACACCTTGAGTCAATATCTAGTTCAACCTAGACGGGTTCACCTGATAGCCGCAAAACATGTGATGAGATATCTGAAAGGGACTATAGACTTTGGTCTATACTATGATGGTAGCCATGAGTATAGATTGTATGGCTACACAGATGCAGATTGGGATGGAAGTATCTCAAACAGGAAAAACACATCAGGTAGATACTTTTGTTTGGGTTTTGCTATGAGTTCATGTTTTAGTAGGAAACAGTCCAGTGTTTCTCTTAGCACGGCTGAAGCAGAATACATAGCAGATTGCTCTACTAAGTTGTGAATTCATATGGATTCGAAAGCTGATATCAGGTCTCTTTAACCTGAAGATGGATACTACAATGATTCTATGTGATAACCAGAGTTGTGATGATAGAGAACCCTGTGTTCCGTCATAACACGTAGAAATCTAGTATTTACATACTATAGATGCAGATGATGGTGATTCCGTATTTCTATACTGAATATATAGATATGATGATGCTTTCAGTATTCCTATACTGAAGATATAGATGATGATGCTTTTAGTATTCACATACTGGAGATACAGATGGTGATAGTTCAGTATTCACATACTGAAGATGTAGATGATGATGCTGACGTGCTGACGAAACCTCTGTCTCGAGTAAAGTTCGAACATTTTCGAGACAAGCTTGGTGTGGTTCAAAAAGACCTTCCCCGAAAGGGGGAGTAGTGATGTTGCAGTGGGATTGTATCATCCCTGGGCACTTTCCCTAAAATGATCCAGTGACCTCAGTTATCGAGAATGAATAGGGATTGTATCATCCCGGAACATATGTTCATAACGGATCCGGTGACTTCGGTCCCCGAGAATGTGGTGGGATTGTATCATCCCTGGGGATTTTCCCTAAAGTGATCCGATGATTGTATCATCCCAGGACATATGTCTAGAATGGATCTGGTGACTTCGGTCATCGAGAGTGTGCTAGGATTGTATCATCCATGAACCTTGGTTTAGAACGGATCCGATGGTTGTATCATCCCAAGACATATGTCTAGAATGGATTCGGTGAACTTCGGTCATCGAGAAGGTGGTAGGATTGTATCATCCATGAACCTCAGTTCAGAACGGATACGGTGATTGTATCATCCCAAGACATATGTCTAGAATGGATCCGATGACTTCGGTCATCGAGAATGTGGTGGGATTGTATCATCCGTGAACCTCGGTTCAGAATGGATCCGGTGATTGTATCATCCCAGGACATATGTCTAGAATGGATTCGGTGAAATTCGGTCATCGAGAAGGTGCTAGGATTGCATCATCTATGAACCTTGGTTCAGAATGGATCCGGTGAACTTCGGTCATCGAGAAGGTGGTAGGATTGCATTATCCGTGAACCTCGGTTCAGAATGGATCTGGTGAACTTTGGTCATCGAGAAGGTGGTAGGATTGTATCATCCTTGAACCTCGGTTCAGAATGGATCCGGTGACCTCAGTTGTCGAGAATGTGGTAGGATTGCATCATCCCTAGACTTTAAGTCCAAAAGAGATCCAAATACTTCTACATCTTTGTACTGTGGCCTATAGGCTATTGCTGCTGCTGATGATGTTTTCTGATCATAATATCAGAGTATGATGATGATGATGATGTTCTCTGATCGAAAGATCAGAATATGACGATGATGATGTTTCTCTGATCAAAAGATCAGAATTTGCTACTGATGATGATGTTCTCTGATCGAAATATAAGAATATGATGATGATGATGTTTCTTTGATCAAAAGATCAGAATTTGCTGATGATGATGATGTTCTCTGATCAAAAGATAAGAATATGATGATGATAATGATCTTTGATCGAAAGATTAGAAGTTGTTGATGATGATGATGTTCTCTGATCGAAAGATCAGAATATGATGATGATGATGTTCTCTGATCGAAATATCAGAAGTTGCTGATGATGATGATGTTCTCTGATCGAAAGATCAGAATATGATGATGATGATGTTTTCTGATCAGAAGATCAGAATTTTCTTATGATTATGATGTTCTCGGATCGAAAGATCAGAGGTTGCTACTGATGATGATGTTTTCTGATCAAAAGATCAGAGTATGATGATGACGATGCTTTCTGATCGAAAGATTAGAAGTTGCTGATAATGATGTTTTTTGATCGAAAGATCAGAAGTTGCAGACGATGATGATGCCGTACTGATCAAAAGATCAGAGTGTGATGATGATGACGTACTGATCGAAAGATCAGAGTGTGATGATGATGACATATTGATCGAAATATCAGAGTATGATGATGCTTTGATGATGATATTTCTGATCGAAAGATCAGAGTATGATGATGTTTTGATGATGATGTTTTTGATCAGAGTATGACGATGTTTTGATGATGATGGTTCTGATCGATAGATCAGAGTATGATGATATTTTGATGATTATGTTTCATATCAAAAGATCAAAGTGCGATGATAATTATGCTTATAAAAATATCAAAGTGCTGATGTTGATATTGTTGATCAAAAGGTCAAAGTGCTGAAGATGTTGCTGATCGAAAGGTCAAAGTGCTAAAGATGCTTCTAAGATCAAAGTGTTGAAGATGTTATTGCTGATCGAAAGGTCAAAGCGCTAAAGATGTTGTTGTTGATCGAAAGATCAAAGTGCTGAAGATGTTGTTGCTGATTGAAGAGTCAAGATGCTGAAGATGTTGCTGATCGAAGCGGTCAAAGTACTGATGATGCTGAAGACTAAAGATTGAAGATGAAGACTACATGATGTTGAAAAGCTTCAAAATATTTATAGATGTGTCACCCTGATGATGTTGATGATGTCCTCTATATCTCTCCTATTATTGTTGTTGTTGATGTTGTTATAGAATACCCTTCTCGTTAAGGGGGAGTGTTGAAATA
This sequence comes from Pseudotsuga menziesii, assembly GCA_001517045.1. Classification (NCBI taxonomy): domain Eukaryota; kingdom Viridiplantae; phylum Streptophyta; class Pinopsida; order Pinales; family Pinaceae; genus Pseudotsuga; species Pseudotsuga menziesii. The sequence goes on along the minus strand of LPNX010253721.1, from coordinate 705,337 downwards.
TTGTAACTTCAAAGAATATTCTATATATATTTCTTTGTGGTCCCCGATGGTCCTACCGGGAGAACCACTTGTATTAATTTGTACCCCGCTGCTCCTAATCGGAAGAACTAATAAGAGTCATGAGGTAGTCCCCTCTAATTGTAAAGGTGGTTCATTAGCACCCTAGTGTGGTTACTTGAGCCTACATGTGTAACTCGAGCCTACATGATTAACTCGAGTCTACATGACAGATGATTTAACTTAAGTGAATGGATGAATATAAATAGAGATGTAGCGCTCCTCATTTGGAGCACACACTCTCACTTGTATAGCGCATTAGTGGAGAAGAGAAGAGTAGCTGGAGAAGGAGTAGGATCAGGCTTTGATCTCCTTGTTGGTTTTACCTTTTATATTTTTGGGGCATCTATATTGAGGAAGCTTTTGCTGGGTTTTTCCCTTTAGGGTTTTCCCAGGACAAATCTTTGTGTTCCTTTTGTATGGTTGTGCTTGTCTATCTTTCAGTGATCCTGTTTATATGCTTTTGTTATGAAATCGAAATGGAATACTAATGATATAGCTTAGCATATGAAAATTTAACAGTTTGAAATCCTCAAAATTATGTTCATATAAATACCTCAAGTGAATGAGCAAAGACAAGGCTGTGAGTCATGGAGGAACACCAAGGATCCAAGATGGTGCAACCCTAGAATGAAACCACCCTATAATAACATGAGCATGCAAGATGAATATACTACTACTTGAGTTTTATTGGAAATATTATCAATTAAAAATTTTTAAGAAAGAAAAATTTTGGGGTGAGTTTTAAATATATTATAAGAACACCATGAGGGAAATGAAGACAATGAAAGGCTAGAATCTTAACGATGGTGGTAGGTTGAAAAACACTTGAATTTTCTTTAATCTTTACATTTTCCATTTCCTCAAGAGAATAATTTTTACCATAGTTACCAATTTGAATTTGAATTCTATTTGATAGGGAAAAAAATAAGAGTGTACATCTTACAATACATTTTCTTTTTAAATTCTAGAAAATAAAAATTTACATTTATGAGTGCAATTTTCACAAGGTCACAAGATCAACATACAAAGTATGCTTTCCAAATTTCACAAGGTCACAAGATCGACATGCAATATATGTTTTTGTGGAAATGATAAATACCTTAAAAAAAAATAGAATAGGGTAATAAATGAACCATAAAACCCTCAAAATATCAATTTATAATGTTTCCTTGGCTGCAAGGGATATCAAAGTGTGGAAATAAATACTTGGAATAATTTTATAGTGGAGTAGTAATCTCATGCATGTGACTGGGATCTCATTCTTGTGCTGGAATAGATACTATCAATGGTCTATTTCATTATGAACAAATGAATTTAAATATTGTTAGTTTAATAGCCCCCAACATCTATGCTTTGCAAATTGTTAGTTCCCCTAGGCATCCTAGGTCGAAAATAACACACGAGAGGAGATGATGAGGTTTTAGAGATATTAGAGCTAAATATACAATGAGTGTGATACCAATTTATATTTTCTTGTAATATGTGGTACAAAAATGGATAATGAACAATTTTGATGGTGTAAAATAAGTGTAGAGGAATTTTACAAAGTGTAACAAAATTTTTGAAGGATAATGTAGGTGAATTTAGCAGAAGAAAATGAAAAATAATTCCAAGAGGCACTTGGGGAATGAATCTCTTGATCTTAAAAGAAAGCATGAACATACCGAGCTTTAATTCAACTAATTCAAGAGTTCTTTAACAAATTTAAAGACAATTCATGAGTTTCTCCATGGATCCTTAGGTAACAAGACATTTATGGAAGCAATAATAGCGTAAATCTTCATACATCACCGCATCTCATAAAGATACAAAACTAAACCAAAGGTTAAACAATCTTTGAAATCTTTGACATTAACTTCAACATTCATCAATACAAAGCATCACTAATACTATAGGAAGCTGAATCTACTATTCAAAATTTATTAATGTTGTCATGAAACCTTAAATGGATATAACAAACATGATAACAATGGACAAAATACATAGATAAAAATCTATGTAGCACTCTGTAACCTTAATCTCATGTAAGGAAATTATAGTACAAAATGATTCCATTGACACAACAATCATATAGAGAACCTCTACACAAAATTGAAATCCTTGAATGATCCATTCATTTTACAATATATAGTGCTCCTTGGTCTAACAAAATTCAATTGGCCCTAACAAAATTCTAAGTATGTCCCTTTCAGGATATTTTTATAACTGACTTTGAGCCTTTTCACAATTTAAATATTTTTACTGCCACTTTTCTTCATTCCTTTTGTTTGTGTGGTCTGCATTAACTTATACACATTAGATGGTGCAGGTGGCTACCTCATAGCTTGACTTCCTGATTGAACATTAGGAGGAACACCTTCTTGGTGCATCTGATGTATCATCTGGATGTTGAATTGGCCTCTAGGTGGCATGAATGCTAATGGGGTAAGCTAGTTTACAAACTTACCTAGCACTACAGGATATTGCTGACCACTCTATGGACCACTTTGCTTACCTAGTTAAGCACTAGAAGTTTTTCCTACAATCTGCCTCTTAGGAGGTAAGGCTACTTTATAATACGTTGACACTCATTTCCATTCCTTACCTAGTGGAATTTGTTGAGATTTCAATTCTTGCAATGCTATATCTACATCAATGTGCTTTTCATAGGATATCTGACCTAATACCTTCAACAATATTTGTAATTAAATCCATATTTGGAATTGAGGTCTTAATCTTTCTGTCACATTTCTCTTTGGATCAACTTTGCTTGATATTCTTCTTTAAGTAGCATATCTTCATTTCAATCCCAAGGGTGGGGAAATCCCAACTTAATCACTTTATCAAACAAAATCTCGAAATCATTTATGCATCTACAAGATATTTTATATGAATTTGATTATCCTCCAAATATCTTTCTTTGTGATCATTTTCTTAGCTATGTTAGTAAGACGACTTTCGTTGGTGATCTGAGTCTCTTCTAGTTTCCTCCTTCTTCTACTATCTAGATATTAAAAAATATTTTCATATTCTCTAGGTTTGTATCCCAACTATGTTTTCACTACTTTTACGTCCTCTTTAACTGTCTTATACATCTCCAAGATCATCTCTCATTGATCCTACTCATTCATAAACAATTAGGTTATCTTGTCCCATAAGGAATGATGTGCTATTATTATTAGATACTCTCCTTCTACATCCACCTTCATTTTAGCTACTTCCATCTTTAAATCATCCATCTCCTTTTGTAAGTCATATATGTCATCCTCTTTCTCAGTAACCTTTCCCTCTAGCTCTAAAATTCTCCCATTTTTTTGGGCTATTTGAGTTGGAAACTATTTAATCCTATTATCTTTACCAACCTAATTTTTTGTTGATTAGGGAGTTGTTTGTTCTGTAGGGGTGTGTTCATCCCTAACATCTATGAAATCCTTTTAAACATTATGTTTTTTTAGGTTCACTTGTAACATGTTTTTCTCCTTTTGTTGATGGTTATCCTTATTGTACATGAGAGGGAAGGCCTTCATTACCTTGCTCAGTGGATATTGTTTTTTTTTGCATTTTCAGGGAGGAAATATTCCATATGAGCTCATTAATTTCATCATTTATATCCTCAACTAAAATTTTAAACTATAACATACTTGGATATATATTTTCCCTCTTTTCTTTAGCTTTCCTTGGTTCAGGGTCTGAATTGGCTGAATTCTTGGGAGATTTAATCGCTTTCTCACATGAGCAATTTCATTGTCTTTTTCTTCCAAAATACCTACAATATGGGTACTATCACTTGACTTGGCACTTAAAGAAATTATTTTGTTCTCCAAGTATTTAATGGTAACGTGTTTTCCCCTCACTACCACCTTCTTTTATTTCCATAGGTCATCTAATATTTCTAGACCAGTTCTAAGATTCTTTTATGTTTTAATTGATTGAACCACCTTCTCATAGATCATATCAACAACTTGATTAAAGAAATCTACTTTATATACCTTCTCAAATTGGTTTAGGTCTACTTGATATTCATCATTCCTATATTCAACTAAGATAGTAGGATATGGCACCGTGTGTTGTACTACAAACCATCTAAAATATCACTTTTATGATCTTCTATTGTAACTAACCTTTTATCTAATGTCCTTATCTGATGTCTTATTTCATTCATCATCTAGAAATTTCTTTCTCTGATGTTCATGTACTTAGTTTTCAATTCTATTTCTATTTGTACCATCCCTACTGAAGGCCAATCTAAGGGTCCTATATGTAGCATTCTAGCTTTTGTGTCTTGCATGGAAGGGTTGTGAGTGAGCTTTATTGCTGACCATGTTATTTTGTATGGAGGATGTGGGATCATGTCCATTAATTATTTGGGGACCATGTTTGTTTGTTCTTATTCAACTTCCTGCTCCCTATTTTTGGCCCTTTTGGATGGATGATCCTTCTCAGATTCATCTCACTTCCATGTCTGTGGAAATCTCATCAGCTCCCCTCTTCTGACCTACTTGCTACTCCATTTCCCTTTCTTCCTCCTTTATTCTTTGAGATTCTAACAGCTCTTCCCAAGTTTCTAAATTTACAATTATTTGCTAATATGGTCTTGGAACATGCTCTTATGAAAAATTCTTATTCTCAATCTTTTTTTTTGAAATAAATCTATGAGATTCATATCCAATATCTTCTTCCTTCCTCAAATTTAATTGGTTCAATAAACCCTCCAAATATTGAAAATATCTCATCCCTTTGACGTAGAAAGGGTTTGTTTCCTATGGTAGGAGAAAGGTTCTCCCATGCCTGTAGTGATTGAAATTTATTTCATCCACTTTAAATATTTTCCTAGCATATTCCATGGAAAATATACTTGGTGTGATAAAATACGGGAGCTTATAAGGCTCCTCCTCAAATCCATACACCCTAATCAATGCATGATCTTCAAATAAGAACCAATCCTCTGTCATTGTATGTCAAGTAAACTGAAGCCGTTTCTTGTTCTCAAGGAATGTCCTTTGTGGTAAATAATCATGGAGGATGGCATATGTGATATTCATTACTTTGTTGGTGAAGTATGCAAAAATTGAGTTATTGGGTATTCTAAAGATAAGGCTAGTCCACTTGAAAACTGGGATTGGATTCCCACCTTCATCTATCATTTTCAGGTTCAAGGATTTATAGTAATCAAAGTTCTGGTGTAAGAACATATGAAACAAATAAGTTGGGTATATGAACAAGGTGATCATAGTGAATTAATCCATTTGTTCCTTTATTCATTGGATTAGGAATTCACATACGTCATACAGAAGAAAAGTATTCCCAAACATAGGGGTTAAACTCAGAAGGATTCCTAATACCATATTGTCCACTATTTCATCATTCTCATATCCCAAGATTGTATGAATTAGGGATATTTATTTCCTTGAAAATTTAGAAAAGACTACACTTTCATATAGTGGAAGCACATAAGGGAGGGGAATCTCCATCTCTAGATGTTGTAGCATAAAATGGTTTAGGTCTGATGGTATGAGGGTTTCATAGGAAAATGGTAAGGATTTTTCATCCAGGGTCTATTCTACTTGGAATTATTAAAGGAAGAACATTCTTTTTAGGCTATTGGTATCAAGGCTACATATAGTTTCAGAGAGGTTTGATGATAAAATTTCCTTATTACTTGGAAGGTATTGATTAGAGCACTAAGTGATAAATTATGGGAAATATACTAACCTTGGGCATAATGTTTGAGAAAGGTTAGAATCCCTCAAACATAATGGGTTATGACCTGCAATGTATACAGATTGATCTTCTTGTGGGAATGAAACTAGGTCAGAATTGGTGATAATCGTATAAAAAATATTGCCACACTTATCATATATATGCTCATCACCAGCAAAAATAGTCTTGGATAAATTGGACTTAGTTTTCTCATCCATATTGGGGAAAATTCACACAATCCAGGTAAATTGATATGGTAGGATTTTAACAGAATTGATTAGGGAAAATTACACTCTCACTATATGGTAACAAAAATAATAGTAGGTAATAGAAAAAAATCATATTTATACCTAGGTAGATATTGTTGGTGGTTTGTAGTCATTCTTGTCTATTAATAACTATTATGGGATATGATGGACCATGCTAAGTGATGTTGAACAATTATGGACCATTCTTTAAGAAAGGAGAGAGTTGTAGTTTCTTCATTTTCCTTTTTTTGGCATGCAAATGAGAGGAAATGAATGGAAAGATCCCTGTTGATTGTGAGAATCATGGCATTGGTAAGATCCATGAAATTGAGTATAGTGTTTTATGTGTGTTCAATCATTGCAAGGTCCCCAACAAGATATAATACATTGGGACTTTTCTTGCATAGAGATATCTAGTAGATTGGACTTCCTTAGGAACAATTTGGTAAAGAAAATAAGTTTTTATGTAGTGTTATGTGTGGAAGAGGTGTCTACAATGTTTGAGACTGGCTTAAGGTGCATAAAGTGCATATATTTTAGGAAATATAAAAATATGTTACGAACTAGGTTGGGGATGTGTTTGAGTGCTAAAGCTCCAAGATTCACCATTATTTTTTCATTGCCGATCGTGGAGTTTACATGTGCATGAGCTAGAGCCTATGGCTAGGAGAAAAATAATACCCATGGAGCCATTTAACCAAGTGTACTCATTAACATCTAATTCTTTTATGTTAGATATTTATCTGATGAAAGTTAATACTTATGGTTATTTTCATGTGTAAATATTATGGTTTAAATTATAAATAACATTCTGGTATGTCATGTTCCAGGAACATGTTGTGGTTTCCTATGAAATTTAATCATGTAAATGTCCTAAGGATATTACAAGTACAATTTCATATTGCATAATGCACACTGTTGACCTTTGCACAGGGGGTTTACTCAGTGAACTTGTTACATAGCACATTCGTTCATAGGATATTAAATAATATCCCTAATTTCACTAAATGCGGGAAACTAATTCCTAAAATTGTATTGTTGAAACCCTCTTACAATATACCTTTCCAATTAAGAAAACCCCTAGTTTCACCAAATATTGTAGGTGTCCATTTTATCAACCCATGTTTTACACCCACATTATATCATATTGTAAAGTTGTAACAAGAGAGAGAACACACCTTAGTATAAGCAAACAAGATGATAAATAAAATATAGTATAATGCTAGTAATGATCCTAGAAGGATTACAAGGGCGCCTGATTCATTTGTAGCATTGGATAGTGGAAGACCCATTGTAATAGTAATGGGGAAGGAAAAACACATAAAAGGAAACCTGGTCAAGAGATCAATGTAACAAAGAATGTAAAATATTGAGAGTCCAATAGTCAGTGCAATGCTTAGAAAATATGAGAATTACACATGTTTCACCCCAAAACCTTCTAATCTACCAATTTTATATCATGTAACTACACATATAGCCACATAGATCTCATGTTTTCTATAACCTTAATAAATTAAACTCCATAAAATATTTTTAATATTTTTAATAAATGTTTTCTATTCTTTTTTTTAAAGCTATTTGTATGCAATTTTTAATAAATGCACAATAAAATAAGGTAAAATAACACTCTTATTGTTTGGATAAATTATGTGTAGATATCTTCTTATGATTAAAGTATTCCAAGTTTAGTGACCACAAATTCTTCCACAACAAATGAATCTCATTTCTATATCTATCCAAGATCAAAAAATTATGTGTGTAGATCTTCTTATGCTTAAAGTATTCCAAGTTTAGTGAACACATAATCTTCCACAACAAATGAATCTCATTTCTATATCTATACAAGATCAAAATTAGTCTAAAATTAGAGCAGATTCTCTTCATTTCCTATTTAAAATCTTAAAATAAATTAAATGACACTCTCATATAAATTTAACATTGGTTATTCAAGAGGTTATTGATTTTTCTTAGCTCGAGAAGTATTCTATTTTGGAATATTTGTAATTTTATTTAATTGGGAAGAGGTTTATGAAACTAAGACAAAAATCGCCATTTTTTTTATGTATATGATCCAATGATATAATCAATTTCTCACCAATTTCTTTGGTATTTTTTGAAGATGGATTTATGGAGTTAGATTTCAATTGAAATTAAGATTTCAATTAATAATATTATAATATGATTAACGTAATGATATGAATAATTTCATTTAAAAAATATTTAACAA